>BSQZ01000044.1:0-410000 GCA_033239005.1 Lamellibrachia satsuma | reverse complement strand
TAGAGGCTGCAGTAAAGTCTCTGAAAAAAGGAAAGTCAGCTGGAATTGATAACATACCAGCAGAACTGGTTCAAGCTGGGGGAGAAGCCTTGATTACCACACTTACAACAATCTGCAACAAGATCTGGCAGACAGGAGAATGGCCCACCCCGTGGACTCAGTCACTGATCATCACACTTCCCAAGAAAGGTAACCTACAGATGTGCCAAAACTACAGAACAATCAGCCTCATCAGCCACCCGAGCAAAGTCATGTTGAAGATACTACTCAACAGACTCAAACCCCAGGCGGAAGAGATTATCGCTGAAGAACAAGCGGGTTTTCGAGCAGGATGGAGCACCATTGAACAGATCTTCAACCTTAGAATCCTTTGCGAGAAACACCTTCAACATCAGCAAAGCCTGTATCATGTCTTTATAGATTTCAAGAAGGCCTTTGATAAGGTATGGCATGCGGCCCTATGGGCAACCATGAGGAAGTACAACATTGGCTCCAAGCTTGTCCGAACCATTGAACACCTATATGACAATGCCACCAGTGCAGTAACCTTCAACAGCAGCATAGGAGACTGGTTTCGAACAACTGTTGGAGTTCGACAAGGATGCCTACTATCACCAACGCTCTTCAACATTTTTCTGGAAAGGATAATGACTGATGCTTTAGAAAACCATCAAGGCACTGTCAGCATTGGAGGCAGGACAATCACCAACCTTCGTTTTGCTGACGACATCGACGGCCTAGCAGGAGATGAACAAGAACTAGTCAATTTAGTGGAGCACCTTGAGAAAACATCAGAGGTCAAAGTTAATGGACAGAGACTTGAGGCAGTAACAAGCTTCAGGTACTTGGGATCAATTATCACAGATGAGGGTTCCAAACCGGAGATACTTGCCAGGATTGCACAGACAACAGCAGCACTAACAAGGTTGAAACCCTTATGGAACGACAGAAACATCACGGTCAGTTCGAAAATAAGGCTGATGCGCTCCCTTGTCATGTCCATCTTTCTGTACGCTTGTGAAACATGGACCCTTTCAGCAGATCTACAGAAGAGGATACAAGCCATGGAAATGAGATGCTTCCGGAAGATCTTGCACATATCATACAAAGACCATGTTACTAACGATGCTGTCCGTAACAAGATCAAACAAGCCATCGGACCATATGATGACCTTCTTACAACAGTTAAGAAGCGTAAACTGAAGTGGTACGGTCATGTATCACGATCATCTGGCCTTGCAAAGATTATCTTGCAAGGTACCGTAAGAGGGGGGAGACGAAGAGGTAGACAGAAGAAGAGGTGGGAAGACAACATCAAAGAGTGGACAGGAATGGAGTTCGCTGACTCCCAGAGGGCTGTAGAGAACAGGGAAACGTGGAGAGAGCTGGTTAGAAAGTCATCAATGGTGCCCCAACGATCCTTACGGGTTATGAGAAAGTGAAGTGAAAGATATAATATTATATATATATATATATATATATATATATATATATATATATATATATATGTATATATATATGTATATATATATATATATATATATATATATATATATATATATATATATATACTATAAGAGACATACCTGTACTGTAAGTCTGTAATATATATATATATATATATATATATATACTATAAGAGACATACCTGTACTGTAAGTCTGTAATATATATATATATATATATATATATATATATATATATATATATATATATATATATATATATATATATATATATGCTATAAGAGACATGCCTGTACTGTAAGTCTGTAAGAGACACCTGTGTACTGTAAGACACACCTGTACTATAAGAAACACACCTGTACTGTATGTCTGTAAGAGACACCTGTGTACTGTAAGGCATACCTGTACTATAAGAAACACACCTGTACTGTACGTCTGTAAGAGACACACTGCCCAATAATAGAGCCAAATGTGTGAGCAGTAGTGGACAAGTTGTCCAATTAAATGACCAGTAATGTACAAACATAACCAAGAATCTATTGAATAATATCATGTATGCAACAACAAAACAAATTTGTGTTGGGTGTCTCAGAGTTGTCCTGTTCCATACTTTAAGCATGCTTCTATAATGAAACATATAATTATAATATCCAAATGTCACAAGTCTGCCTGGGCATGTCACAGATAAGAAACCTGCATGAACCAAATGGGAGCAAGTGTTCACGCTTGAGTGACACCATTTGTATGTGCATTGACTGAGTGGGGCTTCTAGTGAGTATTGAAGCTATTTTGGTGCCCTTTCTATTGTTGAGTGCATCAGAACAGGGGGAGGGGGTGCAAGTGTCTCTGGCTCAAATCACACTCAACTTCACAGCTTCTTCATTATTCTCACCTGCCACAACCAAATGACACACATTCCACATTCACAACTGGCCTGTCCATTGGGATGTGTTTGCAGCTATTCCTCCAAGTAATATAATTTATATATATATATATATATATATATATATATATATATATATATATATATATATATATATATATATATACATAATATTATATATATATATATATATATATATATATATACATAATATTATATATATATATATATATATATATATATATATATATATATATATATATATATATATATATATATATATATATATATATATATATATATATATATATATATATATATACCTTAGTAAAATATACATGTATACATCTTTAGATAGCCACAGAAAGGCAAACATAATATTATTGGAAGGACAATTCGTTTAACTAAACAGCAAACATTGTCAAGAAATAAAATCATACTTGGGAAATACATACCGATCTCCTAGAGAGAACTACCAAACCTTCATACAAGAGAGAACTACCAAACCTTCATACAAGAGAGAACTACCACACCTTCATACAAGAGAGAATTACCAAACCTTCATACAAGAGAGAACTACCAAAACTTCATACATATCTGCTCAATTAGTTCATCTGCAAAGCTTAAAAAGTTAAATAATAATAGCAGGAGATTATAATATTGACTTACTGAAAATAAAAGAAAAAACATATTATGTGAATACTTTGATTCAGGTACAGCACATGTTTTTTTTACTAAAATTTACTTTGCCAACATTATTTCCAAACTGTCATGATACAGCATCATCCCAGTAGCCCTTGTGTCAGTAGCCCCCTTCAAGGTGTGAGCCCTCTGGTCATGTTATTTATTTAACTCATCCCTTCTAGCATGTTCGTTATTTATTTTGAACATAGAATGTTTCTGGAGAAACTGTTCATCACAAATATGATTATTGTATAACAGTGTAACAAAATAAGGTGTTGTGTTGTAGCCTTAGTTAATATATATTAATATTATATTTACTTTGAAAGGTAAAGGTACCTGTAAGTCTTCAATGTAAGTTAATCATTTGAAGCTCTATTCAACTTTCACACATTGAGTGGATAGCCCACTACCCAAAGATTTAAATGAAGTCCTCTACATAAAGCCTGTGTGAAGTGAGCAAACCCCAATTTAACTTTCACACATTGAGTGGAAGGCCGATTTAGTTAAAGCGAAACAAAATAATATAATAATGTAGGCTACCAGTGTCAATATAAACAAAACTTTGACAATGTACGTGTATAGATGAACTATTATAACCCACGGCCAGACCAGACATATGGCGATTAGTTTGATGGTTGTGCCTAATATCCACTGCTAGATTTCCAAAATCAGGCTTTAATTGCAAAATTCAAAAACAGAGTTGTAAAGAAAGATAATGGTCGGTTGATTATCTGGGTGTTTGCACTGAATGTGCACAATCATCCTAGATTGCTCCATTGTTATATTTGAGAATGTTTGGGAGGAAATCAAATGCATCAGCATACGTTCATTATGTGAGGCCAGTATAAATCCATATGCCAGACAGTCCACTGAATACTGATGGCATTTCTTTTTTATTATATAGCAGGATATTATAATAACTGTAAATTAAATAATAGCAAATTAATGTTTTGGTTTTGCAAACAACTTCCATAATTGTACATGAAAAACACACATGTGTAAAAGCAATGCATATGAAGCCATTATAACACTCTGGAGATTTATAAGTTTTAACAAGATTTAACAAGATTTGCCATCCAAGCCAAAGGCCCAGATGGCAAGTGGACAAGGAAGCCATTGGCTTATCCAGAGTCCAACAATGTTCATCTACTTACAACCCGCCCTCCTGAGATATGTGTTAACCTTGTTTTTAAACATATTCACGCTGCTAGCAGTTACACAATCTGTAGACAATTTGTTCCATTCATTTATTGTCCTCTGTGAGAACGAGTGCTTCCTGATGTCCAATCTACATTGATACTTAACTAATTTTACCTCATGTCCTCTAGTTCTGCTATCCTTCTTGAGTGAGAAAAACATATTTCTATCAATATTTTCATACCCATTCAATATCTTAAAAACTTCAATCTGATCTCCTCTTAACCTCCTTGTCTCTAGAGTTGTTAAACCACATTCTTTCAGGCATTCTTCATAACTAAGGTCTCTCAGTTCTGGAATCATTTTAGTTGCTCTCCTTTGTATGCGTTCAAGCGTATCTATATCGTTCTTATGATATGGTGTCCATGCTTGTATGCAGTATTCTAAATGAGGTCTAACTATTGCTTAATAAAGAGGTATAATTAACTTTTTTCCCTTGTATGTTATGTTTCTTCTAATCAATCCAATAATTTGATTAACCTTTGAAGCTGCAATACCACACTGCTCTGAAACTTTCATATCAGCGCTTATTGTAACTCCTAAGTCCTTTTCTTTTACACTAGTACCCAGAACAGTATCTCCAATTTTATAGTTTACATTCAAGTTCCCATGTCCTGTATGTAGGCATTTACATTTCCCAAAATTGAACAACATCTGCCATTTCTCAGACCATTTCACTAATCTGTCTAGATCGTTTTGTAAATGTTGTTTATCACCAACAGTATTAACCTTTTTAAACAGTTTTGTGTCATCCGCAAATTTCAGTACGTTACTTGTTATACTGTCGTCCAAGTCATTGATATAAATTAAGAATAATATAGATCCTAATACTGATCCTTGAGGTACCCCACTCAAAACCGATTTCCAATTTGAAACTTCTCCATCTACTACAACTCATTGTCTTCTGTCAGTCAGCCATTGTTCTATCCAGTCAGTTATGCTATCCCCGATACCATGGGCTTTTAATATAAGTAGTAATCTTTGATGTGGCACTTTGTCAAAAGCTTTCTGAAAATCTAAGTAGATAATATCTACTGGCGATCCCACGTCTATCCACTTAGTGATTTCTTCCAAAAAACATAACATATTTGTTAAGCATGACCTCGCTTTAAGGAATCCATGTTGAGATGAATTTAACAATTTATGCTTAACGAGGAAGTCCACCATATGGTCTTTAATTAACCTTTCTAATAATTTACAGATCACTGACGTTAAACTCACTGGTCTGTAATTCTCTTACTTATTTGTCAAACCCTTTTTAAATAATGGTATGATGTTTGCTTCTTTCCATTCAAACCGAACAACTCCTTCTTTTAATGACAAGTTGAAGTTACACTGCACATCTTCTGATCGTATCAAAACAAGGTTGTCTAAACAACCACACTATATTTGTTGCAGCTCAGCAGTAATAAACCATTTTCAGGTAATGTGTTTCTTTGAGTCAAGTCATTTTAATATGCATGATCAACAATAATTCATTACAGTTCCTCTTCCCCCCCGAAAACCCTACCCCCACGTTGGGAACCACTGACCTAGTTGTATACTTGCCAATATAATATGGCCATGCTGTTTGCACCTAAATTCAACTTTTGCAACATATTTTGGCCTTTGTTTATAAACTTAGCCCATTCTGACTTAGCAACTCACTTGATTGAGAGTTTGCGGTGTTTCCAATGGCCCTTTAATTTCGGTTGTCAAAGGCACTTGATGCTTTTCACTAGAAGTCAATTTCTTAGAACTGCTAGACGCTTATTGATCACCCAATAAACATGTCAGCCCCCATTATAATTGAGATTTGACCAGAATCTCCCACTTTTATTAGAACAAATTCTGAGAAAACCACTAGCATCATATTTTTTATTGTAGTTGGAAACGGTCAGTTTTTGTTAACTCTTAAATGCATTGCCCCAAAACCATGATTTTTTTGGTTTAATGACATTTTATTAAAATTTTCAGTTTCTGCCTCATGATTTACAAAAGGTTTTACTGTTCCCCTCTTATAAAAAAGTCTGACATTTCTTGTGCACAAAAGTTATATGACTATTTTCTTATTTAAAATAAAGGTGCGGCAGAACAATGAATGGAACAGCCAGGAAGTGTTGGCAATTCTCAAAAATGAAACAATTTAAACTCCTATACATGCAGCAAACTATGCAACACTTAAAAAAGTTCATACATATAATACAATTTTTAAATAAATATTCAACTTGCTAAATGTATTATCAATCCAGTTTTGAAAGAAATAAGCATGATATTAAAAACATCTGGTCTATGATCAAAGAAATTATTCAGAAAACCTCCAAGAAAGGACATGTTCCCGATTCTAAAGTTGATGGTGAAATAATAATTGACAAAAATGAATTTATGTGACAGCGGCGCATAAAGGATTTTATGCGAGATGACAGGGCAATGAAGGCGATTTGAGGTTAGACCTTTTGTGGTAGAGAGAGTATTGGCCTAATTACTCGCTCACGCGTATGGATACACCAACCACGTGACCTACAGCCAGCCTCTCTCGATTTCCAAGTTAGCTTGTGTCGTTGTGAGACCTTTGCGCTGCAAATATTTCCGAATTTCTATTGTTACTGATTATTCGTTATCGCTGAATTTGTTGATTTTATTGCAAGATCAGTTTCGTTGTTTGGTTTATTCCGATCCGTTTGAAAAATCCCACCCTCCCTCCCTAATATTGTGTTAACAGTTGTTACCCAGTGTTATCTAATAAATCAAGTGGTGCATTATGTAGGGATACACTGTGAAACACTGAAGACAGAGAGGTAGTTCACAAAGTTTTTGAATTTTTTGACGCTTTTCCCTGTTATAGTTTGGTACACGAGGTTCTGCATTAACGCTTTTCCCTCCACTAAGTTTTCAGTAGTGTACACAGGGTTTTTAGTGCGGGTACTTTTTACGAGTACATTTGTGTGGCTGTTTGGCCCTACCTCTCGGTCTGATGTGTTAGTAGTTATTGGTTGACTAATGTCTATATATGTAACACCTTTATACATTGTGTGTTGTGTTTCCATATTGTTCAAGAATGTTGGGTGGTTAGCCCACTTTTTTTTTTTTTTCATTTACCATGTTTGGCTGGGGGATCGAGTACCCCAGCCTTTCTGTTTGTACATATATATATATATGTATGGTAATAAATGTAACATATTTTTTTAACCAATATTGGCCTTACTCTTGTCTCTCAAATCACCAGTACCGGAGATAACTCTTACAAAAACTGAAATTAGTGAGGCAGTCACACAAATTATTAATCAGTCAATAACTACTGGTATATTCCCCCCCAAAAAAAATTGCAAGTGATACAATAATTATCGTCCAATTTTTATCTTACCAGCCATTTCAAATACAAAGACACTTTCATTCCAGGAACTTATACTATGATAATTAATACAGATTTTGAGAAAAACATTCTACTTAACTTGCCACTCTAGAAATAATAGACAGAATTGTATAGCTTGGAGGCTTTTCCCTTTAGCCCTGTTCAGGACGTCTGTTGTTGATAATAAGCCTTGTTTGCCCAGTACATACATGTTATTGTTGGAGCGTTTCTGGCAGATCTTCCATGTGATGTGTTGCACTCTTTCTTGCTGTCTGCATTGTGCAGCAGCTTTGTTATCTACCGCTAGGCTATTAATAAACTTTCTTTTGCCTGCCCTAGCTGACTTTTTCACATAACAATTTGCTATGTGAATGCATGGTTCTGTCGTAGTTGTGATTATCAGAACCTATATTGGAAATCACATCTCACATCATTAAGTGCCAAAATGCCAAAAATGGCCATTCATTGTTTGATGTTTTTAGAACAATTAGTTTATACAAGGTAGACATGTTAGCTCCTGCCTAGAGTCCTGCACTTTATCCTGACTTGGCACCTGCAAAAATGGGCTCTCTAGAAAGAGTTAGGCAAGATAAATTGGTGATAAAATTAACATCAGTTTTGCAACCTACCAATCGACACACATGTATAGTCAATGATGCTGCTTGAATCCACAAAAACAGACTTGCTAATTTGCAAAATTACTCTGTTGTGTAGAAATGTTAATTCTTAAACAATCTGGTTTGCTAAATGTTTTCTGTTGTTTTAGCTGGGTTGTCTCCAGCAAACAACTGTCTTGAGGCATGTCACAGAAAACGGCAAATGTCACACAAGCCTGTACAAAACAAGAGTAGTGGACTGGGCCAGAACAAAGTGATAAATCACTGCTATTCAATTGCCTCTCTACACCTTCAATGTTAATAATATTTTTTTTATTTCTTCATTTAGCACATTATTGGTTATATACCGAAAAAAGGTAGGCAGTTTGTGTCCTGAACATACAGCATGAAGGTTAGATGTGATGATTCTATTAAATCTCTATATCATAGAATAGCAAGTGGACAAAAAACATGATGGTCAGGTGGGGTGATTTTTTTTATATTTTCCCACTGCTGGACGTTGCAGTTGCAAACCAATTACACTGGTGACATTGCCGGATTTATCGGTATTCTGCACGTGAAAGAAAGTAACGAAGATTGTGAAATGTCTGTCTACTGCATCCAAAGATACGTACAACCTCTGGTGCCGACTGTCCCGCACCCAGATGACCGAAAGCGGGTCCTCGGTCGCCATTAAATAGCATGGGCATGACAAACAGTGATGTTCAAAGTCAATATTTAGCGTTTTTTCTGATTGCTGTAATGTTAGGCTTGACAATATTATCAATTTCCCAGTGAAAATGAGGCAGGCGCATTTTCTGTATGCGCTGGGATACTGGTTAGAAGGCTGGACTCTCAATCGAGAGAACCCGGTTTCAAATCCCACTGCAGTCGCTTCGAACCTTTGGCAAATTTGATCACCCCACGTTGCCACAGTTCACTCAGCTGTATAAATGAGTACCTGACAATACAGACAGTGGTGGAAATGTGAACGAATAGCCTTTGCGAAATTGCAGCGTGGCTGAATACTTCCCAGAGAAGTTGAGAATGAACAGGTCTGCCAGAGGGTGAAGTGTACTTGGCTAGATATGTCATCCTCCAAATCATTTATATATATATATATATATATATATATATATATATATATATATATATATATATATATATATATATATTACTGTTTTTAATATATAAAAATGATTTGGAGGATGACATATCTAGCAAAGTACTCAAATTTGCAGATGATACAAAAGTATTCAGAAAGGTTACTAATGATACAGATAAACAAAGTTTACAGGATGATCTAGAAAAATTAGTTAAATGGTAAGAAAAATGGCAAATGCTATTCAATTTTGGGAAGTGTAAATGTATACACATAGGACATGGAAATATGGACGAGGAATATAAAATGGGGGATGCTGTAATAGGTAGAACCACACAAGTAAAGGACTTATGAATAACATTTAGTGCTGACGTGAAAGTTTCAGAGCAATGTGGGATTGCTGATTCGAAAGGAAATCAAATTCTACGGCTAATTAGAACTATCACATATAAGGAGAAACATCTAATTGTACCCCTGTACAAAGCAATAGTTAGACCACATTTGGAATATTTTATTCAAGCATGGAGGCCATATCGTAAATAGGATATAGACAAGCTAGAAAGAATACAACGAAGAGCAACTAAAATGATTCCAGAATTGAGAGACCTTAGTTACGAAAGTCGCTTATTACAATGTGGTTTGACAACACTAGAGACCAGGAGACTAAGAGGAGACCAAATAGAAGTGTTTAAAATAGTGAACGGTTATGAGGATGTTGATAGGAATATGTTCTTCAAACTTAAAGAAGGCAGTAGAACCAGAGGACACAAAGCAGCATTAGTTAAGGAGCAGTGTAGGTTGGACATGAGAAAGTACTCTTTCTCACAGAGGGTGATAAATGAATGGAACAAACTGCCAAATGATTGTGTTAATGCTAATAGTGTGAATATGTTTAAAAATAGAATTGACAGATATCTGATAAGGGCGGGCTACACATAGATGAGAAAATTGTTGGACTCTCGATAAGCCAATGGCTTCCTTGTCCACTTGCCATCTGGAACTTGTTGTTCGAGATGGCAATCTTGTTAAATCTTGTAAAGTGCTTTGAGCGGTCCTACAGACTGGATACCGTGCTACATTTACCTTTACCTTTCTACTCTGCAGTTGGCTTAACAAACAGGCCAGGCCGTCTCATACGTGGCTGAGTCAGTACCCCCCTCGTCTACCCCTCGTCTCCCTCTCGTCTATATTATCTACCAACTTGATAAACATTTTCACGAATGTTTAATCCACAGTTTCAGTGTTAGAAAGAAATGACAAACGTTCTGTATGGTTCTTTGCAAAAAGGTGAATGTTTTGAACTTCAGTTATCTTGAAGTTGCTTATCACTAATACTACAAATTTACATAATATAAAATGTATAGCTTAGCGATTTAAGAAATATATGGGTAAAATAAAACATAATATTAATAAGTTAAGTAAAATGATCCAGTTAAAATATTTGCGGTCTTGTTCGTCACTGTCAAAGATTTTGTTCAGATAACATGTTTTAAAAGCATTATACAAAGCTACAATTTCGTAGTGCTGGGCTGAGAGAGTTCCAGACCTTTGTACCACTAATGGCTATTGAGTTCTTGAAGGTTTGTGCTTTCGGAACGTAGGCATCTCCTTTAGCGTAGGATCGCGTGTTTCTAGTTGATACGTTCGAAATAGGCTGAAATAGCTCGTACATGTAATTTGGTTCCAGTCCCTTTACAGACTTGAACACCAGTTGTACCTGTCTGCATTTAAAACACTCTGGCAGTGACAGCCAATGTAGTCGCTGCAGCAGTGGGGCACTTCGAGCTCTGTATTCAGAGTCTGTCACTGTTCTGGCAGCAAGCTTTTGTAGTTTGTTGATACGCTCTGATGAGCTAGCATTGTCCCAGAGCCTGCTGCAGTAGTCTAGTGTGTGGTAGAATGTAGCTGTTGTAGAATGTTTTCCTTGCGTGGAACGGAATGTATTTCTTTATCCTGCAGAGAAGTGAAATGTTACCGGCAAACGTGCCGAGTATCTTTTGTACATGTGCGGTCCATGTGAGGAAATGGTCTATTTGAAACTGAGAAGTATGTCACTCTCGACTACTGGAAGCTTATTTCCCTTGATATATATATATTTCTGGATCAGCTATGTCAAGGTGTTGCCACTTTTGTAATAATCATGATCTTTGTTTTTTCAGCAGTTTGTCCACTGCATTCTCCATTCTAGTCGTTCATGAAACACAATAAAGAAGAGTTGTCCCAGAATAGAGCCTTGTGGAACTACTGATGTGATTTCTGACTGTTTAGACAGTTTGATACAATATCGGGTATGTATAACATACCCGATATTGTATCAAGCTAGTATACAATACGAATACATAACACCTCCCTTTGTTGCAACAACTAATACTAATAAAGCTACAAGTTCTGATAATGCTATGTCTGTCTGTTCTACATCTACGCCAACGTTACAACTATGAGAACAATCCTTGTGAACATCAAATTATACTGTGTTACATGCTATGCGAACAATGTCAAATTACATTATCATAAATCCTAATCAAACATTGTACTAGCTATGAATAATTATGACATATCATAATCTCTGAACTTGGCTGGTCTAACTGTTTCTCTACCCGACCTGGTTCTCGATCCCGTTACATTGATTTGTGGGACTATCTCAGGTGTGGGACAGTTAGGTAACTCAGGTATTGGATGTGACTTTCTCTCGGGACTTGGAGGGTTTGTCTGTAGGGCAGGAGGGATTGGGTTTGGGATCTGTGTCTTTGGATCCTCATACTGCACAGGATCGCGACGGTAGCTCATCTCTCGCTCCTTGGTCTTCAGTATATCCTTACGATTTCTTCTCCACACATTTCCTGACTCGGCTTGCAAGTTGTAGGACCTGGGGTGTGGCGGTTGTTGTTCTTGTGGTAGCATCAGTGCTGGTTTCCACATCTTCCCATCTCTGACTCTTATGTTGTTACCTGCTCTCAAGTCCTGCAATGGTTTCGCGTTTCTGTCATAGTACAGTTTCACTCTGTCTCTGTTCGTCTGTAATGTCTCTCTTATTCTCTCAGTCTCGATAGTCTTTGGCTGTAACAGCTGGTCACTGGTGGGCAGCTTCGTAGCTGTTCTTCTTCCCATCAGTCTCTGGTGAACCGGCTTCTGCTGTTCTCGACGTATTTCTCAGGTTCAGTAAGCCTGCATACATCTGGACTTTGTCTCCTCTCATCTTCTTTATCATTCTCCTGACTGTTTGGTTTGCTCGTTCAACCATCCCGTTAGCTTGATGCATGGTTGGACTTGTTGTGATGTGTTTAAAGTTCCATTCAGTTGCGAACTGTGCGAAGTGATGACTGCTGAATTGAGGACCGTTGTCGGATAGTAACTTCTCCGGTATTCCGTGCATTGAGAAGAGCTTCGCCAGTCTCTCAACGACTGTTGAACTGTACGAGTCATCTTTCAACTCTTCTACGTCGATGTACTCGGAATAATAGTTGATGGTGACCAGATAGGTTGTTCCATTGCAGTACAACAAATCTGTTGCTAGTATTTTCCACGGACCTGTTGGAACTTCACTCGGCATTAGCGGCTCTTTCTGTTGACACCGTCTTTTTTCTTGGCATGTGGAACAGTTGGATATCATGTCTTCAATTTGCGAATTCATTCCAGGCCAGTATACAACATCCCTTGCTAGTTGTTTACATCTCACTATTCCCAAGTGACTTTCGTGTATGTTCTTCAACACAACTTTCCGCATCGCAGTTGGCACTACAACTCGATTACCTTTGAACACGATCTCGTCTAGCACTGAGAGTTCTTCTCGGGAGTCGTAGAATGGTCTGACATCGGGGTGTAGTTCATGTTTATGTCTTGGCCAGCCTGTATGGATCACGTCTTTCAGTCATTGGAGCTCAGTGTCCAGTCTCGACTCTCTGTTCAGTTCAGTCATTCGGGTGTCACTGAATGCTGTTGATCCACGGACTTCTGCAGCATACACGTTGAAGTTGTTCTCGTATGTCAACAAGTCTTCATATGTGTCTTGTAGATACGCTCTACTCAGAGCATCCGCCACAGGAATGTCTTCTACTACCGTGAACGAGTAGTGTTGCAACGTCATCTTCATCTTCTGCAGACGCAGTGGTACAAGATGAAGTGGTTTCTCGAGTATTCTCACCAGTGGCAAGTGATCAGTCTCCACTGTGATGTCTGAGCGTCCATATACGTATGAGTGAAACTTCTTAAAGGAGAACACGATCGCTAGTAACTCCTTCTCTACTTGTGCGTATGCGTATTCTGCACTGGTCAATGACTTGGATGCATAGGCAATGGGACGTCCATTTTGCATCAGAACTGCTCCAATTCCTGCTTGTGATGCATCGCAGGAGATAGTGATATGCTCGTCATCACTGTAGTACCTCAATACGGGAGCTTCTGTCATCAGCTTCTTCAACTCTGTGACGGCGTCTCTGTGAACTTCGTCAAAGTAAAATATGAAACCATGCTCATGTGATTCCTTGATTAGACATCTCAATGGTTCTGTGACAATAGACAGATTTGGCAAGAACTTACAGGTATAAGTTACCATTCCCAGTAATGTCTGGACATGTGCAATTGACGATGGTTCTGGCATCTCTAGCACTGCTCTCACTTTGTCTTCACCGATCTTCACACCATTGTCTGTTAGCTTGTGACCTATGTACTCAACTTTATTGGTGCATAGTTTCGTCTTGCGAGGATTTAGCTTCAAGTTTCTATCGCGACATCTCTGCAGTACTTGCTGTAGCCTTGTGTTGTGCATCTCAGTTGTTGGTGCGTGAATCAGTATGTCATCCATGATCACTTCCACGCCTGCTAGGCCTGCTAACAGTTCAGACATAGCACGCTGATATATCTCGGGCGCCACGGATATACCCATCGGCAAACGACGGTATTTGTACCTGCCAAATGGAGTGTTAAACGCTGTGAGTGCCTGGGACTCCTCGGTTAACTCGATCTGGAAGTAACCCATGTTGGCATCCAACACTGTGAAACACTTGGATCCGTCTGTACGAGTAGTGATTTCCTCAACAGTCGACATTGGGTGATACTCTCGTAGCAACGCTCTATAGAGATCTTGCGGGTCTATGGTTATGCGCACGTCTCTCTGGGGACTTGGCGATTTCTTGTTTACCACATGCAAGGCACTGACCCACGGCGTTGGCTCTCCCACTGGGACTTTCTCTATGATACCCATGTCCACGAGCTGATTTAACTTCTGTCTAGCAGGTTCGCGAAGGGGAGCTGGAATTGGTCTCGAAGGGTGGGCAACTGGTTTAGCATTCGGGTCAATATGGAGAGAATATTTCCCTGGAATCTTCCCAACCCCTTGGAATACATCATTGTACTTCTTAATGATAGCTTTTGCTCCGTCTACCCCTCTATCCTCTGTCTCGGTGTGATCAATTCTCTTAATGAGAATCATTCTCATGCTATCTGACTCTGACAGTAAGTTAGGAACATTGTAGCCATCTAAGACTTCACATTCTAGTTGGTACTCATTACCTTTGTACGATACTGGCAGTTCAATCGTACCCATTGATTTCGCTGGGCTTCCTAGCAACCCTCGTATGGCCACATTACTCGGCTGTAACACTGGCTTAGTCTGCATCTCATCGTATGACTTCCTGGACAAAATTGTACATTCAGCACCAGTGTCAATTTTAAACGACACGTAATCTTTATCTTTGATTGACAGATCTATCGACCACAACGATTTAGATGCGGTGTTCACACTCTTAGTTACACAGCGGTTCAGATGAATATTTAACGCATTCATATCGTCATTCATTTCGCATGCTCTTTGTGGTTTGCAATCATAGCCATAATCACGTTCATAACTCTGGGTCGAGTTCTGGCTATAGTTCACTTGTCTAGCTCGGCAAACGCGGGCAAAATGTCCTGTTTTTCCGCATTTGTGGCACACTTGTTGGTAAGCGCGACACTGCTGTGGACCGTGTGACGTTCCACAATCGCCACAGTCGAGCTGAAGTTGAAAACGGACACCACTCTTTCGTCTGGCGGCGGGCGTGTTCCACGGTACGCGCCTCGGTACTTGCTTCCAGCTCGAAGTTGACCTTGATACGTCTTATCGGCATGACCTCTGTCGTATCGTTGACCTTGACCCGTCTTCTCGGCATGACCTCTGTCGCTGCGTTGACCTCCACCTCTTGATTTGCTGCGCCCCCTCTGTGCACGTACAGCATGTATGTGCATTTCAGTTGCAGTCAGCTTTCTCGTTTGCGCTGCTTGATCGAAGAAATTGCACTTCTTCACAATTTGGGTAAGCGTCAGGTCGTCTTCCCACAGCTTCTCTTTGAGCTTTGGGTCTCGGACACCGTTCGATATCTGCACGCACACCTGACTTTCTTCTAAAGCGCCGAATTCGCAATGCGAAGCGAGTTCTCGGACTGCTTGAATAAAATCTGTTACGTTTTCATTGGGCGACTGCACATGCTGTTGAAATCTAGTGATGTAACTTTTTAACAGTTTTTTCGGTTCAATGTGTTTGTCGAAGTTTGCTATGACACAGTCAAACTTGTCTTTGTCACCTTCCGCATTCCAGTCGAATTTGGAGTACACTTTGATCCATTGTGGACCCATCGCGCACAGTAGCATACCGACTTTGACATTATCGGCAACTGCGCTTTTTTCGGCAGCAATCAGATAGAATGTAAATTCAGTTTTCCAGTCTTTCCACGCCTGCACAAAGTTCTCATCAGCATTTGGATTAAAACGGCATGGTGGTTTAAACGATTCCATTTTTCACGATTGTTCGTTATAGCGGCAGTGCGAGTTCAGTGTCACTCGGCTTCTTACGCTATCGATTTTGGGCGGCGTGCACCAATTTTAAATCTTCTAACATCGGCTTTTTCGATCATCGTTATGACTTATCATGCATACTCACATGTGGACAAGAGTTCATTTGTCATCCGTTGTATTTCTGACACCATGTTATGTTCTTATGTTTGTATATTTCGTATACTATATCACAACGAGTGTAATGTAACATAGAACGTTTATTATGCGAACGTACTGATCCTCAGGAAGTTGATCTCACAAAAATGGCAAAACATATAGGGGTTGTCATCGGGTATAACATACCCGATATTGTATCAAGCTAGTATACAATACGAATACATAACAGTTAACACGGCAAACACAAATGAAACATCGTGTCAGGTGGAATCGAGTCTACATGTTCCCCAATGTTATACTTAAGCATTCTAGAACACACAGTCTTGATGTGTAACTGAAACTAGCATGCAGTGGGCGAAAATATAGAGATGTGGTGTCCTCGTGTTATCTGAAACGCAAAGCTGCAAACACAATGACTTCACGCAGTGTTAATGATGAACGGACAGCAGAACCACAAGTTCTTCACAACAGTATACCTTTGCCACAAAAACTAAACATCAAAGGAAGTCTCGCTACAAACTGGAAACAGTGGAAACAAATTAGGAACAGTAACGAAATTGTATCTCAGCTGAAACAAACGTCCAATGAGTATAGCCATAGGGTGGCAACGTTCATCACATGTGTTGGGCAATATGCCTTAGACGTATACAGTGGACTCCCATTCGAGACTGAGGAGGGGAGAACTGACATGAACATTATATTGACTTTGATGGAAAAACACTGTGTAGGCGAAACGAATGTCATATATGAGAGATGAACTCATGAGACTAGAGGAGAAAGGAATCATCAAAGAAGTCAACACCCCTACTGACTGGGTGTCGAGCATGGTCATCGTGAAGAAGAAAAGTAGGAAGATAAGGCTTTGCATATACCCAAAGCCGTTGAACAAAGCGTTGAAGCGAAGTCGCTACATGCGTCCGGTGGTAGAAGATATCATCCCAGAACTCGCTTCAGCAAAAGTCTTCAAAGTGTGCGACGTCAAGAATGGATTCTGGCACATTGAACTAGATGAAAAGTCCAGCTATCTCAAGACATTCCAGACGTTATACCGACGGTACAGGAACTGTCGAATGCCATTTGGTATATAACCTGCGCCAAAATACTTTCAACAGCGTCTGCATCAGGCACTTGAGAAGATGCCTGGTGTGTTCATGATAACTGACGACATTCTCGTGGCAGGATGTGGTGAAACAACCGCTGACGTAGAGGCGGATCACGACATCAACATGGCACAGCTCCTAGACAGATGTCATACTAACAACATCAAACTCAACAAAGACATGTTACACTGGAAGGGGAGTGAGGTGGCGTACATGAGCCATCTGATCACCGCCGAGGCCTGAAACCGGATCCTGCGAAACTCGAGGCGATAGCTTAAATGCCTCAACCAGACGACAAGAAGGCAGCTCAGCGCCTAATGGGAATGGTCAACTATCTTCAAAAGTTCGCTAGATGAATGTCAAACATCACTCAGCCACTAAGATACCTGACCAAAACAGAGAGTGACTTTCTCCGGGAAGAATCCGTGCATGGAGCAGCGTTTGGGAAGATCAAACAGATGTTGTCACAAGCCCCCGTTCTCAGCTATTACGATCCAGCACTAGCGTTAGCACTACAATGCGATGCGTCCGAGGGTGGCCTTGGAGCTTGCATACTGCAAAACGAACAGCCCATCGCGTATGCCTCCAGAGCACTGACAGATGCAGAAGGGAGGTATGCGCAAATTGAGAAAGAAATGTTGGCTATCATCTTTGGGTTGGAGCGTTTCGACCAGTACGTATACGGAAGACCTGTCTTGGTAGAATCAGACCATAAACCACTTGAGATGATTCACAAGAAGGCCTTGCAGGCAGCACCTAAACGTCTGCAGAGAATGCTTTTGCGTGCGCAAAGATACATCAACATAGTCTACAAGAAAGGTCAGCACATGTACATTGCCGATACTCTCAGCCGAGCATATCTGCAAGGAAACGACCAGCATGAAGCCGTAGAGAAGGAGCTCGAAACGGTTCACATGGCCGACTACCTGCCTATCTCGGACGGCAGACTCAAAGAGATACAACGCAACACAGAGTCAGACGACACACTAAAGACGTTGAAAGATGTCATTCTGCAAGGATGACCCGAAAAAAGTCGGCTATCAACGATGATAACTCAGTATCATGGCATACGGGACGAACTGGCAATACAAGATGGCGTCGTGTTCAGAGGAAATCTATGTGTCATACCATCCTCACAGCGAATCGCAATACTCAAGAGGCTACACGAGTCACAATTGGGCAAAGAGGCTACCATGCGCAGGACCCGAGAGTATGTGTACTGGCTAAGAATGTCCACACAAATCAAAGACTACATATCAAAATGTGACATATGCTGTGCATACCAAAGTGCTCAGACAAAAGAGACACTTATCTCACATCATGTCCCTGATCGCCCATGGGCGAAGGTAGGCACGGACCTCTTTGAGTGTAATGACCGTGACTTTCGACTACAACAGCAGCTTTTTTGAGATCGACAGACTCCACATTAAGACAGCGGCAGCAATCACCCCCAAATTGAAGCAGCAGTTCGCAAGACATGGAATACCTGACATAGTAGTTTCAGACAATGGTCCTCCATGTAACTCACATGAATTCAAGGAGTTCACCGCCGAACCAGTTCACCAGGATACTCGCCATCAAATAGAAAAGCGGAAAGCGCTATACAAATTGCCAAGAAGCTTATGATGAAAGCGAAAGAAGCAAGAACAGATCCATATCTGGCTCTACTGGACTACCGCAACACCCCAACAGAAGGCATGAGCATTTCACCAGCCCAAAGACTACTTGGCAGAAGGACAAAATCAACTCTACCAACTGCTAAGGAGCTCTTAATAACCGCAATGCAAAGGACTTGCCAGCATTGAAAAACGGTGAATTAGTGTGTATCAAACCTGCGAAGTACAGCAAGCATTGGCAGAAAGCAACCGTAAAGCGACAAGTGAACGTGAGATCGTACGAAGTCGAAACAGACTACGGTTCGGTCTTCAGACGCAACAGGAGACACCTGCGACAGACCACCGCACCGCCTGCGATTCCTGAAATAGAACCACAAATAGGTCTACCACCAAAAGCAGACGACACGACATGCGTTGCCAGTACGACAAGTGCTACGCCAGTTCGACGGACCGTCACACAGCCGTACCAGATCCCCCCTGCTAGTGAAACACCGCCAATAATTGAGACGCGCAGTGGCAGACAAGTGAGGAGGCCGGCGCATCTGAATGATTTGCATAACAAGGGCATAATAATCCCTTCAGTTATGTGAATAGTCGATCATGTCAAGACATTTGATTATACGCTAATGCTTTCATTTTCATATTAATATTGATAAACGATAAACAATAATCAGAACACATACAGTATTATAGAGAACGCCCAAGAACAATCTTATGTAATATGCTGAAATAATTATACAGTGCATATTTTCTATTGAACAATTTAAGTACATTGTTCGTGTAGACTAGCATTTTCATATTTGTAACGAAAAGGAGATGTAGCGATAGTTGATCTAGCGATATTTGTAGCGTAGACTATCTGCGACGACACACTGCAATGACGGCTTAGATAAAATAAAGCTGTGGTGTTTCTGTTTCCACAAGTTGCCTTTTATACTGTAGGGGTAAGACCACAGTTGACCTTCCTGTTTATTGTTTCACGAATGTAGGGCGTATGAAATTGCGATATGTGAATTTAAAGAATTCATATGATGTGACATAAGTGCAATTGAGCAGGCATATTCACAGGTTTGTTTGTAGAAGATATTGGCTGTGAAATGGTGCATTTTTTGAGAGTTTAACAGGCGGAGGGATTTATGGGAATTTTTCTGCTATGGACCACGTGGGCGCATGAATACATAGCTATTTTTGTAAAAATTGATGGGCATCGCACGTCAGCATGTCAATGAGATGATGGCAGTTGCTGTGAAAAAGTTTCAGAATTTTTAATGTTCACGTTTTCTTATAATCAGACAAAACGTTAACATGGCCACCAATGCAATTCTCAACTGTGGTCTGACTCCTGCTGTTAACACGAGCAAACACAAATGAAACACCGCAAAAAGTATAATATAATAATTATACTATCCGGCGATCTTTTACTTTCTGACCTAACCATGAAAATGACCACCTAGTCCTAGAGCACCCAAACTTCTCCTCATATATCTACTATACATATACATATGTCACGTGGCCAAAAAAGTACATTTACTTTCTCAAAACAATAAAAATTTAAAAAAGAATTAAACCAAAACATCGCCATCGCCTACGCGTAGCACCAAGGCTACCGTAAAATCGATGCATATGACAAGGCGTAGCTCAGTTTAACCGAAACTCCGTGCGGTGGCGCTGATATTACAATTATGTATTTTTGTGTTTTAATTGTGAGTGCGTGCGTGCCCGCCCTCATTGCGTGTAATTATGTATATGTTTCAGTATTACTTGTATTTTTTCCGTGCGCTATATATGAAATGTCATATTCTTAGATAATTAGTTTTATTCATATTAGCATCATATATATATATATATATATATATATATATATATATATATATATATATATATATATATATATATATATATATATATATATATATATATATATATATATATATATATATATATATATATATATATATATATATATATGTGTATATATATATATATATATATATATAGATTTTCAAAAGTCAGTTGGAATTGGAATATTTTTTTTTGGAATTGGAATAGATTTTGTTGGAATTATTGACTTGATAGTGTTAATCTTTACCACTTTAATTTACTATTAAAATCATATTTGTCTGCTATTAGTATGGCACCCTGAATCTGGTAACAGCCAGGAAGCTGTCAGCAGTATAGTATATACACTGTCTACTCTGTTATTGAAACATTGTGAATTTGAAACCGGGTTCTCTCGATTGAGAGTCCGGCCTTCTAACCGGTATACCATCGCGCCCCACATTACTGTAACAGACAGTAAAACCAAAGTCAGACCATTCAGGCCTTATCTCATTTTCTTTCTCAGTGGACTAGGTTTATTTCCCCATGGAAAATACATGTTGGTGATTAGGATGTTGAAAACTCAAAGTTGACAGTAAATTTTATGAAATATCAATGATATCACAACTGATATAAACAGGGGGAAGCTGTTTAAAACTCAGATTAACGACCCAACTCTCCAGGACTATCCAAAATGTCTAGTTAGCAAAAATTCAGGAGACGTGTCGCAGCAGAAAGTATATATCAAATGGCTGAATGCCATTTTAATAGTTTTTTATAGCATATATATACTTTATAGCATATATATACAATATATTTATATATATATATATATATATATAATGTTATATCAGATCTGATTAACAAATTAACTATTGTTCATTCAACGCATCTATATATATATATATATATATATATATATATATATATACTATATATATATATATATATATATATATATATATATATATATATATATATATATATATAGATGCGTTGAATGAACAATAGTTCATTTGTTAAACATATCTGATTAAATATGATTGTGCACACATGATTTCAAGTACAAATAAAAATGTGTTAAAACGAATTGGATTTTAATTTTTCCTTAGCTTTTAAAAGTTGGAATTGGAATTGATTTTTGCAAGGCGGAATTGGAATAGATTTTTGGGAATTGACTGGAATTGGAATTGACAAAACATAATTGACCCCATGTCTGATTTTAATACATATTTGCACTACTAGCATTAACACAATTATTTGACAGTTTGTTCCATTAATTTATCACACTCTGTGAGAATGAGTTCTTTCTCATGTCCTACCTACACTGTTCCTTAACTAATGCTACTTTGTGTGCTCTGGTTCTGCTGCCTTCTTTAAGTTTGAAGAACATATTCCTCATAACCATTCACTATTTTAAGCACTTCTACTTGGTCTCCTCTTAGCCTCCTGGTCTCTAGTATTGTCAAACAAGCAGCTTTCATAACTAAAGTCTCTCAATTCTAGAATCATTTTAGTTGCTTTTCATTGTATTCTTTCTAGCTTGTCTATGTCCTTACGATATGACCTCCGTGATTGTATACAATATTCCAAATGCATTTAGAAATAGCAATCCCATATTGCTGTGAAACTTTCATGTCGGCACTAAATGTTACTCCTAAATCCTTTTCTTGTGTGGTTCTACCTAATACAGCATCCCCCATTTTATATTTGTCATCCATGTTTCCATGTCCTATGTTTATGCATTTACACTTCCCAAAATTGAATAACATTTGCCATTTTTCTGACCATTTAACTAATTGATCTAGATCATCCTGTAAATTTTGTTTATCTGTATCATTTGTAACCTTTCTGAATACTTTTGTGTTATCTGCAAATATCAGTACTTTGTCATCTTCGAAATCATTTATATATATATATATATATATATATATATATATATATATATATATATATATATATATATATATATATATATATATATATATATATATATATATATATATATATATAGCGAGGTGAGCAAGGGGGAATGTGTCATAATGGGTGATTTTAACAATGGCCATATACAATGGAAATCATTAGTGTTAGAGAGTGCTGGGGGTGATGACCATCAATTTCTACTTCTAACACAGGATTGTTTGCTTGCTCAACATTTCTTGAAACCAGACATGCGAAGTTTGGAAGGCCCGAAAGGAGTAGATTAGCGTGTACGACAAAAATTCGGGGTCGCCACACTCGAGACACAGCACAACAAACACTATTTACCACAATGGTTAAACACATTATTTTATTACACACAAGAAATGGTAATCATATGCGATTTAAATAAGTTATATATAGGTACATAAATAACATAATTATACAACAGGCTAAAATGCAGGTAAAAATACTGAGCATAATGAAAGGTGCATAAAAAATTAAGGTAATGGATAAAAACATAGCAGTGAAAATAGCTAGATGCTCCACTTTTCAATTACATAAACATACACAGCATATACTTCTAATACACAAGAAATGACAATTATATGCGATAGAGAAAATTAACAATATATACAAAATGCTAAAATGCATTGCCAAAAAATTATAAATCATAAAAAATACTAAGAACAATGCAAGGTCCATAAAAATTGAGGTAATGGACAAAAACACAGCAGTGAAAACAATAAAATGCTCCACTTTTCTGTGATGGGTGAAGGTATTGATTTCAAGGCCAAAACACTACCCCACCCTGTTAGGTCTTGAGTTGCTATTTTCTCAAACAAATACACATTACGGTAACATTGCAACCTGTAACAATTGTTTTTTTTACTGTTACTATTTTGTCAAACAAATACTTATTAAGATAGCATTGTAAATTTGTAATCCTGTAACCATAGTACAATGTTTTTTTTTATTGTGGCACCCACTGACATTTTGAGCCATTTGACATCTCTCTGTGGGTGCAGGAATTGATATTCAGGCCAAGATGTCTTACACCCTATAATGTTGCGAGTACCTTTTTTATCAAAGGTGGGGAAATTTTTGGCCAGGAAATTGACACCTGTACCTACAGTAAAAAATGACTAAGAGTAATGTCAATGGATGTCACAATAGCAAAAAATAAAATTTAACTTGCTTAAAGCAAATGTGACTTTTGACCCCAACATTTAACTTTTCTCTTTAATGAGTTTTTTCGAGTATAAAAATTGTGTTTGTCATTTATGATGTTATCGATACAACACTGTAATTTTGTCAAGATTTCATGTTATCACAATGACGGGATGGCGGAATTCATGAACAAAAGTCAATTCAAACCAATGGCCTCTAGTCTATAATAGTTCACATGCATCTAGTCTCATTGTGACAAAGGCACACTTGGGAAACTAGGGGACTTTTGATATTTTGCACCTATCCTGAAAACGTAGCTTTGTACTATTTTTTCAATGTTGGGTCCATTTTTTACATAATTGAGCTACATAGCTCAAATTACAAATTTATTTACTTTGATATTAAATTTTGAGGATTCTGCCCGTTTTCTGCGATCGTGGAAAATCAGTGTCCCTTTCCATGTTCCCACTGGCCATGTTCAGATGGGCTCCATTTCCCACGGGCCCTGTTCCCACTGGCTCTCTTCCCATGGGTCCTGTACCCACTGGCCGACTTCCCACAGGCCCTGTTCTCACTGGCCCTGTTCCAACTGTGCCTATTCCCACTGGCCATGTTCCCACAGTCAATGCATCCACTGGCCCTGTTCCCATTAGCTCTGGTCGCACTGGCTCTGGTTCCACAGGTTCTGCTCCCACTGGCTCTGGTTCCACAGGTTCTGCTCCCACTGGCTCTGGTTCCACAGGTTCTGTTCACACTGGCTCTGGTTCCACAGGTTCTGCTCACACTTGCTGTGGTTCCACAGGTTCTGTTCACACTGGCTCTGGTTCCACAGGTTCTGCTCACACTTGCTGTGGTTCCACGGGGTCTGCTCCCGCTTGTTCTGGTTCTACGGTTTCTACTCCCACTGGCTCTGGTTCCACAGGTCCTGCTCCCACTGGTTCTTGTTCCATGGGTTCTGCTCCCGCTTGTTTTGGTTCCGCGGTTTCTACTCCTACTGGCTCTGGTTCCACAGGTTCTGCTCCCACTGGATCTAGTTCCACGGATTCTGCACCCACTGGCTCTGGTTCCACAGGTTCTGTTCCCACTGGCTTTAGTCCCACTTTGTGAAGGCACTGAGCCACGTAAATATATTTTCATAAATACACATTTTAATTCTAAAAATATACAACTTGAACTACTGATACCTTGTAGTTTCCACATATTGATTGCCATTTTGTTTGAACGTTTCATGACAAGGCTTCTTTCAGAGATTACGATTTTATACAAAGATCGTTTTTTTTATAGAGCTTTTATTATTTAAAATCTGCCTTTCCATGCACACATGTTTTAAAATTGCAAGAAGTGATCACATTTAAAGCCATGTCCTGTGTAAATGATTTGGTCTTACAACACCACAGGGCAATAACATATCTTTGTTATGATAAACCATCCTGGACACATCATCTATTTAAATTACTGTGTTTTCTAAATATAGACCATTTATTTATAATTACATGTTATCAATGTAAGAACTACAACTGAACAATACGGGTGGAGCAGCAGCACAACAATGGACACGGATGGCTGCACCTAGACATTGGTACCAGTACACTTCACTGCACCATCTAGCTGTTGTTTTATCAAGCTTGCCATCCAAGGCAAAGGCCCAGATGGCAAGTGGACAAGAAAGCCCTTGGTTTATGGAGAGTCCAACATTTTTAATCTATGTGTAATCTGCCCTCCTGAGATATGTGTCAGGAGCCACCCAAGTATAATTAAAGACAAATCATGGTGTATAGAAATAGTAGCATAAATCAGTAAATAGACTGGCCAGGCTTACAACATGACATTATACATGATTACAGATTGAATGGTTATTCATCCAAAGATGTACACATAAAAGCTTATTCTTATTGGTTATTCACTCGTGATGGCAAATGTAATAAATTCAGGGTGTACATACAGCTACGTAATTGTGCAAATAATAATGTTTTATGTACGTTGCAAACCCGTGTAAGCTGTGAGTGTAGATTTAGCTTTTACTAAATCAGGTGCATTATTGATTGTATGTGGCAAGGTGTATCTGAGACTTTGTTTCACAAATTCGTGTTAAACTCTGATTGTGTGTACTGACTTTTGGTCCCAGATATTGTTTTTCCCACTGGCTTTGGTCCCAGAGGTTATTTGTCTTATTCAGATATAATGGCACAGAGTTCAACATTTAATCGTCAACAAAATGTAAGCATTTTGTTGCAGAGACAAGCCGGCAGGCGTTGCTGTACTACATAGGTGAAGATTCGATCGTGTTTTACCTTTTTAATCAAACTATGGCGAAGCATGAATGTGGTATGTTTCATACTGTTTACATATCATCCCTGTATTTGTTGTTTATAAACGATAGTGGGGAAATCATTAATTTTTATTGTACCAAGTTGCCATCAGAACGCTTCAGGCAAAAATGGCGATCCAATGTTAGAAAACGTGGTATTGGTTGAATTACATACTCCTGGTACACGCTCGGTGTCACACGCATACATGTCCAGCCTGTGTTGGGGCTTATAATAGTGAGTCACTGGGCTGAAATCACTAATTTATTAATGACGAAAAGTTGTATATTTAATTCAGAATACACTGTAGACATAACTCCTACTCACACATGTATTGCAATGGGGAGTGTCAACATTGCAATTGTAAAGTACCAGTTAGTGCAATTATAAATTCCAAAGTACATATAAACACACATATGGGTCATTCCGTGTCAAATTAACCAATGTTCAAACAGTTTATGTCTTAGAATTTGCTTAAATTTTAACCAATGAATAAGCAGTTAACCTGAGCACTTCTTCAAAACAAACTAAGGATTTGCATGCAAATTGTGTCTGTAACGCCCTATAATATGAACAGGGTAAGCGCCCCAAAATGAACCCGTTATTTTTTATCTGCTTCTAACTTGAGAAGTTTACAAGTTGCATATCGGAATTTTTTTGAAAATGTAGACATTGCTACAGATTATCTATGCAAAATTCAAGAATAATAGGGCAAAGGACAATGGGCATACCGGGTGCACGAAAATGGACAAGACATTTTTTTACGAGAAGGATTTCATGATGGTGTTCTGCCACATTTATAGTTCCCAATAGACGTGCAGTGCGCGAGTGCGAAGGCTTGGGTGTGCGACTACTATTTTCTCATAAGACTTAAAGTGGCACAAGCTGTCAGGGTAGGTGGTTGCACAAACTGCATGCATGTCACGTACGTGCAAACTCTACTCCAGGCAATACTTGGCAAAGACACAGTTTCAGCGCATCTACCAAACCAAACGGCGCTCAATCATACGAGACAGACACTGAAACAGCACTTCTCTGACACCCGTTCGTTCGCTGTTTTCAGCAGTCCAGACAAACAACGTCAGCTGACCACCACTCGATTCTTTGAACGGCGCCAGCGAGAGGACATCATTTGGCTTTGCCGACATCTAGCATAAGGCGCCAGCTAGTGAGTCGACTTGATTTAGCACAATTGTGGCTCCCGGTCACGTATAACTTCTATACTATATCGAAATTCAATCCCACAAGTGACTTCATGAACAAAACATAGTTAGGTGTTTGGTGTGTATTTTTATTGAAGAAACGTCATTTCCTGTCAGACAGTTGTTTTGTCCAAAATTATGCATGTTTTTTACACGAATAACGAAATGCATCGTACTCGTGTTGTGCCTTTTCCAGGTAACTGACATGGTACCTATTGACAGGGTACAAACATTGCTCGGCTAATGCCATTTACTGAGTTAATAATACCCTTAAACCAGCTCCCTCATTACTGTGAAAATGCCTATATACAACATTTATTTATCAACATTATCATTTTACAGGCAGCGCAATAAAAATCAAGACATCTACCAAACAGCACGAAATACCATTCTGTACTTTTGCAAGAAATAATGCTTTTGAAACCACTAAGCTGTATTTGTGGTGTACACCAACAATGTAGAAGGACAGAGTGCATTACTGTTGGCTTTGTAAATTAAAATAATAGCTCTTTTATAATGTGCATATTTAATTTATATGGGTGGTTATTTTAACTTGGCAGCGATTGGAAAAAAACGGCTCAACATGCATTCTTTGGCTCACAACTTGAAACAAAGTGCTCTATTGATATGTTTAAACATCTTCAGTGTGTCGGTGACGTTTTCATTACCACACACTATCGTGAAAGTGTATTACTATGTGTGGTTCTATACACCACACGTCCGTGACTATTTACTTATACCGCTTGCGTAATGCGCCGAAGCGTTTACCTAGGCAAAATTAGGTCAATGAACTACAGGGAGCTACCCGTATTCGATACGCGCTTTGTTTTAAAATGGTCCTTTTTGCTCATGGACTTCTCATGGAAAGCCATGTCCACTATAAGGTGGCCTGGCCTAGCATCCTCAGCCAGCTCCACGGTGGTGTCTGTGTCCGATGAGGTGTCGAGTCTTCTGGACCGTCTTCTCTGTGTTGAATTGCAAGTGGAGCTGAAGGTGAAGACGGAGTCGGCGTTGCCACTGCACTGAAATGCAGCTGAAAGTGTGGCGGCTTGAGAAGTTAGCGTCCAAGTGCAAGACCCCAAAATGGAGTGTCTCCGGACCCAAGCACCCGGACACGTGACCGTGCAGATGGACTTCAGTGAAGTTTGACGTTGTTGTCTGAGAATGATACTTGTAGTGAACCTGTCAGTGTTCATATCGGGATAATTACCCCCAGCCGTCATGCAGCACAGCATAGGAGCCGTGGGCTTCTCAGCCTACACCGGTGCTGCCAACTGCGACTGACGGGACACCGGCCTGCAGTCTCCCGAGCACTGGGGAGGACCTGCTGCGCTCCGGCGGCATCTCACCCAGGAACGCCCCCAAGATTCGGAACCATCTGCGAATGGCCGTGTTGAAGCTTAACACCGAAGAGAAAGTCGAAGGTGGCGAATTGTCTGCTGGGCAGCGACACTGTCAGGACCAGCCGCAACGCCAGTCGACTGGGCAAGGAGCTCAGGGTATCGAGGGATTTGGGAAAGAGATACCATCGGAAGCGACTTCAACTTCACCGTGTTGCCTATCTGTCAAAGAAAGAGCTGGTGCAGCGCTTCCTGAAGCGCCCGTGCATGCCTGGGAAAAACAACACGGTCACCAACGGCAAGGAGAAGTACCAAAAGATCATTCTGCACGATTACCTCCACATCCTTCACCGAAAGTTGACCGACCTACCCCGGGCACCAAGTGCAGTTTCAGCTTATTTTCACGTGTCCGCGCCAAGTTCCGGTATGTCAAACTCGTCGGGCACAACACAACGAACTCTTGTCTTTGTAAGACACAAGAACACATGCGTGAAGGCTGCGTTTCAACACCGGCCCTGACGAGTTTGTGAAAGAGACCATCGTGGAACAGGCCCGGGTTACTTGGAGGAGACGCTGACCGCACCGAAGGTTAAGTACTGGGAATGGCGCATAGTCTCAGTGCAATATGGCGAGATGACCAAGGCCCGAGTGAAGCGACTGTCAGTTCCAAGTTGGAGCTTACATGGTTGCCGACTTCGATGGCATGTACTTCGTCGGTGAGGTGGTTCACCAGGAAACAGACGGCGCCGGTGCGGGTGAAGTACCGTCAGAGGCAAGCTGAACAGGTACAACTGGCCAGCAATTAAGGACGTGAGCGACACTCCCGTTGAGGAAATCTTCCTGCCTCGGATTCCTGCTCTGCAAGCAACTGGAGGACACAACCGCGTCCAGTACGTCCTGCAGGAAGGTCTCCGTGAGAAGATCGTCACTGCCCACCACAAGTTTCTCAAGCGCTAGACTCTGACAGTGGACACTTATATTATAGCCCTAGATTGTGTTGACCTCTAGAACCGGATACTGGAGGTCAACATACTTTTTTCTATTTTCTCATGTAATTAAGACAGTGGCAGAATAATAAATGTTTATATTGAAATTTATAACATCTGAACATAACACGGAACGTCCGTGACAGAGAAGTATCTGCATGCTAAATGTACACAGGTGTATATTGGATTAATATTGCCTGTTGTGTGTTATATTAAAATACAGTTTGTAATCATATGTGGCGTTGTAATATTATAAAAAAGATCATAACGCATATTTTGCATGTTTTTTACAATATCGTATCCACGTACTAAAATTAAAACATCGATCAAAACCCATACAGTAACCGAAATCTAGTTATTATAACATCTAGTTTAAGGTTACATGTTTATATTATGTCACATGGTTTATATTATGTTATGGTATTTAGTACGACGTATGAACCCCAAATATCATTGATAAAATTTGGGAAAAATAAAAAAAACGGAACGTCCGTGACGAAAAATGTGGTTGTAGAATAAACATAAGTTCGCAGATATGAAACGAAAACATGTTAGGCAATTGGAAAAATTGTATTCCTTATTTTAGACTGTTGCTATGTACAGGGGCGGATCTAAGCTTGTTTGCAGGGGGTGGGGGGTCTCAGTCAATCGTAGTCATATGTCATTCTACTTACGAACCGGGGGGGGGGCACATGTGTCGTTTTACATAAGGGTTAATATTAGCTGGCTGCTAATACTTCAGTCTTTACATTGACACACAGTGCAGTTTTGTCTTATTTTTATGTCAAAAAATGTAATGTTTGTAACACACATTTGTTAGAAACTTCAAATCTTCACAAATTCTGTTGTATCTATGAAATAAACCAGGCAAACAAAAACAACGTTTGGCACTGCATCGGCTAGAAAATGGTGAAACAAAATCTGGTTTTTACTAGAAAATAACACTAAACTGGACATTTGGAAGTCTATATAAGAGTGCATGTTAGTGTGTTTATGTTCACAAGTGATCCTGAGCATTTTACATCACATATCCTAGGGACAAACTTGCCCCGTAGCACACAGGCGGACGTGCCCCAACACAAAGACATATTTGACACTGGATAGAGCAACAACGCAAGACCCAAGCAATATCTCTGATATAAGGGCCTTACTGAGCATTCTAAATGTCTAACCAATGCCACTTATAAATACTGAAATTGATCGAAACAAAATAAAAAAAATTACTTTCAGTCACCAAGATCAGTTTTCTAGTTCACAACTTTCCAGCCAGCAACTTGTAGACGTCAGTTTCCCGCTGCATCAGTGTTCGAAATGAGGGGGTCTGGGGGTTCCTGCCATAAGGCACGAGTGATCCATAAGAAAGAAAAATGTAAGCTTGGGGGGTCCCACATTTGACGGTTTTACCGATGTAATTACCCTTCCGCTGTTGCACCAGTTGCTGCGTGTGAGGCTACTCTGGCTTGTCTGTGCTAAAACTCGACGGTTTTCGCAGAACTCGACAGTTTTCGCAGAACTTGACGGTTTTTTGCAGGATTCGACATCATTGTGTTGGTAGTTTAGTTGATTCATTCAGCTCACTCTATTGTCATTCAGTTAATCTCTGTTAAAAACATCTTAAATCATTCCACTCATATCATTGATGAGTGTGTGTTTTGTTTTCTGTTGTGTGTCTGCAGTAATGCCACTAATGAGTATCTAGTTGAGGCACATTTTACCTTGGCATTTTACTTCTTAGAAGTACAGAGCACTGTGTCTACTAGCCCATTACTCCAGTAACAATGGTTTAGACCACAATTTACAATTTAGTCATTTAGCAGACGCTTATTCAGAGCGACTTACAACAAGTGCATTCAAACTAAGTTGGTAATATAACTACAGGTCGCTATGATAGCAAGCAAATTTTTTTTTTTTTACAAAAATAGGCGTTAATAGCCATTACAGTGCCTGAAAAGAAGATTTTTAAGAAGATTTTTTTTGGGGGACCCCCAAGAGTCAGTGGTCATTTCGAACACTGCGCTGCATGTAGTTTGATGATCATGTGACTTAATCGTGTGACCGAAAATACAAAATTCTGCAACGGCGCGGAATAAAAGCCGGTTGGTGGACTTGCCTCGGGGGCGGACTAGTCCCGGTCTTCCCTTCGTGTTCTTTTACCGTAACATTTGCCACGGTCTAAGACTCCCCCTCATGGCCTAGGGGGATCTTAAGACCTGCCTGGATCCGCTGCTGATGTATGTATAACGTTAAATGAAACGTTGCGTGCCGAAATCTACTGAATGAAGTTTTTTTCACTACATTAAACCGGAAAAAAACGTAACAAGAAAAAATAGCAGGGCCTAATATTTTTAGAGTATCGATACCACATATGTTCCACATAAAAAAAATATGTACGTAATGTTATGGTTACCCTAAATAGTCCCGGATGTTCTGGTAGTTTTTTGGTCTCAACTTTTATCAACCTGTAACTTTCTCCAAAATGATCCAATGTTTGACGTTTCGTACGTCTAAACATCGACTAGTACCTGGTTCTTCAGAGGCTACATTTTTGGATACAATGTCATCAATTGCTTGTGCATCTGAAAAAGTTGAACACATGATAAAGTGGACAAATAAATTTCCAAAACGTGTTACATTACACACAACATTTTCCACATATGAAACAGGATGAACTGGTGACAGAGGAACACTACGGTGGGTTACTAGACTGAAAATATTGCCACAAGGGAAATATGCAATGCTACACAGACCATCCTGTGAGTGACATTATTTATATTAGTATTGCAGAATCTTGAGAGTGGAAAGATAAGATGGAAGAAACCTGTGAACGGTGACATGACTCATCAGATTATACCATAAATGAATATGATTACTGTTACAATTTATGAGTACAATTATAAAAAAAATTGTGTAATCGATTACAATTACTTTTGCATGCACTTTTGATTATAATTCAAGACTATAACTGACACAATGAAGTAAAGACAAACATGTTATTATTGTCAACAATGTGTTTCAAGACAAAATCAAACAATATTAACATAGGGTTACTGTACATGCATCAGACACAAAATGAAAAAGAAATGAATAAATCAAGTGACAATCGGGCATCCCGATTCGGGCCGCGTCCCCACTCTGGAGGTAAATCAAGTCCGCTCAGTAATAACAACGTGGTGCCCCTTGCGGCCACTATGATTTATTTCTAAAGAGTCAGCAAGGTGGCGCCAGAAGCAGTATTGCCGTCCTTTGCATTTGGGCACGGACCACAGTCAGAATCCATCCGCCATTACAGTGCATATTAAAAAAAATAAATAAAAAATATTTTAATAAAAAATTAGTTGCGTAAGGACACAGTGGCTGTTAGGCAGGATGTACTCATATTTTGGAAACCGGGAAATTTCATGGCAGAAATGCACGGGCCTCATGCTTTGAAGCAATTTGTGCGAAAAGGAGGTATGTCATTTTCACGAATTTCGCACACCCGGTGTCTTAGTGGGTCTGTCATTTTCTGTGAATTATAAAAAAAAATTGTAGGATAAATTTTCAATGTAGGCGCAAGAATGTTATAATGGTCGTCTATGGGAAAAGTGACTGTGGTCCGTGCCCAATATGAAATTTTGACTGGCTTGTTACCAAGGCAACCCATCGTGGTAAAACAAGCATGGATGACATTTTTGGTGAGAAAATATAGGTGGAGAATCAAGTTTAACACTGTCTTGTCAAGAAATGACAGTTGCATGTTATGGACTGGGTGTTTTAAAGCATATTGTATAGGCTAGCTAGCCCAGTATGGTGTCATATGTGTGAAATTTCCAGCTGGAAAATGGAAGACAGTTCTTGTACATAGATTAATGTATATGCTACACCATAATTTATCAAAGATTCCTAGACATCTAAGTTGTAGCCATATTTGCAATGTCAGCTTGTGTGTTAATCCACAGCATATGATACAGGAGCCACTGCATGTAAACAACAATAGAAGACAGTGTGTGAGAGAGCAGCATTGTTTTGGTCATGGTCATTACCCTCAGTGTATTTAGAAATTGTGCAGTTGAACAGGTGAGAGACAAATCAATGAATTAATTAAGCCAGTCTTATCATTACTCATCTGTTTGTGTGTTTTTGCATGCTCAGCTGCTTGCCTGTCTGTCTGTGTGTCCATGCTTCATTGTGCTCACAGGGCTATGAGGTAATCCTCTCTTGAACTCCCCTCACATACATGTGGGGGGAGTATGTGGCACACTTCCACCTTTACTAATAGGAGCTTTGCTTGTCTCCAATTTCCACAGTAGAGAGTCCCCCGCTCCATAATTCAGCCTGTCAATGGCTGCACAGGCACGTCCCTTGACATTGCGACTGAAGTTCACATTTTTTGGTAGAGAAACACTCAACCCTCTGTTCAGGCCATCATTTCGGTTTGTGTTAAGACACAGTTTTGTTAACGCTAGTGCATTTCCCCCTTATCTTAGTTGCAGAATCTTTCTCAGTGTAATCCTGTCTCCACTGGTCATGTTGAGATAGTGGATAGTACCTGTCTGCAGGTACATTGATTTTTTCCACCAGTTTCCTTTCCCACCTGAGCAGGCTATAGAGGAGTACCTGCATATCTTGCAGTCACCTCCATAGCAATCCAATGTCAATGTTACTGTGCAGTTATCATGCCATGGACAGGTGACATAAAATCCTCTCCTTAAAAGTGAAGCCCCCAAGGTGCACAATTTATTCTGTATGTGTAGAACCACAATATCCTGGCACAGCGTGCCCCTTCTGAAAGCCACATCTCCTCTCATTTTTGGCTATTTGGAACTTCCCCACACATTCACTTTTCTTCTCCATGCTGATATCTGTATCAGAGTCAAAAACATTTCCTGTCTGACTGATCTGGGAGCAATCTGTCCAAATGACATTTAAGCAATGGCCATAATTTTAGTGGGGTAGACCACTTGTCTGTCATGCTGCACAGCTATTGGCTGAGAAAATACCCCAATGTGGATTCTGAATAGAATTTACAACCACCTGTAGTTGAAATCTGAGTAGGCTTATCGTCACTGTAGTTGCAACAGGAGACACTCAAAAGCCCCAAACTGGCAGCATTCCATTCTATCTCGTTGACAGGCAGTTGGCACCTTCAGTGACTTGAAATTGGGTCATCCGTGTCAGAAATGCCAAATGTTCACATGAAAGCTTGTCAGATATATAGCTTGTTTTCACAAATACCATAATTCGTTGTAGTTTGAACGCTCAATGTTACCTATCAATGTTGTGAAATACACAGAAATGCTAGCTTTTTGCCCAAAAACAGTGCATATTAAAAAATAAAAATAAAAATATTTTAATAAAAAATTAGTTGACAATTTTAGTGTTGTATTGATGAAAATACCCAATATTTTGTGAAACACTTGTAAGATTTTCTATATCTCTGGCACAGCAAGCAGTGTGGGCTTTATGACTAAAGTGCATATGTGCAACTCAGCCCACTTGAAATTCTTCCCCTCACATACGGGGGCATGTCTCGGTGACATATTAATTAATGTGTAGCATTGTGATGTGGATTTCCTTCTGTGATTTATCGAGATAAATGTTTTTCTTCGATTTGGTATAACTTTCGTGACGGTTTGTGAGATGTCGGAAATTAATTAGGGCACGGACCACAGTCAGAATCCATCCGCCATTACATACATAAAGAGTCCCAAGGAAAAAATTCATTGTGCAGATAGGGTTAATTTGTGAGAGCAGAAATTGTGTGTATGAGTGAGTTGAAGTGACGTTTTTGTGCACAGTAGCATCTAAGCTTTGAAATGATGCCATTTGTCAGTAGGTATACCAGTTGCGTAAGGACACAGTGGCTGTTAGGTAGGATGTACTCATATTTGGGAAACCGGGGAATTTCATGGCAGAAATGCACGGGCCTCATGCTTTGAAGCAATTTGTGCGAAAAGGAGGTATGTAATTTTCACGAATTTCGCACACCAGATGTCTTAGTGGGTCTGTCATTTTCTGTGAATTTAAAAAAAAATTGTAGGATAAATTTTCAATGTAGGCGCAAGAATGTTATAATGTTCGTCTATGGGAAAAGTGAGTGTGGTCCGTGCCCATTTGGCGTGTCTACTCCCGACTCTGTTTTTGCGTGTGGTTTCACTTCTGAAAAAGGAGAGTGCGCGTCTATTAGGTAGTGCGCTTCAGTGGGGAATTATATGGTATCTTGGGCTTAGGGCACTCCCCTGTTTCAGGCCAACGTCCACCATGAATTCCTCCGATATTCCCGGTCCGCACACTAGGCCTACTCTACATTTTTGTCTCTTCATGTGCCTTTGAAAATCCTCACCTCCGCCTCTGGACACCCACCCACCTCATCGTGACCATGACCATCTCCATCGGAACTGTCGTATGCTTTTTTAAGGTCTATGAATCCCAGCGCCATAGTCTCCTGTCCTTCCAGTCTCTTTTCCACCAATTGTCTTCCCGTCCGCAGTACCTCTTCTGATATGTGTGCGTGTGCATATATAATAGTATTAGGATGATGGTATGTTGGCAATTTATTGAGCGTACTATATCATCAGTATTAAACTGTAACTTATAATAAACTTGACCGTAATTATAATGGCTCTCATGTTTATAGCTCACCCTAATTAACATTCACGTGTATTCCTATTTCTCAAAGGGGGGGGGGACGAAGCACTCGAACAACCATAGCCCAAACATATATAACATACCATTTACAGTACACGTGATGGGCACAACATCACGGTAATTTTTAATATTCTTTTTAACTTTGCTATTATCGACGCTGGGTGGCGTCATTGCTCTGCGGAGAGGTTAAGCGGCAGTGTGGTTTGAGTACGAGCTTCCAGGCACCGCCTTCGCACAGTAAATCAATATGAGCGTCCAGTCACACAACAACTTGAGATCATTGAGATACAAACTAAATACGAAAATCGTGTATTAGACCGTGAAAATGAGAGCCGAAATGCAACATCGCTCTGAGTGTAGGTCGAGAGAAGCACTGCTTCCTGCCCTACAAATAAAACCGCCACGTACGTATAATTTATTCATGACGGCAAAATCGCAACACCGAATAGCCTTTCCGTGAATTACCCCTCCAATCAGCGACGACGGGTCCAATACCAATTAAATGTTACCTCCCGAACATTGCATCCCAAATGGCCTAAGTCTGGTTGTTTGCACGACGACACCACCCGCGCACATGCAGGCGCATGCACGCACGTACACCCACGACATGTATGATGGTGATACCCTATTTACCTATACTGTTGGTGTGTTTTAGGACAGCTGTACTGGAAGAAGGAATATGGGACACCATTCGAGTTTTATCTCTCGCTATTTATGCAAGAGAGAAATGCTGACAAGCGATTCAACAGAAATAGATCGCCTTTCATCCAGTCGTAATCCAAACAAGTAATTTGTTTATATATAATAATATTGTAATAATATGAAGACACACCGAAGTCGTGGTTAACTTGCAACGAACATGATTATGTTTATTGAAGCACGCCGCTTCGTACACTCGAGTTTCACGCAACATTCACGGCTTGTTTTCTCAAAGTCCGTAGTATGTAAAAACAAGTTATATAATGTAGTCCAGAACATTACACCCCCCTTTTTCTTAAGTATCGTATTTCCATTACATGTGGAGGTAAACAAACTATTTCCATTACATGTGGAGGTAAACAAACTATTTCCATTACATGTGGAGGTAAACAAACTATTTCCATTACATGTGGAGGTAAACAAACTATTTCCATTACATGTGGAGGTAAACAAACTATTCGACAAGCAACATTCAATGCAACAGAGCAATTAACAAAATCTACGAATTACACACTTATTTAGAAGTTTGAACAATTGAACAGTTACACGTCAAGTCTCTTTTCTTGGACATTATAAATCAAGTCTCTTGGGCTTGTCTCTTAAGTATATTCGCTCTTGCTGCCACCATGTAATAATATGAAGACACACCGAAGTCGTGGTTAACTTGCAACGAATTCCACCAAAAAATTACCAACATAAAAAACCCAAAATCACTTCAAGAAGCAATTATGGAACTCCTTTTCACCACACCTCACTTAAACTGCCTTTAAAATACAGTACTCAGAGTAAACTTATCTATGGTTTGGGCATGGAGACTGTTTATGTATGCATGTGGCAAGGCAGCGACAGTATCCGTACACATAACCAACCTATTAAAAATTTTCGTTTAACATCCTATACATAAAATAAATAATACTATCAGATAAAAATCATTTCAGCAGCATTAAAGATACTAGTCTTTTAGTCGAATGTACCACCCACAGCGCATGCGCACAGTCCACCACAAACTCCTGCGTTAGCCCAAGTTTGGGCTGTTTGGAGTATAACCAATTGAAACTATTGAAGCACGCCGCTTCGTACACCCGAGTTTCACGCAACACCCACGGCCTGTTTTCTCAAAGTCCTTAGTATGTATTATTGTCCAAAGTAATATAATGTAGTCCAGAACATTACATATATTAATAACATATTCTCGCCAGGAAGAAATTACATGCCTGCTGGCTGCCCGCCTACCTGCCCGCATGCCTGCCCGCCTACCTGACACACTTACACTTCATTTTGTCTAATAATTAATATCGTAACAGAGCTTTCGCCGCTGCTGTTATAAGTGTTACGGTTATACATAATATGCATTTGCTAACAGGGAAAAATGTGCATAAAACCCATTGACATATATTGTGATAATTTGTCATAACACTGATTTAAAAGGACCGCATTTTCTGTGCACAGAATTTGAGGGTGGAACGGATCTGGCCCGAGGTCAACAACCGCTTGAACTACCTAATTAAGGAAGCTCTTGTTCACCTAGTGGACAACGACCAACTTGACATGCACGACCCATTGAGCAGATTCTACATATTAAGTTTCACCCTGCAAGTGGCCAGAATTGGCATGCAAAATGTGTTGATGCCTGGAACTGCCACAGCATTGAGGGTAAACAGACATTTCAGTCTCAAGTATTCGACAAAATATGGAACCCCGTACGGGTTATTGTGCCCTATTTGTTCCTGGGTGAACTAGTATTATGCGACCAACAGGTACATCTTATTCATATATGTGATACCTAGAACTAGCAAAGCAACGCAACAGCATCTTGAAACAATAACACAATTAACGCTAGAAATATTTATTAATACTGTATCATATCGGTACAAAGTAATATATTTTAGCACAGGAGCATGCACGAATATTATACATATAAATCATAAAAGTACATATCATTATGTGGAGCCAAACAGGAGTACGTGGTAATGAGGTAGTTAAAGTTCTCTCACTGATGTACCTGCATTATGATGTTAAGATAATGCGTCACACACGTACACACTAGTGAACATCCCGTATCTCTAGATAAGAAACACATAATAATAACCAACAAATGGGTAATATACTTTAAATACGTCATAACACATTACTGTCATTAAACTGTACATTGTGTTTCTCGTGCAGGCAGAGGCATTCCAAACGTGCTGCGATGCAACAAGATAAATGCACCTGTCACAGACCAAGACTTCCCACCGGCTGAGGCATCACAACTCTATCAACAAACACATGGGTCATTTCATTTCACCGAACCATCGACATTTGCACGATCTCCCTTTCCTTCAATTGAACGTCAGCAACAATGTGACGCTGCCTTTGTGGAAATTGTTGCCGATTTAGCGTGTATTTTGGATGCTGCAGCAATCAGAAATTAAAAGGGCGATCTTTTACTTTCTGACCTAACCATGAAAATGACAACCTAGAGCACCCAAACTTCTCCTCATATATCTACTATACATATACACAGGTCACGTGGCCAAAAAAATACATTTACTTTCTCAAAACGATCAAAATTTACAAAAGATTTAAACCAAAACATCGCCCTCTCCTAAGGCTATGGGGCCTACGCGTAGCGCCAAGGCTACCGTAAAATCGATGCATATGACCAGGCGTCGTTCAGTTTCACCAAAACTCTGTGCGGGGGCGCTGCTGATTGAAATCAAACAGTACAATTATGTATTTCTGTTTTAATTGTGCGTGGGTGCGTGCGTGCTTCATTGCTTGTAATTATGTATAACTCAGTATTATTTGTAATTTTGCTATATGTGACATGTCATGTTCTTAGATAATTAGTTTTATTCATATTATCATCAGATTGTGTTATATTTTTTAGATGTATTTTTAAAATTCTGAATGGACTTTGTCCTGATTTTACGGCGCTATTTTAATACCAATTGCTTTTTAAATATAGTAATCACATTGGCACCAGTATTAACACATAATTTAAAGCGTACTGTCGAATCTAATACAAATGACCTCAAAAAAAAATATTATTATTACTTTGTCACACAATGTGTTAATAGTATGTATCTGTTGATACCACTGATTTCTTTAGAGATCAGCGGTTGTTACCTCCCAAAAGTATTAAGTTAACCACAAAATAAGACACATGCGCATAGATTGCAGCATATAACGCATTCTTCAGGAAAAGTAGCGTGTTTTTATTCAGCATGTAGATGTTTTATACATAAAAAATAGATTATTAAAACAGCATCACACCCAGACATCACTCAATATTAATGCATGTAATCATCACCATTTATTTAATTTAACGTTTTTACAAGTTGCAGAACTCACGCACATACGCACACATATATAATAATAATAATAATAAGTACACTTATATAGCGCACATGCTTAAAATACATAGTTTATTAAATTAATGAGTTAAATAAATTAAGTAAACATGATGCATGTGTGTATATATATATATATGTAATGTATAATTTTATGTATATATAATATATATGCACATATATATATATATATATATATATATATATATATATATATATATATATATATATATATATATATATATATATATATATATATATATATATATATATATATATATATAAATATGATGCTAATATGAATAAAACTAATTATCTAACAATATGACACTTCATATATACACGGATAAAATACAAGTAATACTGAAACATATACATAATTACACGCAATGAGGGCGGGCACGCACGCACTCACAATTAAAACACAGAAATACATAATTGTAATACCAGCGCCACCGCACGGAGTTTCGGTTAAACTGAACTACGCCTTGTCATATGCATCGATTTTACGGTAGCCTTGGTGCTACGCGTAGGCACCGTAGGCGATGTTTTGGTTTAATTCTTTTTAAAATTTTGATTGTTTTGAGAAAGTAAATGTACTTTTTTGGCCACGTGACATGTGTATATGTATAGTAGATATATGAGGAGAAGTTTGGATGCTCTAGGTGGTCATTTTCATGGTTAGGTCAGAAAGTAAAAGATCGCCATTAAAAGTTATTTCAAAATGCTTTGTTGCAGCTCATCGATCTGACCAAGCAGCATTGCCAGTGATGTCACCATCCACTAGAAGTACAATAGTAATAGTATACTATAATATATAGTACCTGAGGATATAATAATGTTGCTATTACTTTTGAACAATCTCATATATTACTATTATAGACAAAAAGCCTATCACATATTACTATTATCACATGTCGGTTAAGAACATAGATCCTTAATCACATGAAATAATTATTATGGGCACGAAAGATTCCTGGTTGATTTGAAAGTGCTTTCATCTTACCAAGGCAGTGTTTGGACGGAGCTGTAAAACATTCAGATGCAGACACTAACAATGCTAATTATTCGAACATGCTGCTAGACAGTGCTACTACAATCGTCCACAATGAACTCAGTGTACATTAATTGAGTTTGCTACATTGTGAATTATGAACTAAATTGGACTTGATCAAACAATGAATAGGATTGGAATTGATGCCTCTTTCCATTGTACTTAATTAAATTAGAATTTATTTTTAATATGAAAACACTGGAATTACATTTGGAATTGATGAACCAGCAACGAACTATTCGACATTAGAGTCTATTCCCGTTATTTGCAGAAGAACCTTGAATGTGTCACCGAGGCCCCTCATCCAGGCGGCCGGCTCGGCCATCGTCACTGCGACATTTCGGACACTGTGAGCTAGTCGCCCACCAGGTGTTCAGTCAGGCTGTTGCAGTAGTTGCTATACTTGCTGCTGCACTGGGCTCTGGCGTTGGTGAAGGGTTTCGACCACGGTCGATGCCCACCACTTTATAAAATGGCCACCATCCTCCAATTTAAAAGAACTAAAATCCCCGTCCTCTTCTGGAAGAACAACCTGAGTTCGATCATCTAACAAGTAGACTAACTCGGTTGGTTCCATCTGAAATTGAGAGCGTCTCTGGTGAGTCTCCTATTATTGCGTTGATGCACTTGTTTATTTCTACGCATGAAGTAACAATACAAGTAGTATGTTGGTGTTTTTGAGGGATCAAAAAAGTTGAGATTTTGGGGCTCATTCTGATTGGTCAAGAGCAGTCACGTGACTTGTGTCGACAGCTCTGATTGGTCGAGAACAGTTTCACCACCAAGGGGCGCCACGTGTCATCCCATATTATCGCTCAAATGTTGAGATTTTGGGGCACTTTGCACTCCTTTGCGGTGATATTGTCGCTGGGGGCGCACTCCTTTGCGTTGATACTGTCGCTAGGGGGCGCTACGGGTTAAGTGTCGACGGTTCTGATTGGTCGAGAGCCGTCACGTGACCTACGACATCACACCTCCTCATTTGCATATCACGTGACCTCTCTATGGAGGCTGCCATCTTGTTTTGCTGCCATGTTGTTTTGCGATGATACGGTCACCAGGAGGCGCTACGGGTCAAAGTCAAATGTGTCGACGGTTCTGATTGGTCGAGAGCAGTCACGTGACTTATGACGTCACAGCTTCTCCCCTATTATCTAAAATGAAGAGATTTTGGGATGATACGATCGCCAGGAGACGCTACAGGTCAAGGTCAAAGGTCGGTGGCGAGCGTTCTGATTGGTCGACAGTCCTATGACGTCACCTCATCAAGTGTGAATACAATTGTCAGTTATGGTTAGGGTTAGTAACCCTAATGGAAAATTCGAGAAAAAAATGTAGGAACGATTACCAGTTAGGGTTAGGGTTAGGGTTAGTAACCCTAATGAAAGGTCAAATGTCACCGACCTTTTGTACTTATACAATTACCAGTTAGGGTTAGGGTTAGAGTTAGTAACCCTAATTCTGTCATCTGTAGTGAACCCTAATACGAACCCTGACCCTAACCCTAAAAGAACATGCAGGAAGAACGGTTGTGATGACAGTGGCGGTTCGTTCGGTTTAATACTGACGATTATGGCGCCCTTTTCGAGACGTGTCTGGGTACAGAACCGGTTTGAACCGGTTTCATGTAGTTTTTTCTTCTTTTCTGGAACGTTCGAACGACGTCATGGAATTTTCCATGCTCACGAAAATAAACACGATCCCACATTTTCACCCTGCTAGCAGACTGAAACCTAGCGGTCGAATGTTCGTGCATGCAACAGGAAAAACGTAGCCGTGCATGTAAGCTATACGACGCATATTGCTTCATTGCATTATATTGAGAACTTTTCGACGTATGTCGTTTCGCGTCGACACCTATATATCGCCTATTTCACCACGAGTCTGCAAAAACACCGCGTGGTCCAAAAAGGTCAAGGTCAACAAAAAACACCGCCGCTTTCTGGAACGTTCGAACGAAGAGGTTCAAACCGGTTTAAACCGGGGAAAACCCAGGAAGAAAGTGCACCGTCAGCAGTAGCGACAGGCTATATAAACCGAGCCGCTACTGCAATTGCCATCGCATCCATTCTCCGATCTCTGCACAGCACCAACACTTCGAGATGCCGCGACGGTAGCGGTACACCAAGTTTTGTAAGTATCTATTATAAATTATCTTTATTTGTACGAATGCAAACTAATACATTCTCCTATCACAATCGTTCTCCGATCTTTGCACACCTATTTCGGTGCATCACCAGCAACGATGAAAAACACATTTTCAAAATGCAACAAAGTGTTTGGAAGAAATTACCATTTACTTCGACATATAAGAACGGTGTGTAATTCCAACATCACCACCGTTTCGCCACCATCAGTATACATAAAATGTGGTAAGGTGTTCGCAAATCATCACACATTATCAAGACATGAAAGAACAGTTTGTGTCGACACCGTTGCACCCCCATTGCCAAAAATAGCAAATAGGGAAGATACTACACCCCGCCACCCGTTCATTATTGAAGATCCCATCGACCCGCCCGATCGATTTCCCTTCCCCGACGCTCTGTTAACAGATTTGTTAGAGGTCGTCCGCAACAATTGGTCCTCCATTAGCACACGCGTATCCAGAGGCCCTCTCCAAACAAGGCTAAATTTACGTTTAAATACTCTAAATACGACTACTCTAGAAACTCCATTGAAGACATTGTTCGAACAACAGACCGATGCTTTCAAAATCAACTTGAGTTATGGATTTGTTTTGAAAAACAAAAACACAGGATGTCATAGGTACTACCATTCCTCCTGCAATTGCTGCGGTCGATACCTGGACGAACCCAGTCTCATCACCAACCGTGAGGACTTCAACATATTTCTGGAAACCATCTAACAAACATATGTTTTACAGTGGGCTATAAGCCAGAGGCCCGACTCTGCGTGGGTTTGTGAATTAGTTACAAATGTGACCTTTTTTATAAACCGCATCATCAATCACCCAATTGGCTGCGTCGGCATGACTCCTCTGCCGACATACATCAAGAAGAACAAAGCCGTCATCGGTCTGGAAGGAGAACGTATCCATCACAAGAGGTACAACGATAATTTGTGCCTCTTTAGATGCTTAGCTGTTCATCGCGGAGGCGATCGCTATCATTTGGAATATGCCGTTACGAAACTTTACGAGACGTACAAACAGGATGACGATGTACCCATGGAAGAATTTGCCGGAGTCACACTCGAAGACCTCTATCACGTAGATACCACTTTCCAAACGACGTGTGTGTTTATAAACTCGTCGAGTCTGATGATGATGACGGAAAGAAGACCGCAGAACTCGTCCGTCGATCGTTGTGCCATTATTCTGACACGATGTATCTCAATCTTCACGAGACACACTTTTCGTACATACAAAACATTCAAATGTACTGCCACACCTATCGCTGCAGAAAGTGTGAGCACAGTCTATTTAAAGATGTATAGCAGCTGAACAGACACGAGCGCACGTGCACTGGAGGTGTGCGTCGGGTCTATCCCGGCGGCGTGTACCATTCGACTCCGTCGGTGTTCGAACGTCTGGACGACGAGAACATTCGAGTCCCCGAATCGTTGCGGTAATATCCGTACCGAGCCACCTTTGACTTCGAGTGTTGGTTCGACACCGCACGACTTTCGTCGAACAGCGACAAGATGCAGTGGGTGGCGCGTCACGTCCCACTGAGCGTCGGCGTGGCGTCCAACGTGCCGGGACACGAACAAATGCAATGTCTCGTCACGGATGGAGACACCAACAAGTTGGTGAGCGCCATAATGGACATCTTGCAATCGATGAGTGACGCCGCCTACGAAAACATAAAACATTCTTACGAGGACGTGCTAGCTTGACTGGTAAAAGCACGATCGAATTGGGACGAAACGTTGCGCAATGCACAAACACCTGACGACGAGGAATCTCGTTAACCGAGCAACCTGTACAAAACGCTGATGAAATAACTGCATGACTGGCTTCATAAATTACCAGTCATCGGCTTTAATTCGGGGAAATACGATCTCAATGCCGTCAAACAATTCCTCGTTCCTTACTTCCTGTAAAAGAAAGAGGAAGAAGAAGAAATGGAACAGGATGACAAAGAGAAAGAAGAAGAAGAGAACGATGGCGTCGGGTCGTTTTTCGTCATCAAACGCGACAACACGTTCATGTGTTTATCGACGGATTAGCTAAAATTCCTAGACATGACCAATTATATAGCACCTGGATTCAGCTACGACAAATATCTGAAAGCGTATGGTTGTAAAATAATAAAAGGGTTTTTCCCGTATGAATATATGGAATGTTTGGAGAGACTCGACGATACCGCACTTCCAACAAAAGAAGCCTTCTTCAGTCAATTGAAGAACGAGGGTATTTCCGACGAGGATTACGTCGGTTGTCAAAAGGCCTGGCGCGATAACGGCATGACGACCTTGCAAGACTTTCTCGTCTGGTACAAAAATAGAGACGTGGTTCCCTTTCTACAAGCCATCGACAGACAGCTCGCCTTCTACCAACAACGCGGCATAGACATGTTCAAGCAGGGCATCAGCGTACCCGGTCTGACCTTGCTCTACCTGTTCAACGATCTTCCGGAGAAGACGTACTTTACTCTCTTCAACGAGAAGAATAAAGATATTCATAATCTCGTCAAAAATCACGGACCTTCGCTCGTTTTTTTACCGCTATCACGAGAAAGGAGTCACCACGCAACGTCAGAACGAGTACGGAGAGGCCGCTCGTCCGTGTCGATCGATCGCCGGCTACGATGCCAACGCTATGTACCTGTGGTCTCTCATGCAAGACCTGCCGACGGGATGGTACACGCGACGACGGGAAGAGAATAACTTTAGACCCGAGACGGCACAACTGCACGGCCAGATGACCGTAGACCGTAGACGCGCCATACGACATCTAGTCAACGGTCGAGAGAAGAGGATCGGTAAACTTCCGGTGGATTGGTGGTGCAGTGAGATGAACACGGCGTATCAGTTCCACGGATATTTCTACCACGGTCACCCGTGCTTAGGTCTAGAAACGAACGCCGTCAACAGGAAACCCATGACCCAACTGCTCGCCGAGACCCGAAAGAACACCGCCTACCTACGTCACTTTGTCAAGGTCGTCGAGTTGTGGGAATGCGAGTGGAAAGAGATGAGAAGAGATCCAATCGTGAAAAAGTGTCTGGATGCTGCCATTCCACGACGACGCCACGTACGTTGGACGATGACGTCGCAAAAGATCCTGAGAGGCGTGCGTGACGGAACCATATTCTGATTGATCGAATGTGATGTTTCGGTGCCGATAACATTACACGCGCATTTTTCCGAAATGCAGCCGGTGTTTAAAAACATCCGTCTGACCCGCGACGATCTCGGACCTTTCATGCGCCGATACGCTGAAGAACATGACATCATGATGACTCCGCGGCGTATGCTCGTGGGCAGTTTCCACGGCGACAAGATATTGCTCGCCACACCCCTCCTGAGATGGTACCTGGAACACGGACTCGAGGTGACGCGCGTCTACCAGGTCGTCGAGTACACCCCCATCCCGTGCTTCCGGCCGGTCGGCGAGGCTGTGTCCACGGCCCGACGCGAGGGAGACGTCCACCCGCACAAGGCCATTATCGCAGACACCATGAACTTGCTGGGGAACTCGGGTTACGGGAAGACCATCATCAACGTGGATCGACATCGCGACGTGAAATACTGCACGGAGAAGGCGGCATCGCTCATGGTCAACGATAGACGGTTCCAACAACTCGACGTCGTCGTCGACGATGCGTACGAGATAGCGATGAACAAGAAAACCGTCACGTACGCCCTGCCCGTACACGTGGGTTTCTTCGTTCTTCAGTACGCCAAGATGCGCATGTTGCAGTTCTATTACGACTTTATCAAAAGGTATCTGGAGCGTCCTCTTTTTCAGTACTGCGAGATGGATACAGATTCCGCCTATTTGGCCTTGGCCGGCGAGTCCGTTGACGACCTCGTGACCCCGGAACTACGAAAACATTTCCGACATCGATCCGAATGGTTGCCGTCCGAAGGACTGAGCAAGCGTCAAAACGCCATCAACAAGGACGCGTTCCTAGAGGTGCTCGCCAACCGTCGGAGCGGAAGTGGAAAGAACCGCGGGTTCCGGGTGCATCGCTCGTCCGTGTTGATGTACGTGCAGGAAAGAGCGGCTCTCACCTACTTCTATGCCAAACGCGTGGTGCACGAGGACGGAGTGAGCACGGGTCCGGTGGACGTGTAGAAAAGATGCTGCACGCCGGTCGTACGGCCTGTTGACGTAGTGCTAGGCGATGTGTTCGTACTCGTTATAATCACGGTCGTAGAGCACTGGTGCAGGAGAGTGGACTTCATTTAATTCGAAGTTCTCGTTTGAGGAGTTTCCGTACCAACTTCGTGCTCGCTGGTATGATAACTTTGATCAGGTTAAGGTACTGTCTGTTACATACAAGATATGGATCCATGATGTTAATCCTGACCAATCAGTGTCTCAATGTGATGCTTTGGTTCCTGTCATGAGAGTTCCTGAATTCCGCTGGATTCTACATCTAAAACGTTTGTTTTAGTCAGGAAGCGCGTCATCAGTAGTAGCGACATACTATATAAACAGGACGTGTAGAAGAGGCGATGCACGCTGGTCGTCTTTCATAAGTGACCATGGACGTACGGTGGAAACATCCTTTCACGTGCATCTTCGCCGGACCGACAGGATGTGGTAAAAGTACTTTCGTGACGCGTATGCTGCATCACGTTGCTACGATGATCGGTCGTAGCAACGACGACGACGACGGCCACTCCGTCTCGTCGAACTCGTGCTGGTGCGAGTAGTACACGGAGATCACTCAGTTGGACATCCCTCGCTTGTCGACGTAGTCGAATGGAACATTCCATGCCCACCCCACCCTCAGAACGACGACAACGACACAAGACTTTGACATCATTGGCTAGTTGGGAAGAATTTTAAGGTGGTGTGATACGTGTCCATAGCACAGTGTGCGCTGCGATGTGCGATCCGTTCCGTCATCGTTGCGCTACTTTGCGGTGGACTTTACTTGCTCGCCGACGCTATAGCTCAACGTCTGATACTAGTAGGGTCACTATTCGGGATATGGTCTCACTACTAGACTATCGATCCATCACCGTCTTTGTGGTCGTGGTAATATCTGTTCTGCTTTACGTCAAGACCCGTGCTTCGCAGTCAACGTCACCATCATCACCACTGTCAACCCATCGGATATATTTTAATGGCGTCGAGGAATAAACAACTGAAGAGGGTCTACTTCGATCCGAAAAGGGTGTCAAGTTACGGAGGTGTCGACGCCTTGCGACGCGTCACGCGCGTGCCGAGGAAAATCGTCGAAGAATGGTTGTCGGAACAGGACGCCTATACCCTACACAAACCGGCGAGGCGTCATTTCAGGAGACGACGCGTCGTCGTGGGAGATCCACGTCAGCAGTGGCAGGCCGATCTCGTCGACCTGTCGAATTTGAAAACCGACAACGACGGTATGACCTTTCTCCTCACGGTGATCGACGTCTTCACGAAAGTGACTTAGTGCGTTCCGCTGAAGAACAAGTCCGCAGCATCATTGGTGATGGCGCTGAAAGACACGTTCACCGAAGGCTGGCCAAAGACGTTGCAGACAGATCAAGGACTCGAATTTCTGAATCGGTCCGTTCAGGCTCTGTTGAAGAAGTACGGCATCCATCACTTCTCCACTCACAACGCGGAAACGAAAGCGAGCATCGTCGAAAGATTCAATAGAACGTTGAAAACGCGTATGTGGCGATACTTCACGAAACACCAGACGTGGCGATTAATCGACGTCCTTCAGGACTTTGTGTAGTCGTACAACAACACCCACCACCGCAGCATCGGCATGACTCCGTCACAGGTGAATGCAAAGAATCAAGAAGAGGTGTGGCAGCGTCTGTACGGTCACGACGGTAAGGGCGTGCCCAAGTTCCCTGTGTCGGATCGCGTGCGCATCAGTAAGTTCAAGAGACTGTACGAAAAAGGCTACATGGCGAATAGGAAGAGAAGCGATGTTCACCATACACGAGGTTCACCCCTCTGATCCACCCGTGTACCGATTGATCGACGATCTCGGCAAAGTGCTGGACGGCACTTTCTACGAACCAGAGCTGCAGAAGGTGTCGGTGCCCGTCAATAAAGTGTACCGCGTGGAATCGGTACTGCAGCGCCGTAAGGTGGGTAGACGAACGGAGGCTTTGGTGAAATGGTACGGCTACCCCTCCAAGTTCAACAGCTATGTCGATGCCAAGGCCCTCGTTCGCTATAAAGTCTAGCCGCGCGTCTGTCGTCACTTCATTCGAACGATGACAGACGAGTCTATAACAGAGGACTTCACCGCCGCTGCCACCACCGTCACAGAAGAAGAAGACAGTACTGACGCACAGAACGAGAAAGACAGCACTCCTTGGCATCTGTTCGGTACCATGTGTTCTCGAGAGGAGATAGTGTTTCTGTGTCAGGTCGTCGTCTTGTACACGGTCATCCTGATAAGCATTTACAACCTGACGACAGGTCACGAGAATTCTAATCTGTGGACGGCCCTGTTGAGTAGTTTGTTAGTTTACCGTTAGCCAAATCCCACTTTTAGACGTCATGACGAATGATTTCTACCTGACGCTGCCTAGCAACGCTTCCATTAAGATGTATCCCGACAATACGTTGGCTCATTACATAACGTATCGATCTGACCGGCGAGTGGGAGTGTGGGTTGGCAGAGATACAGTACCCACATACTTGATACAACATCGGAGTGGACGACAGCTGGTTCTTCCTCAACGAGCATGAACCTATGGGTCAAATACCGAGTGCAAAGATAAGTGCTGGATATTACAAAGGTCCTGTGACATTGATGAATCATGTCAACAAGGGAATGAGTCGTATATGGACGGATAAGACACGGGCAAAATTGAGCTACAGTTCCATCACTAAAAAAATGACGTTGCACATGACACCGAGCACCGAGTTCACTGTACCTCACCACAGCGCACTGGTAAGATTGTTAGGATTCGAACCTTCGGTGGTCAGCAGTCCACCAGCAGCAGCAGCAGACATGACACGCACGCACGTTCACCCGAGACTAGGTGGAACGGACATCGGTCTCACGCCGTTGACTAGCGTGGTTTTGCCACTCAAAGAGACTCCCGACGGTTTGTACACCTATCGTAAAGAGGCCGAAAACGTGGTGCACATGGATCAAGGGTTCGATACCATCTACGTCTATACAGACGTCGTGGGGTCTCGCATAGTTGATGACAGTCTCGCCCCTTTGTTGCGAGCCCTCTCGGTTAGCGGAAGTCACGGCGCCACGGTATCTGATCGATTTACTAACATTCACTACGTACCTGTGTTATACTCGCACTTTCACTCGATCGAGATGGATATAAGAAGCGTCACAACTTCGCAGGTGTAGAGTGGAGTGGAGAACTTCCAATTTGCAAATTTCCGCCATAATTCCTACAGTTTACCCATACTTCCTACAATTTACCTACAATTCCTACAATTTACCCATATTTCCTACAGTTTACTCATATTTCCTACAATTTACTCATACCTCCTACAGTTTACTCATAATTCCTACAGTTTACCTATAACTACAATTTACCATACCTCCTACAGTTTACCCATAACTCCTACAGTTTACCCATAATTCCTACAGTTTACCCATAACTCCTACAGTTTACCCATAATTCCTACAGTTTACCCTTAACCCTTACAGTTTATCCATAATTCCTACAATTTACCCATACTTCCTACAGTTTACCTATAAACCCTACTATTACCCATACCTCCTACAGTTTAACCATAATTCCTATAGTTTACCCTTAACTCCTACAGTTTATCCATAATTCCTACAATTTACACATACCTCCTATAGTTTACCCATAAGTCCTACAATTTACCCATACCTCCTACAGTTTACCCATAATTCATACAGTTTACCTATAATTACAATTTACCATACCTCCTACAGTTTACCCACAACTCTTACAGTTTACCCATAATTCCTACAGGTTACTCATAACTCCTACAGTTTACCCGTAATTCCTACAGTTTACCTATAACTCTTATACAATTTACCCATACCTAGTTGAAAGTTTACAAATTGGAAGTTTTGCATGTTGAAAGTTTGCACTTTTTTCTGGGTTTTTCCCGTAGCCTGACAGTATAGACAAAATGAGATAGAAATAAGGGTGTGAGAAATGTGGTACGTCGAGACGGTTGAAATTTCAATGTGTCTAGACACATTTCGCGGGAAAACTTGTTTGACCTTGACCTTTTGACCTCGCGGTATTTATGGAAAATTCCATGACTTCGTTCGAACGTTCCAGAAAGCGGCGGTGTTTTTTTGTTGTTGACATTGACCTTTTGAACTCGCGGTGTTCATGCAGACTCGTGGTGAAATAGGCGATATGTAGGTGTCGACGCGAAACGACATACGTCGAAAAGTTCTCGATATAATGCAATGATGTGATATGCGTCGTATAGCTTACATGTACGGCTACGTTTTTTCCGCTGCATGCACGAACATTCGTCCGTTAGGTTTCAGTCTGCTAGCAGGGTGAAAATGCGGGATCGTGTTTCTATTCGTGAACATGGAAATTCCATGATTTCGTTCGAACGTTCCAGAAAAGAAGAAAAAACCTACATGAAACCGGTTCAAACCACTTTGAACCGCTTCTGTACCCAGACACGTCACGAAAAGCGCGCCATAATCGTCTGTATTAAACCGAACCGCTACTGTCATCACAACCGTTCTTACTGCATGCTCTTTTAGGGTTAGGGTCAGGGTTCGTATTAGGGTTCACTACAGACGACACAATTAGGGTTACTAACACTAACCCTAACCCTAACTGGCAATTGTATCAGTACAAAAGGTATTTGACCTTTGACCTTTGACCTTGACCTGTAGCGCCCCCTGGCGATCGTATCATCGCAAAACAGTGCCCCAAAATCTCCTCATTTTAGATAATAGGGGAAGTGCTGTGACGTTATAAGTCACACGTGACTGCTCTCGGCCAATCAGAACCGTCGGCACAATTGAACCATAGCGCCCCCTGGCGACAATATTACCGCAAAACGTTGCATCAGGGCGATAATAGGGGATGGCACGTGGCGCCCCTGGTGGTGAAACTGCTCTCGACCAATCAGAGAAAGCCCCAAAATCTGCACACTTGAGCAATAATAGGGGATTACAATGTGGCGCCCCTGTGGTGAAATGCTCTCGACCAATCAGAACGCTCCATTTTAAATTTCGACCAATCAGAATGAGCCCCAAAATCTGCACATTTTTAAGGATTGAACAATTCAGATGTAAAATGTACTCATTACTGCTTAATATTTCACTGAATAACAGCCGCCTTATTTAATAAAATAAAAATTTCAGTTGTAAAGACACATTTCATTAAAACTTACCAGGAAAATACGGGGAATGCGTGATTGTATCAAAAAGCTAATTTAATATATCATGTTAACACGGGGTAGTGGAATAAAAAGTGGCACCCTGTTTACAAAAGTAATCATCACCTCGACGGGTTGCCATGACACCCGTAGGCATACCGGAACAATTTTTACCAATTTATCAATATCGTTAGTGGTGTCTTCCTTGGTGACTATTCTGAAGAACTGCTGGCTTAATACCTATGCGGCTTCACGATCACTTAGTGTAAGTGAACCATCCTGCTTTAGAAGTTGTCCCATGCCAACTTTTGTGTTTGTCCTGTTCCTGGTGTATTCCATAATTCCCCTGTTCCTCTTGCACTTCTTGGCCAGTTACTGTTCATACAACCAACAGGCTCTTCTGATGGCATGCTGAGCGGTTTCTGTAGTTGCACTACACAATACGTTAAATGGATCTATTCGTTATAAAATATATAATAATATTAAAACGATAACATATTAATTGATAATGCAATAAAACCGATAATTTAGTAATCGATAATGTAATAAGCAGTCGATAATCTAATAATCATTTGTTTCTGTAATAATTTTAGTTATTGTCTAACTTCTAATATGAAAAACTGATTGTTTTCCTGATTTTGATTATATTGTTTCACATTATTCATAAACATTGCTCTACATACCTGTAATTTGAAACATATATAATTGATTTTGGTGACTAAATGAAAAAGGCAACATCTGTATTTGATAATTCGAGTGTTTTCCTTGTAATTAATGTCATTTCACCCCTCTGAAAACTAGCGCGCACATTTTCAAGTCAAGCAAACACACGCACACAAACATATCACCACACATCAACATGCACACGCGCGCACGACCGCACGCACGGACGCACACAACAGAAGCTTCATGTCTGCGAGAATAATTGGGTAAGGAAAATTACAGGAATAAAAGAGTGCAGATAGGAGGAAGAATGACCCAATGGATGAGATTGGGATGGAGTTCGGCTTAACGGGAAGACTAGTAAGAAGCTGGATGATGTGGGCAGGTCACTTGGTGCGGGTGGATGAGGGCCGACTACCAAAGCAAGCAGATGCGATGAAAACAGCTACGCTGTAAAAGGGGAAACCGCAACTGAGATGGGAAGACTACATAAACAGTGATGTGATAAAGGCGGAGGAGGACGACAAGTGGAGGGGGAAGGCTGATGATAGGGAGAATGGAAAGAGATAACAGCTGTGATAGTGCCATAGATGTACTAGCATCACCTCTTCATAAAGGGAGCAACATGGAAGAACAGGTTTTTATTAAAAGTGTTGTTACCATATATACCAAAATATATGAACCGGTTGCTTAACATACGGTAATGGAGCTGATGGTAATGGAGTTGACGAAACCGTGTTTCCAATGGTTCTATACTGACATGCTTATCTTAAATTGGAAATTTATGAAGAATAATACTAGTGCAATTTTTTTTAGCAAATCCCTGATGGTCCTACATTGCACATTTTGAGATAAATAAGAGCGGTTTGATACAAACAAGTTCATCGCCTGCACAATAACCAGAACTATAATTTGATGACTGTCCAATCAATTACAAAAGAACCATTTATTCACTCCAATACAAGATTTATGGTGGTTACGAAGGTGACAGAAAAGAAATCGGGACACAGCGTTTGATATATGTGATGCCTTAATGGCATTGTTTTCACAATAAATGTTAGTAATATATGTGTCTTTTTCAATCCTAAAAAATGAGGAGCAATTTGCTTCATTCTGATTGGTTGAAATTTGAAATGGAGAGTTCTGATTGGTCGTGCGCTTAATGCCGCCAGGAGGCTCCACGTGAAATCCCATATTATCGCTCAAATGAGGAGCACTTTCTGATTGGTCGAGCAGTTTCACCACCAGGGAGCGCTACGAGTCAATTGTGTCGACGGATCTGATTGGTCGAGAGCCGTCACGTGGCCTATGACGTCACAGCTCATTTGCATAAATTTGCCTAAATTAGCATAAATTACACCATTTTGTAGTGAAACCGTCGCCAGAGGGCGCCACGTGTCATCCCCTATTATCGCCCCTGAGGCATTGTTTTGCGGTAATATTGTCGCCAGGGGCGCTACGGGTCAAGTGTGTCTACGGTTCTGATTGGTCGAGAGCAGTCACGTGACTTGTGACGTCACAGTTCCTCATTTACATATCACGTGACTTCTCTATGGAGGTCGCCATCTTGTTTTGCTGTCATGTTGTTTTGCGATGATACGGTCACCAGGAGGCGCTGCTACACCGTCACAGTTCCTCATTTGCACATCACGTGACCTCTCTATGGAGGCAGCCATCTTGTTTTTTGTTGCCATGTTGTTTTGCGATGATACGATTACCAGACGGCGCTGCGGGGCTAGGTCGAAGGTCAAAGATCACCGAACTTTTGCAGTGATACAATTGTCAGTTAGTGTTAGGGTTAGTAACCCTAATTCTGTCGTCTGTAGTGAACCCTATTACGAACCCTGTAGGGTTAATAACCCTAATGAAAGATCAAAGATCACCGACCTTTTGTACTTATTCAATTGCCAGTTAGGGTTAGGGTTAGTAACCCTAATTCTATTGTCTGCAATATTACAAGTCCACTCGGAACAATGTTCTTTCATGAAGGTAGATTCAACTTACAAACTTCCAACTTCCAAAGTTTCATAACACAAACTTTCATATCATAAACTTTCATGTTACAAACTTTCTACTTACACACTTCCAACTTGCAAATTTTCAACTTACAAACTTCCAACTTTCAAGTTTCATGTTAGAAACTTCCAATTAACAAATTTTTATACCACAAACTTTCAAAACACGAACTTCCAAACATAAACTTTTCATATCACCAAGTTTCACATCACAATCTTTCAACTTTCAAACTTCCAACTTACAAACTTCCAACTTGCAAACTTCCAACTTAAAAACTTTCAAATCATAGGCCTCTCGACCAATCAGAAAGTGCTCCTCATTTGAGCGATAATAGGGGATTTCACGTGGCGCACCCTGGCGGCAATAAGCGCCCGACCAATCAGAACGCTCCATTTCAAATTTCAACCAATCCGAATGAAGCAAATTGCTCCTCATTTTTGAGGATTGAAAAAGACACATATACTACTAATGTTACAGGACACTGATTTTCAAAGGGAATTAAGCTCTCCAGTTTATAAATATACGGGCAGAAATTCCTTAACTTGCATATTTGGTGTAGCCAAGCACTGTGTGGTCACAGCTGTGTTCATTTGCAATATGTATGTCCTAGAACATACATATTGCAGATGAACACGAGAGCGAGGCACCGATGACCTTATTTGTTGCAAAAGTCGCAACGAAGTGGTTGTTGTGTGCTCATTATTGTAATTTCATGTTTCGTTGATCAAAGCTGGATTACTATTTTGGATCGTGGAAGTGGTCGGACATCTTGAATTAAACAATCTTGTTCTATACATCGTTTCTTGTAATTTCGCAATTACAACGTACAACGTACACCAAGATACAACATTTTATGGCGACGAGACAGCTGTGATCAGACTACACGCAAACATGTAAGCTACGCATGCAACGTAAGCGAACTAAACGGGAACATGGCGAATTTGATCGATGCGCCAGCGAAACAAGAGAGCCGAGCGTTACACGTTCAGGAAGCGCACACAGACGCAGCATGAATCGATCACTGAGTACATAGCAGCGTTACGAGATTTGGCGTCAACCATGCGACTTTGGCGATTTCTTGGACGACGCAATCTGCGACCAACTCATTGAAAAGATGAACAATCATAAAATTCGTGAAAGACTACTGGCTGATGAGAACATTGACCTAGACAAAGCTATTGTCGTAGCTGTGAGGCTAGAAAGTGCAATAAAAGATGCTGGGAGTATGGAAGCTCAAAACAGCGTTAACCCCTTCAGTACCGAATCCATGAATGAAGTAAGGCAAAAGAAAACTTACGCACGGAAAGTAAGCACGTACGACAAATACAAAAAACACGAACAAACACATACAAACAAATGTTATAGATGTGGTTGGACTCAACATCAGGCCAACTACCCACAATGCCCGGCATTGAAGCAAAAGTGCCGCAAATGCAAAAAAATCGGATACTACGAAAAAGTGTGTTTCGCAAAGAGAAACAACGTTCATCTCGTACAGCAGCCAGACGACAAGCCACATGATTAGGTGCTAATTATCGAAAAAGACGAGAAGGCACAAACGAACATCAAATGTCCGAGATGTACCGTACAAATCGAAGGCATCTAAGTGAACATTCTAGTCGACTCGGGCTCACCATACACAATTATACCAGACGCACACTACGGCAATCTGTTCTCACAATGCGAGATCTACGGGAGCGACATTGCACCCGGGGGCTACGGGGGTACACATCAGAGGCTACTTTAACGGAACGATACAGGTCAAAGGCAGAACAACTGAAGAATGTTTCGAGACATGGCGCAACAATCTTAGGTTGGCCAACTCAGGCAAAGCTTCAAATCGTTCTCGACCCTACACAACTACAGCCGCTCCTACAAACTACGCAGTCTGTGGTTGACGAATTCGAAGACGTGTACAAACAGAACAGCACTACAGGGGCTAAACACTTCAAACATCGCATACAATGGCAAGACGGAGAAACACCGGTACAACACAAAGAACGCAAAATACCTCTGTCGGTGCAGCCAGCACTGTCGGACGAAATAAAACGACTCCAGAATAATGGCGTCATTGAACAGATCGAAGCTTCAAAGTATGTGAGTACTATATGGGGGCATCTGAAGCCCCAAAAATGTGCAGATTTAGGGCTCATTCTGATTGGTTGAAATTTGAAATGGAGCGTTCTGATTGGTCGTGCGCTTATTGCCGCTAGGGGCGCCACCGTATAACCCCCTATTATCGCTCAAATGTGCAGGTTTGGGGCACTTTCTGATTGGTCGAGAGCAGTTTCACCACCAGGAGGCGCCACGGGGGTAATTGTGTCGATGGATCGGATTGGTCGAGAACCATCACGTGACCTATGACGTCACAGCTCATTTGCATAAATTAGCATATATTGCACCCTTTTGTGGTGAAACCGTCACGAGGGGGCGCTACGGGTCAATTGTGTCGACGGTTTGTGACCTAGTTTCGACTGTTCTGATTGGTCGAGAGCCTTTTGTGGTGAAACCGTCACCAGGGGCGCTACCGGTCAATTGTTTCGACGGTTTGTGACCTAGTTTCGACTGTTCTGATTGGTCGACAGCCGTCACGTGACTTGTGACGTCACAGTTCCTCATTTGAATATCACGTGACTTCTCTATACATGCCGCCATCTTGTTTTACTGCCATGTTGTTTTGCGATGATACGATCACCAGGAGGTGCTGCTACAACGTCACAGTTCCTCGTTTGCATATCACGTGACCTCTCTATGGAGGCTGCCATCTTGATTTGGGGCATTGTTTTGCGCTGATACGATTACCATACGGCGCTGCGGGGCAAGGTCGAAGGTCAAAGGTCACCGAATTTTGTGCTGATACGATTGCCAGTTAGGGTTAGGGTTAGTAACCCTAATTCTGACGTCTGTAGTGAACCCTAATACGGACCCTGTAGGGTTATTAACCCTAATGAAAGGTCAAAGATCGCCGATCTGTTGTACTTAGGCAATTGCCAGTTAGGGTTAGGGTTAGTAACCCTAATTCTGTCTTCTTCGGTTTAATACTGACGATTATGACGCGCTTTCCGAGACGTGTCTGGGTACAGAACCGGTATGAACCGGTTCAAACCAGTTTGAACCGGTTTCATGTAGTTTTTTCTTCTTTTCTGGAACGTTCGAACGACGTCATGGAATTTTCCATGCTCACGAAAAGAAACACCATCCCGCATTTTCACCCTGCTAGCAGACTGAAACCTAGCGGACGAAAGTTCGTGCATGCAGCGGGAAAAACGTAACCGTGCATGTAAGCTATGCGACGCATATTGCCTCGTTGCATTATATCGAGAACCTTTCGACGTAGTTCGTTTCGCGTCGACATCTACGTACCGCCTATTTCACAACGAGTCTGCAAAAAAACACCGCGAGGTCAAAAGGTCAAGGTCAACAAAACAAACACCGCCGCTTTCTGGAACGTTCGAACGAAGTCACGCCTTTTCACCCAGCTAGCAGACTGAAATCTAGCGGACGAAAGTTCGTGCATGCAGCGGGAAAAACACGGGAAAAACCCAGAAAAAAGTACATCGTCAGCAAACTTTCAGGGTAAACTGTAGGAGGTATGGGTAAATTGTAGGAATTATGGGTAAACTGTAGGAGTTATGGGTAACCTGTAGGAATTATGGGTAAACTGTAGGAGTTATGGGTAACTTGTAGGAATTATGGGTAAACTGTAGGAGTTATGGGTAATCTGTAGGAATTGTGGGTAAACTGTAGGAGTTATGGGTAAACTGTAGGAGGTATGGGTAAACTGTAGGAAGGCTTGTGCGCTCCCACTCGTCTTGTCTTTTTTCACACTGGTCAGTCGCTGTTGGTGGACTTTGGCTTGTACGCTTCCACTCGTCTTGTCTTTTTCACACTGACCAGTCGCTGTTGGTGGACTGTGACTTGTGTACTTCCACCCATCTTGTCTTTTTTGACACTGGTCAGTCGCTGTTGGTGGACTTTGGCGTGTGCGCTCCCACTCGTCTTGTCTTTTTTTTGACATTGGTCAGTCGCTATTGGCGGACTTTGACTTGTGTGCTCCCACTCGTCTTGTCTTTTTTCACACTGGTCAGTCGCTGTTGGTGGACTTTGGCTTGTGTATTTCCACCCGGCTTGTCTGTTTTGACACTGGTCAGTCGCTATTGGTGGACTTTGGCGTGTGCGCTCCGACTCGTCTTGTCTTTTTTTTTTTTTTTTGACATTGGTCAGTCGCTGTTGGCGCACTTTGACTTGTGTACTTCCACTCGTCTTGTCTTTTTTGACATTGGTCAGTCACTGTTTGTGAATTTTGGCATGTGCTCTCCCACTCGTCTTGTCTTTTTTGACACAGGTCAGTCGCTGTTGGTGGACATTGGCTTGTGCACTTCCACCCGTCTTGTCTTTTTTGACATTGGTCAGGCGTTGTTGGCGTACTTTGACTTGTGTGCTCCCACTCGTCTTGCCTTTTTCACACTGGTCAGTCACTGTTGGTGGACTTTGGCTTGTGCGCTTCCACTCGTCTTGTCTTTTTGACACTGGTCAGTCGCTGTTGGTGGACTTTGGCTTGTGCGTTTCCACTCGTCTTGTCTTTTTCGACATTGGTCCGTCGCTGTTGGTGGACTTTGGCTTGTGCGCTCCCACTCGTCTTGCCTTTTTCGCACTGGGCAGTCACTATTGGTGGACTTTGGCTTGTGCACTTCCACTCGTCTTGTCTTTTTTGACATTGGTCAGGCGCCGTTGGTGGACTTTGACTTGTGCTCTTCCACTCGTCTTGTCTTTTTGACACTAGTCAACCGGTGTTGGTGGACTTTGACTTGTGCTTTGCGATGATACGATCGCCAGACTCTGTTGGTGGACTTTGACTTGTGCGCTCCCACTCGTCTTGTCTTATTTTTTCACACTGATCAGCCGCTGTTGGTGGACTTTGACTTGTGCGCTCCCACTCTTCTTGTCTTTTTGACACTGGTCAGCCGCTGTTGGTGGACTTTGGCTTGTACGCTCATGTTGGTGACAACTTGAAGAAAACAAGACAATGTTGGTGACAACTTGAAAGAAAACAAAACACTGTTGGTGACAACTTGAAGAAAACAAGACGTTGTCATACAAAACTTGAAGAAAACAAGACTCTGTTGGTGGCAACTTGAAGAAAACAAGACACTGTTAGTGACAACTTGAACAAAACAAGACAATGTTGGTGACAACTTGAAAGAAAACAAGACACTGTTGGTGACAACTTGAAGAAAACAAGACGTTGTCATACAAAACTTGAAGAAAACAAGACACTGTTGGTGGCAAATTGAAGAAAACAAGACACTGTTAGTGACATCTTGAAAAAAACAAGACACTGTTGGTGACAACTTGAAGAAAACAAGACACTGTCATACACAACTTGAAGAAAACAAGACACTGTTGGTGACAACTTGATGAAAACAAGACACTGTTAATTACAACTTGAAGGAAACAAGACGCTGTTGGTGACAACTTGAAGAAAACAAGACACTGTCACACAAAATTTGAAGAAAACAAGACATTGTCATACACAACTTGAAGAAAACAAGTCATTATTGGTGACAACTTGAAGAAAACAAGACACTGTTCGTGACAACTTGAAGTAAACAAGACATTGTCATACACAACTTGAAGAAAACAAGGCACTGTTTGTGACAACTTGAAGAAAACAAGAAACTGTTGGTGACTACTTGAAGAAAACTAGACACTGTTGGAGACAACTTGAATAAAACAAGACACTGTTGGAAACAACTTGAAGAAAACAAGACACTGTCACACCAAATTTGAAGAAAACAAGACATTGTCATACACAACCTGAAGAAAACAAGACATTGTCATGTTTTGTCTTTTTTGACATTGGTCAGGCGCTGTTGGCGGACTTTGACTTGCGCGCTCCCACTCGTCTTGTCTTTTTTGACACTGGTCAGTCGCTTTTGGCGGACTTTGGCTTGTGCGCTCCCACTCGTCTTGTCTTTTTTGACATTGGTCAGTCGTTGTTGGTGGACTTTGGCTTGTGTGCTCCCACTCGTCTTGTCTTTTTGACACTGGTCAGTCGCTGTTGGTGAACTTTGGCTTGTGCGCTTCCACTCGTCTTGTCTTTATTTGACATTGGTCAGTCGCTGTTGGTGGACTTTGGCTTATGCGCTCCCACTCGTCTTTTCTTTTTGACACTGGTCAGTTACTGTTGGTGGACTTTGACTTGTGCGCTTCCACTCGTCTTGTCTTTTTTGACATTGGTCAGTCACTGTTGGTGAATTTTGGCTTGTGCGCTCCCACTCGTCTGGTCTTTTTGACACTGGTCAGCCTCTGTTGGTGAATTTGACTTGTGCTTTGTGATGATACGATCGTCAGGTGCTGTTGGTGGACTTTGACTTGTGCGCTCCCACTCGTCTTGCCTTTTTGACATTGGTCAGTCGCTGTTGGTGGACTTTGACTTGTGCGCTCCCTCTCGTCTTGTCTTTTTTGACATTGGTCAGTCGCTATTAGTGGACTTTGGTTTGTGTGCTCCCACTCGTTTTATCTTTTTTGACATTGATCAGTCGCTGTTGGTGGACTTTGACTTGTGCGCTTCCACTCGTCTTGTCTTTTTTGATATTGGTTACACCTTTTTGCAGGCTATCTAGGGTTATTCAACCGACAACAGGTTGGGGTTACACCTTTTTCCGTACCATCGCCGCTAAGAAGCTGGTAGGATTGTGGAAACAGCACTGTCTCGATGCAGTCTATCTAGGGTTATACAACCGACACCAGGTTGGGGTTAGGCTGTCCGCCAACAGCGCCTGACCAATGTCAAAAAAGACAAGACATGACAATGTCTTGTTTTCTTCAGGTTGTGTATGACAATGTCTTGTTTTCTTCAAATTTGTTGTGACAGTGTCTTGTTTTCTTCAAGTTGTTTCCAACAGTGTCTTGTTTTCTTCAAGTTGTCTCCAACAGTGTCTAGTTTTCTTCAAGTTGTCACCAACAGTGTCTTGTTTTCTTCAAGTTGTCACAAACAGTGCCTTGTTTTCTTCAAGTTGTGTATTACAATGTCTTGTTTTCTTCAAATTTTGTGTGACAGTGTCTTGTTTTCTTCAAGTTGTCACCAACAGCGTCTTGTTTCCTTCAAGTTGTAATTAACAGTGTCTTGTTTTCATCACGTTGTGTATGACAATGTCTTGTTTTCTTCAAGTTGTCACGAACAGTGTCTTGTTTTCTTCAAGTTGTCACCAACAATGTCTTGTTTTGTTCAAGTTGTGTATGACAATGTCTTGTTTTCTTAAAATTTTTGTGTTACAGTGTCTTGTTTTCTTCAAGTTGTCGCCAACACTGTCTTGTTTTCTTAAAGTTGTCATTGACAGTGTCTTGTTTTCATCAAGTTGTCACCAACAGTGTCTTGTTTTCTTCAAGTAGTGTATAACAGTGTCTTGTTTTCTTCAAGTTGTCACCAACAGTGTCTTGTTTTCTTCAAGATGTCACCAACAATGTCTTGTTTTCTTCAAGTTGTGTATGACAATGTCTTGTTTTCTTCAAATGTTGTGTTACAGTGTCTTGTTTTCTTCAAGTTGTCACCAACAGTGTCTTGTTTTCTTTCAAGTTGTCACCAACATTGTCTTGTTTCCTTCAAGTTGTCACCAACATGAGTGCACAAGCTAAAGTCCACCAACAGCGGCTGACCAGTGTCAAAAAGACAAGACGAGTGGGAGCGCACAAGTCAAAGTCCACCAACAGCGGCTGATCAGTGTGAAAAAAGAAGACAAGACGAGTGGGAGCGCACAAGTCAAAGTCCACCAACAGCATCTGGCGATCGTATCATCGCAAAGCACAAGTCAAAATCCACCAACACCGGTTGACTAGTGTCAAACAGACAAGACGAGTGGAAGAGAACAAGTCAAAGTCCACCAACAGTAACTGACCACTATCAAAAAGACAAGACTAGTGGGAGCGCATAAGCCAATTTCCACCAACAGCGACTGACCAATGTCAATAAATTCCACCAACAGTGACTGACCAATGTCAAAAAGATAAGACGACTGGGAGCGCACAAGTCAAAGTCCACCAACAGCGCCTGACCAATGTCAAAAAAGACAAGACGGGTGGGAGAACACAAGCCAAAGTCCACCAACAGCGACTGACCAGTGTCAAAAAGACAGGGCGAGTGGAAGTGCACAAGCCAAAGTCCACCAACAGTGACTGCCCAGTGCGAAAAAGACAAGACGAGTGGGAGCGCACAAGCCAAAGTCTACCAACAGCGATGGACCAATGTCGAAAAAGACAAGACGAGTGGAAAAGCACAAGCCAAAGTCCACCAACAGCGACTGACCAGTGTCAAAAAGACAAGACGAGTGGAAGCGCACAAGCCAAAGTCCACCAACAGTGACTGACCAGTGTGAAAAAGGCAAGACGAGTGGGAGCACACAAGTCAAAGTACGCCAACAACGACTGACCAATGTCAAAAAAGACAAGACGAGTGGAAGTACACAAGTCAAAGTCCACCAACAGCGACTGACCAATGTCAAAAAAGACAAGACGGGTGGAAGTGCACAAGCTAATGTCCACCAACAGCGACTGACCAGTGTCAAAAAAGACAAGACGAGTGGGAGAGCACATGCAAAAATTCACCAACAGTGACTGACCAATGTCAAAAAAAGACAAGACGAGTGGGAGCACACAAGTCAAAGTACGCCAACAACGCCTGACCAATGTCAAAAAAAAAAGAAAAAAAAAGACAAGACGAGTGGGAGCGCACACGCCAAAGTCCACCAACAGCGACTGACCAGTGTCAAAACAGACAAGCCGGGTGGAAGTACACAAGCCAAAGTCCACCAACAGCGACTGGTCAGTGTGAAAAAGACAAGACGAGTGGAAGCGTACAAGCCAAAGTCCACCAACAGCGACTGACCAGTGTGAAAAAAGACAAGACGAGTGGGAGCACACAAGTCAAAGTCCGCCAATAGCGACTGACCAATATCAAAAAAAAGACAAGACGAGTGGGAGCGCACAAGCCAAAGTCCACCAACAGCGACTGACCAGTGTCAAAAAAGACAAGACGGGTGGAAGTACACAAGCGAAATTCCACCAACAGCGACTGACCAGTGTGAAAAAGACAAGACGAGTGGAAGCGTACAAGCCAAAGTCCACCAACAGCGACTGACCAGTGTGAAAAAATACAAGACGAGTGGGAGCGCACAAGCCTTCATACAGTTTACCCATAACTCCTACAGTTTACCCATAATTCCTACAGGTTACCCATAACTCCTACAGTTTACCCATAATTCCTACAGGTTAACCATAACTCCTACAGTTTACCCATAATTCCTACAGGTTACCCATAACTCCTATAGTTTACCCATAATTCCTACAATTTACCCATACTTCCTACAGTTTACCCTGAAAGTTTGCTGACGATGTACTTTTTCTGGGTTTTTCCCGTGTTTTTCCCGCTGCATGCACGAACTTTCGTCCGCTAGATTTCAGTCTGCTAGATGGGTGAAAAGGCGTGACTTCGTTCGAACGTTCCAGAAAGCGGCGGTGTTTCTTTTGTTGACCTTGACCTTTTGACCTCGTGGTGTTTTTTTGCAGACTCGTTGTGAAATAGGTAGTACGTAGATGTCGACGCAAAACGAAATACGTCGAAAGGTTCTCGATATAATGCAACGAGGCAATATGCGTCGCATAGCTTACATGCACGGTTACGTTTTTCCCGCTGCATGCACGAACTTTCGTCCGCTAGGTTTCAGTCTGCTAGCAGGGTGAAAATGCGGGATGGTGTTTCTTTTCGTTAGCGTGGAAAATTCCATGACGTCGTTCGAACGTTCCAGAAAAGAAGAAAAAATCTACATGAAACCGGTTCAAACCGGTTTGAACCGGTTCATACCGGTTCTGTACCCAGACACGTCTCGGAAAGCGCGTCATAATCGTCAGTATTAAACCGAAGACGACAGAATTAGGGTTACTAACCCTAACCCTAACTGGCAATTGCATAAGTACAACAGATCAGCGATCTTTGACCTTTCATTAGGGTTAATAACCCTACAGGGTCCGTATTAGGGTTCACTACAGACGTCAGAATTAGGGTTACTAACCCTAACCCTAACTGGCAATCGTATCAGCACAAAAATCGGTGACCTTTGACCTTCGACCTTGCCCCGCAGCGCCGTCTGGTAATCGTATCGGCGCAAAACAATGCCCCAAATCAAGATGGCAGCCTCCATAGAGAGGTCACGTGATATGCAAACGAGGAACTGTGACGTTGTAGCAGCACCTCCTGGTGACCGTATCATCGCAAAACAACATGGCAGTAAAACAAGATGGCGGCATGTATAGAGAAGTCACGTGATATACAAATGAGGAACTGTGACGTCACAAGTCACGTGACGGCTGTCGACCAATCAGAACAGCCGAAACTAGGTCATAAGCCGTCGACACAATTGACCTGTAGCGCCCCCTGGCGACGGTTTAACTACAAAAAGGTGTACTTTATGCAAATTTATGTAAATTTATGCAAATGAGCTGTGACGTCATAGGTCACGTGACGGCTCTCGACCAATCAGAACAGTCGAAACTAGGTCACAAACCGGCGACACAATTGATCCGTAGCGCCCCCTGGTGACGGTTTCACCACAAAAGGGTGCAATATATGCTAATTTATGCAAATGAGCTGTGACGTCATAGATCACGTGATGGTTCTCGACCAATCAGATCCATCGACACAATTACCCCCGTGGCGCCCCCCTGGTGGTGAAACTACTCTCGACCAATCAGAAAGTGCCCCAAATCTGCACATTTGAGCGATAATAAGGGATTATACGGTGGCGCCCCTAGCGGCAATAAGCGCACGACCAATCAGAACGCTCCATTTCAAATTTCAACCAATCAGAATAAGCCCCAAATCTGCACATTTTTGGGGCTTCAGATGCTCCCATATACTACTTGGGTGTCACCAATCGTTGTGGCACGAAATCCCAACGGCACGATACGCATTTGTGTCGACCTACGCGACATGAACTCAAAGATCATCGAAACTCACCCGCTACCGAACATCAACGAAATGCTAATAACACTTAAGAAAGCAGAGATATATACGACAATCGACCTGAATTCCGCGTACAACCAAATCCCGCTAACAGAGGAGTCGAAGGACATTACGGCTTTCATCACACCCGACGGCCTGTACCGGTTTACACGCGTGCCATATGGACTAGCGTCAGCATCATCGTTGTTCCAGAGAATGATGCACGTCATCTTCAAAGACGTCAAGGGCGTACTCTACTTTCAAGACGACATTCTGATTTACGCAACCAGCCAGATCGAGCATGACCGTATTCTCAGAACTGTTTTGACCAAACTTCGCTTGCACGGTCTAAACGTGAACAGAGAGAAATGCAGATTCAGTCAGAAATCTGTGGACTATCTTGGGCATACGATCACCTCTGCAGGGATCACACCCAAAGAAAACATTGTGAGAGCTATTCTAGATGCACCCGCACCAGAGAGCAAAGACCAGCTACGTTCCTTCCTGGGGCTTTGCGAATACGTTTCGAAGTTCATCAAAAACTTTGCAACCAAAGTGGCACCAATGCGACAGATGATGAAAAAAGACGTACCGTTCACCTGGGGGGTACAGCACGAGCAAATCTTCAATGAACTTAAACATGACGCTGCGAGACAAGTGTTGTCACGATTCGATTGCTCTGACGCAGTCGAAACTGTGCTGACGACAGATGCGAGCAAATACGGCCTAGGCGCCGTACTCACCCAGATATCGGATGGTCATGAGAGAATCATCGTGTTCATCTCGAGAACTCTATCTGATACAGAGAATAAGTACTCTGTAATCGAGAAAGAAATGCTAGCCTGCTTCTGGGCTACAAAACGTCTGAGAACATTCCTATGGGGCAGACACTTCAATCTACGAACTGACCATAAACCGCTTGTGAACGTTCTGACTAGGTTCAGCCTCTGAGCGCACCAGCCATCACATCAACAAGTGGTCAGCAAGGATGTTGGAGTACAATTTCAACGTCACATACGTGCAAGGCGTTAACAACGTCATGGCTGATTGTCTATCAAGACTACCAGTGGCTGCTCAGCCTGACGAATACAGCCATGACAGCACAAACGACGAATGCATCGCGCGAATTGACGAGTCTACTCGAGGCGCTATATCTGTGAACGAACTGAAAACTGCTACACGCGACGATGGCGACATGCAACTTGCGGCGAGGTACATGACGTCAAAATGGCCTGCGCGCAAGACATTGTCTGTTATTCTGCAAGCGCTCTACGACGTATCTGATGAACTATCAATCAACGATGAGCTACTGCATCGAGGCGACCGAATTGTCATCCCCGAAACTCTACAATCATGTGTGATACAACTGGCGCACGAAGGACATTTCGGCATGACGCTCGTGAAGAGACGACTACGTCAACACTACTGGTGGCCAGCTATGGACCGACACGTGGAAGACGCAATTCGGAACTGCCCGCACTGTGCAACAAGTGACAAAGTCTACACCTGCCACTCCACTCCGCTACAACCTGTGCAGTTACCAGACGGAGTCTGGCAAAAACTAGCATTGGACATTATGGGACCGTTTGACGATCACAAATACAAGTTTGTAATGGTTCTTGTAGACTACTACTCCAAGTGGTGTGAAGTGGAATTCGCAAAGGAGGTAACAACTGATAAGATGATTCAGTTCCTGGACAATGTGTTTGCTAGAGAAGGTACACCTGAATCCCTAGTGACAGATAATGGTGTGCAGCTCGTATCTCACAAAAGGGGCAACTCAAATTCTCTCAACCCATGGAGGTTGTCAAAGTCAACGGTACATGCGTTACACTAAAAGGGGGGAGGAAATGGAACATGTCTAGAATCGTAAAGTGTACAACAACCGCATTCAATCATGTTCCACATCCACAGCACAACAATAATTACTCTCTCCTACACATGGATATTCCATGCAACAACAGTCAATAGGCTTTACCTGAACAGGGTCCTAACACTACCGTTCCTAACAGTCCGGTACATGAAGCAACTAGAAAGAGCTCTAGGGTTAAACGTGTGCCTAGACGTCTGCTAGAATAGAGACCACACTGCGTACATATGTTCATCGTTTATTGATCTCAGTTCACTGTTCGTTTATCTCAATTTCTACAAAGGGAGATATGTTGTGTTCTCATTATTGTAATTTCACGTTTCATTGATCAAAGCTGGATTACTATTACTATAATTTCGCAATTACAACGTACAACGTACACCAAGATACAACAGTGGTCATCATGATAGATAGATGCGACTCACTTAACTTTATTTCGTCATCACTGTGAATTAAAACAATACAATTGTTAGCATGTTGGTAAATGAGTCGTCGTGTTACATGTAACGTCCGATCTTGAATTTTTGGTTATCTAATAGACTGCCCGATCTATCATTGGATACGACGCTATATAGCATAAATGATATGCCGTGTAGCAATGATTGTTCTGTTCTCTGCAGTAAGCCTAATGTCTTATTCTGCAGTCAAATGCAAATTAGGAGTATTGATTGAAACCAACACAAATAAAGATGGTATTCATTTAATTAAACGTATGAGATAAAACCAAGTTTCAAGCAAACGATCTGTCAATATCAAGCCATACACAGTTCTGTACTGAACTATAGGAGAAAATGGTGATTGCAACGCCTGCTTGTTGGCATAGTTGTCTTTAAAATGCAAGGGTTTTGAGTTATGTCGAACAAGGATGGTGGGGGTTCGTCTTCAACGATGTTTTTCCCCGAAACTATCAATGTTCATGATTGTTATTACATTTGGGTCGGCATGTTATTACAAATGGCGTGACCCCCACATTATTACAAAATGGATACGTCGATTAATTACAAAATGGGTTTCTGTTAAAAGCAGAATTAGAAAGTAGGTACGTATCAAACGATTTGCCCGATTGTATTACAAAATGGGTGGTTTATTACAGAATGAGTCATAACATGGGACTTGTTCAGCTGTGGACTTACTTATGCTTGTTTGACCATATGCTACAAAGGATGGGAGTTGTCGACATCTTCAAACTGACTGTCAAAATAGTGACCAGATATAATTGGTTTGAAAATAATTTAGCAGCACCTTCGTCATTGTCCCATGCTGTATTATATTGCACGATGTACTGCGTTTTGAAAAAAAAAACAATAACAACAACAATAGCATGTAAAATAGTTTTCAAATATACACCTGCTCATTTATTAAAAATGCCAAATTTATTTTCAGAGCATTTTGGTTATGATTTTTGTTTATGCATTAATCAACACAATTGCTTAGATCAATAAAACAAACTTCTACTTAGTAGGCCTACTAAAATAATATAATATTATAATTCAAATAAGACCAGTACACCAAGTGACTTTCAAAATAAAATATTTAAGGCACGAGGGCAAACAGCTTCTCATAAAGGGCACAGTATACCACACATCTCGTGTTGACATTCAGCTACATCTAAAAGGCACATACTTATAATTACAGATCGAGTTGAGTTGGAAGAATCAAACAGTCTCGCAAACTGCTTAAACAGTTTCATCTTCTTAGTAAATGACAGTATTAAGTGCATGTCTGCAGAATGTGTGGTTGATGAAGTTAGGAAAAAGAAAAGTAATTCCACAGTAATACACTAAACATTTATGGTTACTGGTCAAATGTATATATTTTGTTTACTATTTGAACACAAACATTTGTGTAGAGTAGAAATGTACATAACCACAGACAGGTTAGTAAATGTTCATGACAAACATACTCAGAAAGACACACACGTTTCAAAATAAGAACATGGGCCACATGATTGAGGAAAAATGTACATACATTTGCAGGCCGAGCACGTGGCAAATCAGATATTCAAAGAACCTTTTTATAATATTGTTCTTGAATCATAGCAACATAGTATGTGTGTGTGTGTGGTGTGCATGCATGTGTGTGACAACAATACAGACTCTCTGGCTTCAGCTCTTCTATAGGGATAAAAATTATACACACTTCTGTAGCAACTAATAAAAACAACACAAAAGACACTGCACACCATGATTAATTTTATCAATGATGAAGAAATGGAAGCCAGCCTTAGCTATATCTTAAAACATTAACTGTAGTCTTTTTAACTTACTACATAGTAAGGCACTTTATTTGTTATATTACGTCAGATCAGTGAACATATATTGTATTGATTGTTAGTAATCATCATACACCAGTGATGATTAATTTCCATCACCATACCACAGCACAATAATAACCATATTAGTCATTGTCAATCCCTCCAAAAACCTCAACTCTTGCATAGACATTCTTCAAGAATGGCATCTTGAAATCTTCAAAGTCAACCTCCCAGCCAAAGTGTTCTCGCTGTTCCACCCGTTTCTGAATTAGTTCTTCTGAAGTTGGCTGTTTAGTCCACCGCTTTATTGGTGTGAATGTGATGTCTTCAACTTCCTCTATACCACCTGCTAATGCAGATGCAGCCCGCAAGATGGAGCCTTTGCGGTGATGGCCAGGAAGGTCAAGGTCAGGGCTATCAGGTGCTGCATTTGCAAGTGCCTGAAAGAAGTTAATACTATGGTTAAGAAATGCAGTCGCATGGACAATTCATGTTTCATGTCTTAGAATCAGTGACAACCAGATAGTGGTTATATGGAAATATGTATGCTTGCATGTATACATTTGTGCATGAAAACCTAAATGTGAATAAGCTCTAGTCTCGATTTATTATACTCCAAACAGCCCAATCTTGGGATAACACAGGAGTTTGTGATGGTTTGTTCACATGCGTTGTGGGTAGTCCAGGCAATAATTAAACATCTGGACACATAATTCAATGTTAGTCAAACTTTTGAATATGTTTAGTTAGGTGTGTGCAAACTGTCCCTGCATCAAACTCCATAACAGTTTTCACACATTAATTAAATGCCAGTCAAATTTTTAATTTGTTTGGTTGGGTATATGGAAACTGTCCCTGTCATGCCTTACACCCCATAGTCAGTTGAGGTGAGGGGTGTGGTGAAAGGGAGCACCATGATAGCTTCTTGACATTTTTTAAATTTCAGTAATTAGTTACTTCGCATCATTGTTAACTGTACAAAACTGGTTGTGCAGTGCTGTATGTGGGTGAGTAGTGCATGGGTGAATTTAGGATGAAGCTAGCAACAAAGAAGAAGACGGATAACAAGGTACAAAGAAGGTTTGAGATAAGAAAACTTCAAAATACTAAAATGCGATAGGAACTGGGAATCTCACTACGGAACAGGTTCCAAGCATTGGATGAGGGAAAAACATTGATGAAAAGAGGGCAAGATTCAAGAATGCAATTACAGACACCTGTGAACAAGTCCTAGGCTGCCGGGAAGCTAGGAGGAAGGACTGGATTACAGATGACACATGAAAAGGTATTGAGGCAAGGAGGGAGACTAAAATGAAACTCAACAAGGAAGCAGATGACAAAAGGAATGAAAAACTGCAATAGGAATACCAGGAAAGAAGCAAAACAGTAAAAAAGAAGACAAAGAGGGACAAGAAAACATATGTCGAATAAAACTAGCAAATGAAGCCAAGATCGCAGCTAGGTAAGACAACTCCAGAGAGTTATAAAAGATCACCAGACAGCTAGCAGGGAAGAACAAGTGCACAAGTCGCCTTGTCAGGGACAAGCAGGGAAACCTTCTCACTAAGGAATCTCTACAGTTACAACGCTGGAAAGAACATTTCCAAGAAATCTTGAATCTTCACCGGATTCAATCCCAGACATTGAGGAAACAACTAAAGACCTAAACATTAATTGTAGTAGGATATCCAAAGAGGATTTCAAGAGAACCATCAAAAAGCTGAAGCTAGGCAAAGCACCTGGAATTGACAATATACCATCCAATGTCTTAAAAGCTGATATTGGTGCCACCACAAACGTTTTATACAGCCTGTTAAATGAGATCTGGGATAAAGAGGAAATACCAACTGAGTGGAAGACAGGTATGCTAGTTATGATCCCCAAGAAAGGCAACCTCAGTGAATGTAAGAACTGGAAAGGGATCATGCTTCTATCAGTGTCCAGTAAAATTATCTTCCGTATCATCCTGGATGGGATACAAGAAACAGTTGACAAGAAGCTAGGAAAAGAAAAATGGATAAATCCTGCACAGATCATACTGCTGCATTCAGGATTATCATTGAACAATGCATTGAATGGCAGAGTTCCCTTTACATAAACTTTGTATAGATAGGATAGTTCTATGGAAGCTCTTGAGGCACTATGTCATCTTTAATGGACAAGTTTTCATCAACAGTCACCTCCGACATATCCTTAAGGTATGGTGGCCTAACAAAATATCAAATAAAGAGCTCTGGAAGAAAACCAAACAGGAAGAAATCAGCACTACAATCAAGAGGAGAAAATGGAGCTGGATTGGCCACATACTCAGAAAAGATCCAACAAATACAACCAAACAGGCACTGGACTTTAACCCACAAGGAAAGAGAAGACAAGGAAGGCCAAAAATCAACTGGAGACGCTCCACACTACAAGATCTTGGTAAAGTGGGGGGTCACCTGGCAAGAGGCCAAAGCTCTAGCCCAGAACAGAGTGTGGTAGATAAACCTGAAGGGGCCAAGAGGATTAAGTAAGTAAGTGCATGAGAAAGCTATATAAGCCACACAACATAACTCAATGAAAGTGTAAAGAATCAGCAAGCTCACAACATGCTGTATATACACAGCATGTCATATTCAAAATAAAGAATATACTGCTGTTTGCTTGGCAAGCAATGTCATGCCATTGGTATCTACACCACATCTTGAAGCATTTGTATGTTAACACTTCACTGGACTCACCATGCCAGAAATCAGGCATCATTATCCTGAAAAAGTTTACTTACTCTATCCAACATCATTAAATAGTACTGCCAATTTTTCATTGCAAATGGCCATTATACCCGAGTGGTTCTTATTTAAATCAGAGAAAGTTGTATGCAACATTTTATTGGTTTTTATTTTGTAAGATATGGCATAATAACTATTTAAATACTATTACCAATATAGTATATTATTACAAGTTAGCACAATGTAGAACAAACAAATGGTTGAACATTGTTAAGTATAAAATAAAATCCAGTAATGTAAAGGTTACAAAAGGTTATATTTGTTTTTTCATTAGGCCACTCATATGCATACTTTAGAAAGTATTACCCAGAAATGACGCAAAAGAGAAAAGAATGTCATCACCTATTTGCATGTAACCTGCATGACCTATGCATGCTAAAAGAACTAAGAAAGTAGTCATTGTGAGTGCAATTCCTACAGGCAACAGCAAGTGGGAGTGTGCCAGTTTCCCACCACCAACAAACTAGCAAACAAGGGTCATAGAATCACACTGTGCTTTGTAAGCTGGCAAGGTGGATATACCAGTAGTGTTGCATGCCAATGCTCAATAGGTGTCACTATTTCTTTTTCTTCTTTTTCTGTATGCAAAATAGAAGGACAATATCATTTGATGAGGTTCACAATATTAGTAATGAGTTGAAGCTTATTACAACTACACTATCATTTATATTGAACAACATGGTTTTATATGGGTTCAAATTTATTTATTGAAGATTAAATATAATATATTACTATTGTTACTCTTTAGTTCAGACTTTTTGGTGTTCCTTAACCCATTAGGCCCCAGGATTTTATTAAAACATGCCACCATATTACCAGGATTTCTGGCAAATTTCGAGCGATTTTACCTCCTTGTGTTCAAAAATCGGTAGATAAAAAACTAATCAATATTGACAATTACAAGTTGTGTTTATTTTGAAGAGTAGTAATTTCTCCATATGCCTGTATACATAGAAATAGGATATGTTAATAAAATGTTGACATTTGATCACAATTTGCAAAGACAACATAGTACATTTGTTAAAACATTGAAAGTTGCCACTGACATTTGACAATGATCCCATGCTATAACCCTATGCAGCTCAGCGAAGAAAATGTAGCTATATGTGTTAGCTTTGCACCACTGAAAACATTATCAAATTCTGACGGTTATTTTTCAGGTTACACCATATTTATCATGACAAATATAGAAATAAAAATTTTCCGAGATAGCGTGAACAAAACTGATGAAAATCAAGATTTCCGAAAGGGAAACACATCAACGTAACGAGCTTTTGTTGTTGCAAAATGTATCCGCATGGGTGTGGCAAAATTTGGTAGCGTTTAGTTCAGTAGTTATTCGCCAGGATTTTTTTTGAATAGAGGGTCCTATATGCAGCCGGCGGCGGCCGTTCCAGGACTGCACAGAGCGGCCGGCCGTGGCCGTTGTGGGGTCTAATGTGTTAAAAGAGACACCTCAGCTAAATACAAATATATTTGAATAATTGCTCTCATTTGTCTCAGGCCATAATGTCTATTTGCAAATAGTGAAAAATAAGTTTGTTATCTGTCAGAATACTTGTTGTGCTCAACGGAGCTTTTGGGACCATCACAGTTACTTCATTAGTGTTAGAATGCACTGTTGTCCAGTGTCATGTGACCTAGTGGTTGGTTGTCACATGACAGCAGTTCCATGAAGATTGCGTGAATGTTGTAGCTGCTGCCTCGGTTAATCTATGGGTGCCTCTCCCTAACTTCAATAGCTTCGCTTATCTTTCTTTGCCAGATGTTGTCCTCTCTGGTTATCACTGTCGCATATCTGGCTAAGATGTTTATGACCCTGGTTGACCCGATGTTCCCCTACAGCCATGAGGGGGGTTTGATGTTTGTGTGTTCTTTGTGAGCCTGGACCCTAGTGACCTCCTGGTTTCGGCCATGTAAGTTTGTTGATATTCAGGACACTTTATCTCATATATCCCCCCACATATATTGTTTTTTGGTTTTGTCCTTGGGGTGTACCACTATGGATCTTATGGTGTTATAAGGTTTGTAGTATGTCCCCACCACGTGTTGTCAGAAGATGGTGTCAGTTTCTCTGACAGGTTGCACACATATTGTAGAGGGATGTTCAGTGTCTCTCTGCTTTCCATTTTTTGGTTTGCACTGGTTGTCTTGACTTTTTCTTTGTGATGTTAAACATCCATTCATGGTAGTTGTTGGCCCTGAGTGCTGCCTTGACATAATATGTGACTTTGATGGTTTTGCCATCATCATTCGTTACTAGTTGTTTCACTCTGTTGATCTGATTATTGATCATTTGTGCTTTAGATGATGGTTTGAGCTGAAGTTCAGATATTGGTCAGTAAGTGTAGACTATCTGTACACTGTCAGTTGTGTGTCCCCGTCATCATTCAAATGTATGCCAGTGTCCAGGAATGGTAGCTTGTCTTCTCGTTCTGGTTCCATAGTGCATTTAATGTTCAGGTCTATGTTGTTGAGGTGTGCTGTGAATTCTTCTATGTGGTATTCATGGATCTGCATGAATGTGTCATCAACATATCTGTACCAGACTGATGGTGGATTGGTGGCAGTGGTGATGGCTCATCTCTCAAAAGTTTCCACATAAAAGTTGGCTACTATGGGTGAGACCGGAGATCCCATAGCTGCGACATGCTTCTGTTTGTAGAATTGTCCTTTGTATATGAAGTACGTGGTCAATATCGAGTGTCCAGGTGTTGTCCAAGTATTGTTCTCTTCTAGTTTACTTTTCAATATTTCGATCGTACGTGGTACTGGTATCCTGGTAAACAGTGCCGACACATAATTCCCACAATCTCCATGAAACAGCTGTATTCTGACACGTAACAAACTTATTGTTCAATATGAATGTAACAGAATACGGAATCAACTTACACGCTGAGACAACACACTACTGATCTTTTCTGCAAGATCCCTTTTCAATGGACACAAATTTTTTCAAATATAGGCACATTAAGAAAAAATATATATCATGAAGAAGTTAGACTAATCTAATAAAGTTTTGAATTTTGTATTCAACCATATCTTCTCTTCTATCAGAGGAAATCCCACATTCTTTTTGTATGTACTTTTGTGTGCACACAAAATAATCAACCTTCTGATAACCAGTTATTTTTCTTTTGGGGTAACAAAAGGTGTCGTAACTACCAAACATTTTATGATTTAGAAACAAATCCTCTGACAGTTGTGTGTAGAACATCACTGAATACATTATTCAAACCCTTATTAGGCTAACATAATTACAGTTTTTTGGAAAATTGCCATCAAACGTGTTTGCAACACAATTTCGATGCTAATATTTTATTTAGGTTGTTAATGTTTTATGAATGAACTTAGTTAATAGTGAGCATAATTAATCAAAGTGAATATGGCAAAATATGACTACATGTATTACTTTTTCTAAAAAAAAAGTGACCTGCGGTCTCACACCATGAGTGAAAAGAAGCTCAGTTGTACATATTTATATAATTCTCAGTTTAAACTTACATTTGTTCTTTACTCTTAATGTGTCACTTCTGGGTAAAAAAGGTAATCTTCTTGACTGCATTTAAGTAGTAACACACATATGTACCACATAATGGATATCAGTTGTTTCATCTACTACTCGTATATATATATATATATATATATATATATATATATATATATATATTATATATATATATAATATATATCTATATATATACATCCACACATATATTGTATACACGCACTGATGATATTCTCTAATAATCTTTTGTGTGTGCATGGTGCATATGCGAAAGATGTTGAGGGTGTGTGTGCGCGCGGGCGTGCACACACGCACACATCAAAAAGCATCATAGGCTATCATGTCAGAGGTTACATGAACATAGGTGTTTTGTGCAGGTGTGTGATTAATGGATAACCTTTGCTGGAGATGATGATCCCGGCCGTTTGGCTCCACCCCCCTTCTTTGCTCCTTTCTTCTGGTCCTTCTTGTCTGGAGGAGGAGGCAGTGAGTCCCACTTTGTTTTCACGATTTGGAAGACACGGGCATCAGCCCAAGCAGTTGCAAGGTCCATTGGTGTATGTCCTGAAAGAACTTATTATGTTATTACAAACAGTTTCTGACATCTAACCTCATATTTTAATATTATTATTATTTTGACCCCAATAAACATGAGATGGAAACAACCTGGAAGAACAGAAATGGCACGGAATGTTATATGAGAGGAGACCTTGAGACTGACCAGTGCAACTGTGTATTGGTGGAAAAATAAGACTAACTACAAAATTTCAGCATATCCTTGAAAAACTAAATAAAAGTGGGACTGAAACATTTGAAAACTAAGACAAAAGTAGGAAAATACAAGAAAAAGTAGTTGAAACTTTCCCTTGACAAGGATAAGGGTTTAATATGCATAACTAATTTCTTAGACATGTCCTTACTGTACATTATTCAAAAGTATGGCTTCTTTTGGATGATTTGTAACACATCATCAGTATTTGTCTACAGATCAGGAAAATACATCTTATTGCTGATGACCATAACAGAGTTTATATAAATTATGCACCATTCTCACATTTTCAACAATTCTGTATTACCTAACAGGGTTGTTAGCTAACTGTCAAATTGTGAGAGGTGTCTTAGATTTCCCAAAGGCAATTGTTTGCATCACAGCAAAAACTTCTCTGTTTTCTGATGGTTTATCCAAAACCATCTACTTCTGTTGATTTTACCATTACATAGTCCAATAGTAAAAAATATATATATACATACAAACATATATGGAGCTAGTGTATCATCCTGCAAAACACTGGCCAAAGAACTCGGTTTCTCCGTCAGGTGAAAAATAGATGCTATTGTGTCTTTGTATAGGACTTTCAATAGCACTCACAAACTTCTCTGGCTCATATGCTCAAGATTTCTTCACAGCCAAAATATTTTATTTATAATGCAGGTATTACTGTATACTGAAACAAATCGAAACTAGTATATATAACAAAAATGTAAAAATTAATTTAATATTTTGATTGTTGTTTGTACAAATGTTTGGTTATAATTATAAAATAATTCATAATCATAATGGACATATCACATATAGCAAAAACAGATACAACTTATACTATGTATCACATCAAGAGCTAAATAAAAGAAAATATGCAGGTGCCACTTATGCAAACATTTCCTGACAACAATTTTCCTTTTACACCATAGCACCTAGCACATTCTATGTCATGGAAGACTTAATAACAGCATAATATTTGCTCATGTGCTTATCAATTTAAAGTACGGATGACAAAATTAACTTCAGATTTGTCAATCATGCCAATTCATTTGTAGTGGATCCAAGTTTATCAATTGTCAATGTTACTCAACAGCTTATCATAAGTGGACCACGAATAACAGCACCTACTTAGTGATTACTCAGAGGTGCCAGGCAACATTGCACAAAAAGTGGTAGATCTAGCACTACAGGTTTCGCATGCTGGTTGTGAGGAGGAGTGTGGAAGGGGTTTTCCCTCCTGGTGGAAGACCTTAAATTTTAGGGTATGTTTACTTAATTCTGGTGCATTTTCTATGCACAGTGGTGGTTAGGCAGTCAGTGTATTTGGATTCGAAATGATTAAATTTAACCTTGAAATTGCAGTTCAGAGGTAGATTTTGGCTCGAAAGTGGTAGATTCTATAACAATTAAAGAAAATATGGTAGTTCTATCGCCAAAGCAGCAGACTTTGCACCTCTGTAGATTTTGGCTCGAAAATGGTAGATTCTATAAAAATTTAAGAAAATATGGTAGTTCTATCGCCAAAGCAGCAGACTTTGCACCTCTGATTACTAAGCGTTTGCCCAAAATATTTAAACAAACTTGGAAACTGAAAACAACCATAAGTGAAAAATTAAATGACCTTTTCGTGTCTCGGTCTGGACTTTGACCCCCTTCTCAAGTAAATACTGGACAATCTCTGGCCTTGAGCTTTCAATGGCACGCATGAACGGTGTTGCACCATTCATAGTGACAGCATCGATGTTAGCGCCATTTTCTACTAAGTATTCTATTACATCATACATGCCCGAATGGCATGCAAAATGTAGAGGTGTCCATCGGAAGTTGTCTTCTGACTGGAGATTAGCTCTGAAGCATGAAAACATAGCACTGAGATTAGTTTTGAAGTATGAAAAGACCAAAAAAATTGAAATTAGTTTTGAAGTATAAAAATACAGCTGAGAGATTAGCCATGTAGCATGAAACCACAACTCAAAGACCCTGTGTGACCTGTTATGCTAGGTGGGTTTAAAACATAACCCAGAAATTAGCTCTGTGACATGAAAACACAACTAAAAGCAATTAGCTGTAAACATTGCATGCATGCATGCACGCACGCACGAACACACTCATGCATGCATATACATATATGCATGCATGCACACAATTTGAAGCATGTAAATGACATTTCATAGAGATTAGCAATGAAACATGAAAACTCACTGTTCATAGAGATTAGCAATGACAATGAAAATTTACAGATAAATCTTGGAGATTAGCTATGAAGGATGAAAACACCAACACCACAGAGATTAGCTATGAAGGATGAAAACACCCACACCACAGAGATTAGCTATGAAGGATGAAAACACCAACACCACAGAGATTAGCTATGAAGGATGAAAACACCCACACCACAGAGGTTAGCTATGAAGGATGAAAACACCAACACCACAGAGATTAGCTATGAAGGATGAAAACACCCACACCACAGAGATTAGTTTGGACATCATTATTATGGTAGAAACACATCAGTTGAGGCCAACAGCAACTTAGCCATCTTCTGAATCATCTGCCATGTGGTCTTAGCTCACCTAACCTTCCTCTCCATTCCACTCAATCTTCCACCTTTCTTTATTATTTACACTTTTTTCACTTAATTAATTCAAGTAAACAAGTAAGCACATTGAAAAAGTAACATGAAAGAAGTAAAAGGCAGACCAGTTACCATGTAATCCAGTATAGTAGATAAATACATAACACAGGTCATCATTCCCTAAGTCTAAACAGTACAATTTTAGCTTGTGCTTAGTCATTGCAAATGAGTATACTGGCATTCAGTTCTAATAAAAACTGGCATTTATTGTAATTACTGATTGGTGGGATAGCAACCCCACTCTGATTACAGTCATTACAGCCACTGGGAGCACATATCAGAGAAGCCAACACCACCCTGGACACTATGATGCCATTATCAGGCCATTAAAGGTATAACTAATTATTATAATCAGCCCTTTAGATTATAGTATAAATCAGTTGAGAAAATATAATTTTGGATCAATCAATGGATGCATATTATGTATACTAATCACATTTTGCTAAGGGTCACAATTTTCTAATAATCTATTTATTACATGATATTATAATGTGCAATAATATTGGTGCGAATGCTTTGTTTGACATGGTATCTGCATTTATTAAGTTCTTTTTCAGTATGTGTGGCCATAGCAGAAAGGGGTTGACCCCCTACTTTATGGATGTTCAAGGTATTGGAGCCATTTTGTTGTTTTTGATTGGAGCAGTCATATAATACTCCAAGACTGTTAAAATACATTTAATAGCTATTCTTATTTATTCATTGTACTTTACTGCCATGAAGAAGCAATTTAAGCATATAGAGGAGCTCTCAGGAGGAATATTGATGCTCCAGGGATGGTTGTCCCAGAGAATGGTTGCTGGAGCACTGGGAGTGAGTCAAAAGTGATCTCCAGGGTATGGAGTCACTTCCAAGAGACAGGACGAGTGGACAAACGACATGGTGGTGGGTGACCAAGTATAACAATACGTCAACAGGACCGATATCTGATTACGTAAGCAGAAATTGAACTTTGAATGCTACAACTCTTCCAAGAAACCTCAGAAATGTTTCTGGAGTTAGTGTCTCCACTCTCCACCCAGACAGTGAGAAATAAATTCTATGCAGCTGGCGTGAGAGCGAGAAGATTAGCGGTGCAAGTTCCACTGATGGGCAGACATCGACAACACATGTCTGAATGGCATAGAGAACATCTAGACTGGACACAGGCTCTTTATTCCAATGTCCTCTTGATGAGGCCATACTTTCATGGTCATCTTCACACTCATTTGGCAATATCTGGTCTCATCTGTGATTAACATATTGGACTGAAGAGCTTGTGTCCAGTTCAAAGTGCATGTGCAGTTCTATGAAATCTGGGTAACCGAAACTACAAGTGACATATTGAAGGGATGCCGACAATCACAGAACCAAAGCAATGTCTCAAACAAATGTGTTTTTTTCCCCAGAAGAAGGACTAGTTTAGTAAACAAAGGCTAAAATATGTTACATAAGTTGGGTTTGGACACAGTATGGTGTGGCCCATGAAATTAAGTTTTCAACAAGGTTTTCCTAGTAAACCACTGGCATCGTATTCTTAATTGTAGTTACAAATGGTTATGTTTAGGCTCATAGGCCGATGAACATGAATTTTGCTTCCCTTTAAGCATTTCCTCGCTGATTTTGGTTTCTGTTCAGCTCATATTTTCATCTTCAATATAAAGTAGTTTGTGACTCTGTGTCTGTCTATGTCTGTCTGTTCCCCACATCTCCGGCAGTTTCACACGTATCATTGGAGGCTGAAATTTTTTAGGTATGCCCTGTGGCCCATGGTGGTGGTACTTACATTAAAACATATTAAAAATTTCCCTGGGTGATGAGGTATTATGTCAAAGGAACCAATGTGGACATTTGACGTAACTGTGCTGAAATCAAATCACTATTTAAAAAAATTATAAAGATTAAAATACAAAGTATTAAAATAGTATCTAGATGAAGGTAAGAGAGAACAAATTGCAAAATTAAACTACTGCTACTGCTTGAGTTATCTCAACACCTACAGCTGCTTACCCATTCTCTACCAAGAACTTTGTGACCTGCAGGTTACCATGGAGACAGGCAATCATAAGCGGTGTCTTGTAGAACTTGTCCTTTGTGTCTACTAGTGCCTTGTTCTTCTGGAATACACTTGTCATGGAGTCCAGGTCATTGTGCTTGGCTGCGTCATTCAGGCGCATGTAGGTACGCTCCGGGTGGTGCAAATACCAACCAGAGTCGTCCTGAAGAGGGTGCTCTGGTGGCTTGTCTCGGCTGAAGCGCCCCAGGTCTGTATAGTGGTCATGTCGGGGGATGAATTCTGGTGGTGGCCCCCCATCAGAGGCCCGCGGACCCTCCACCTGGGTACATATTGGCAGGGGTATCTTGGTCTTGCCCTTCTTACCTTTGCCACCTTTCTTCTTCTTCTTTGACTTGGGCTCAAATGCAGCACGCAAGTACTGTTTGTTGACATACTTCTTTCCCACCAAGAACTCATTATAGTCTATGACACCATCCTTATTCTTGTTGTCATGTGCAATGAATAGTGTCTTCATCTCGGCCTCTCCAGGCATTGGTACATTCATATTCTGAAGCACCTCCAGGAAGTCCTGACGCGACACAGTGCCTTCACCCTCACTGTCATATTTCATGAACATTTCACGGAACTGCTCCTCTTTTTCACTGCAGAAGTCATATAACCTGAGGGCCCAAGGATCGTTGTTCTTGCCTCCCTTCCCAAATGACTTTTCTGCTTTTTTGCACTCTTTTGTTGCTTCTTTGTGGCCATGCTCTTTACTAACTGCCTTTGCTTGCAAGCCTTCTTCATTCTTTGGTTTTGGGTTGCATCCTGCAGAAAAGCATACACGTAAGATGAAGAAAAGGGAAGACTGTTATGTTAAATATAGTTTTCTGCTAGTCATATTTTTTTCATTGCTGAGTTCAGTTATTTCTATGTAGTTATGTGACTTCATTTGCATAATTATGCACATATTTTAATTCACAGTGAATCCTAATCCAACTGCCAAACGTTGATATGACTTGGTGTGTAAGTGGATTGGTATGTAAGTAGATTAAAAAATAATGGTTATACCTAGGTGCAGAAGCTTATGTAATTTGTGCTAAATGACATATAAGCCATAAGTATAATTTTATCATGTTTATCATGTTTTATTTACATAGATTAGAAGAGCTGGTTGCTATGGTATTCTGCAGTGTAAAGAAAAAGAGCAACAAAATTGTACAGTGAAAACATTAAAGCCTGATTTGTCAGTTTAACATTTTTCATTTGTACTACTTTTACTGTTTTTGTCCACAAATCTTAAATTTTTATTGTAAAATCATAAAATTAACGCTAAGAAATAGCTGCATCCCACTTTTTGTTTGCCCCCTTGTGGTTTGTTTTGATGTGCAGCAACACACACACACACGCACACTCACATGCACACCGTATTTGACTTATTAAACATACATGCCCTAATAAATGTACGCCTCCATTTATTAACCCTCTCGTAGCCAAAATGCCCAGATCAACCCAACATCACCTCGCAGCCAGAACACCCGAATCCACCTGTTAACGGGGCCATATTTCAAATCCGTAGCACAAAAAATGTCACCAAATAACAACAATTTCTTTCAGAACCTGGCAAATAACACTGTGAAATTTGACTAGCAAGTGTCAAAAGTTAGAAACATTTGCAATTTCCGTGACTAAATAGTAACAAACGTATCCTGGTAAGGCATTGAATGCTGTTGTCAACTGGATAACGGAACCTCTGTTAAACAAGGTCAACTACTGAGTGAAAGTAATTTCATCCAATAAGATTAAACCTCATCATTTCCTGCGATGCGGTGACATGGCGGTAGTGACATGGCGATATTAAGAACATGCAAACTTTGCCAATGTCTACAATTAAACTTTTGAGTGGTCAATTTGATTGAACAAGAGTATTAATGCGCAGCAGGTTAGAGGTGTTTTTTTGTAGTTTGATTTTGGGAGTTTTTAGGACGGTTTTGCACTACATCAACAGTTACACAGTTTAAACAAGCCAGTAACATGATAGTTATGATGGCTACTATACAGACAAAAGATTAAATAAAAAAAAAATATGTGGATTCAGAAAAACTACTAAATTTTCTGTGAACAACTAATTCATGTTATTATTTTCATTATTTATTTATTTTAAAACTTTAGCAAACTCACACAACTCTCTTATTTTGCTAGTTACTTCAAGAAGTAGTTATTCAAGTACAGTGCAAATTTAATTTGAATCAAATGAAAAGTAAAATATTTATTTGCGTTCATGCTACCCAAGTTCAAAGCAACATTAAAAACTTGACTAGGATTCATTAGGCGTTTTATTTTTTTATTATTTGTTTTTTTCTAACATAAAAACATAACGGTCAGGAAAAAATAGTACCTTATTAGTGAGGAACCTACAGGTCACATTTTATAAAGATAGATCAATTATTTGTTAAGGAAAATCTGCATAGTATGCTGTTTTTGACACATTTCTTAATCCCACTTCAGTTTTTGTTATTATTGAAACCTGCACTGCATTACTATGAAGCAAGTTATCCAGCAACAACCAATTTTTATTAAATTGTCCATCAATCAGTGAGCTAAACATTACAAATTACAACTGGAGTAGTAGGTATGACATAAATTTTATTTGTATTTAATGGTGTGGAAAAATGTCAAGAAATGTGTTCTTAAAAGTGTATATCAATAACAGGTCATTTTTACTTTCTCTGGTCAATAAGGTCTAACACTGGTCAGAGGGAGCCACTAGATGGCAACATACCTTATCATACACAAATATGGCATCCATTGAGGAGAAACTATGTCACCCCATTAACCCCAAATACACATTTGAATCAACCATTTGTTGTTACCATTTGATTAAAACTACTCATGAGTCAGACATTGGAGGAAAGGTTAGCAGTTGTGGTGGAGCTAGGCAAATGAAAGGGCTAGAAGGCCATGCCACCACTTGACTTTGTATGTAAAAATGCCTTGTGGTCCATAGTTTTAATAAAAAGTATATCCTTTGTTTTAAAGTTCTTTTGAAAGATTATTACATACACAATACATTAAAAAATACCCTTGTTTCCAACATCCTACTTAATTAAATTTTATGTTCCAATACAATACTTCATATCAAAATAATAAAAGCATCATTCAATATAAAATGCATATATGCTATAAAAATATGCATTTTCTTTTTAAATGTTTTTAAAATAACTGTACTCAAAAAAATAACTACAACTAGCAAATTAGATAGCACAAATGTTTACTTACCCCTTTGAGAGAGATATTTACAACACATAGCATGGCCGCTAAGTGCAGCATAATGAATTGGTGTGTTTCCTTTCTCGTCATATTGATCAAAGTTAGCACCATATGCAGCCAAGACCATGAGGACATCAAGGAAGCCACCCTGTGCTGCCTCATGTGCAGCATGTACTTTGGACTTCAACATGACAACACCAATCTCGCCTGCACCCTCAAGAATTGAACGCACCACTTTCACACTGCCACTTTTACAAGCAGCCATCAGTGCAGTCCGGTTTGTCTTCTACAAATCAGAAAGTTTGGTAATGTTTTTGCTGTGTTGTTAGATGATTGGTGGCATAAGCTACTGGCGGCTGTAAAAAATCTTTGTATAGTCACTTGAACACAGATAACACAGAACTACTCATTGCCACAGTCTGTACCTTATATGTGTTTACACATGTCCAGATCAAAAGCCCAACAAGTTAAAAGCCATAGGCTTGTCCATATTGTTGCCCAATTAATACATTTATTACTAACATATCTGATAATGATACATCAGAAATTGTAACGCGAGTAACCACATGCAAATAACCAATATTTTATTAGTCATTTCTTAAAAAGCTCCAGTGTACTAAGTGCAAATGCTGAATATTAAAAAAATTATTGATAAATTTCGACATTATTTCAACATTGGATAGAAAACACTCAGATAATTTTGCTGAAACAAAAATAAAAATAATTTGCCACATACACAAAGATAATATTACTTGCCATAACACTGTATTATTTATGTCACTACACTTCTTTTTATGTCACACTACACTGCAACCTCTGAGGGAGGCATTTAACCATTATCAAAATAAGGAGGGGGGCTTTTGACCAGGAGGGCTTTTGACTGAGGGGCTTTTGACCTGAATTCTTTTTACACACAAATACTGTTCATGACCACCAATTAAAACCAACTAGACACATTCCATTCAAAGTTGACAGACTCGCAGAAAGGGGGCCGAGTAAATTTAACAGTTGGGAATATAATACATTGCTAAAAGCCGAGTACAAGTACAAATATAAGCACATACCGGTATTACATATTATGGTAATAATAATAATAAAAGTATTTGTATAGCACCTGATCAATCAAGATTGCTCTCAGGCATATATTAATTATATATAAAAATAAATATGTTAAAATTTATATTAATTATAAAATATAGTCCAAATACTCCTACCATAAATAATATATAATAAAAAATTGAATGTATATTTGTAATAAAAATAAATGCATATAAAAATTTTCACATCAGCATATCAAAAAAAGCTACTCTAAAAAGATGTGTTCTTAGGAATGTTATATACTGCGGCAGTGTTTTCACAGTCCTCACTGATATGGGCAACCGATTCCACAGATTTGGCAGTGGCCACAGTAAATTGACAATTGCCAATGCAAAGTCGGTACAGACAATAAACACAGAGAAGTGGACCTCAATTGCAGATTCGGATGACATCAGTTGAATAACTCAATGAGATAGTCTGGTGCCAGACCATTCATCGCAGAATACACATAGAGAAGCACTTTGTAGGTCGGCTGCAAATGAATTGGCAACCAACACAGGAGTAATGTGCTCATGTTTTCTGGTACGGCAAATGAGGCTGGCTGTGCAGTTTTGCATATGTTGCAAACGCTTCAGCGTTATCTGTGGAATGCTGTGAAGTAAAGCATTACCATAAACCAAGCATGACTTCACAAGGGCGTGTACCAGGGTTTTGCAAGCGTCACGAGTTACGTTTGACAAAATTTGTCTGATATTTCGTATTTGATAGTAAGATGACTTTGCTATCTGTGCAACCTGAGCTTTCATCGTTAGTCCGCTATCGAACAGCATGCCCAGATTGTGCAGACGACTTCAGTATAACTCAGTGTCCAGCTATTGTCAATGATACTTCGGCAGATAAATCAACTCGTTGTTTTGTTGTGAGGAAGATGATTGCCTCTGATTTCTCTTTGTTCAACTTCTGTTGATTTCTCTCCTTCCAGTCTCAAGGCGCAATGAGTCTACGTGGTTGTCCGCTGCGACTGTCTGATAGTGTTCACTGATGAACGACTGCAGCCATGCAAGCACCGAGTCTATGATGCCAAATGAATGTTCGCTTCTCGGTGAGCAACATATGGTTGAAGGTGACGCATTGCATTCGATATGCCTGTGTGTACTTCTAGGTCAGTTTGCAGTCCGTTCAGCTTGCTGTCGGTCATGTTTCTCGCGCCGGAGTTCGTCGGTGTACCATGGCAAGTATGGTCAAACTGTTACAATCACCTCACACAAGGGAGTGTGGTGGTCGATAATCCGACGTAAACCGGTGTCATATGCCCCAGCCATTGCCTCAATAGTCAACATTCGGATCCAGTGATGAGGTAATATCTTGGCCGAAATCTTAAATGCATACCTGACGCAATCGCCGAGCTGGCTTACTCGCATTTACTGAAAATGTAAAAGTCATGTGATAACTGGATGGGTTGCCATGTGTATCGCATAAACACTTGGTTGTAATCAGTATTATCATGGAGGTACTCTCCCGAATGATGACAATGTTCAGGGTGTGACCCATTTTTTGCTTGGCATCTGTAACGAGTTACGTCATTCCACAGTCAGCGAGTGTCTCGTAAAAACACTAGATGTCCAGTTCTGTTGGGACGTCCAGGTTGAATGGAGGTACTCTCCCGAATGATGACAATGTCCAGGGTGTGACCAATTTTGTGATTGGCATCTGTAACGAGTTGGTCATTCCAGTGTTGTAAAAACGCTGGATGTCCGGTTTTTGTTAGGATGTCCAGGTTGAAGTTTAAATCACCAGTAATAATAATGTCATGCATATTCAGCATTGTATCATCTAAATAAGTGGACCACTGATTGAAGAAAATGTCGTTTGTGAAACCGTTTCGCTTTGATGGTGGTGGACGATACATTCTACAACCTGAAGGTGATACCACATGTTTGTTATACAGTAATCGCTATAGTAAACGTTGTGTTCAAAATTACTAACTTCCGCGAGTTGACGTCGTCGTCAATGGCAAGCCGGATTTGTACAACACCGCTACTCCACCATGTTGTGACATGGCATGGAATCTGTATCCATATCTATGTGGAATTAGCGTGCTTATTATATGATCGTCGAAGACACTGACTGAGCCACGTCTATGCCAGGGCCAAATGTCAATGTCCAGGAAAATCAGCGACAAAGAGCACTTTATTATTAAAACTGCTTCCTCAACTGCTTTAGCCTATCACAAATCTGTTTCATTGGTGTCCAAACATGTAGTTTGTGAATAGTTTCTGTAACATCCAGTCGATATAATAAAAAAGAATTTTTTTTTTCAAATCATCGAAAGAATTGACTTTAGTCGTTAGATCTGGTACAGATCAAAATAGTGGATATCCAAATTGGTAAACACTGTGTGGGTCGGGTCAATGCTGATCATGGGCGTGATCGCCATCCTCTCGCCGATCACATGACAAAGTTACGAAATTTCACCAAGCATTAACAAATTTAATAGTTTGTCTGATGATTTCACAAAAAGTACATACAAAAGTTGGGCAAACGAGCTGGCATGTTGCAGTAGATATTAGGTAGGTTCGATTTTTTGCAAAATTAATTTGAAATGAGACTAGCAAAAAATTTTTATTGATTAAGCACATTTAACTGAATGAACGATCGATTTCTGCAGTTTGTAGCTTGACAAGGTTTGCCATAGATGGACTGTGTTTAGTCAGTGCGCTGAGAGAAGTGTCAATGTCAAGATTCTGTACACAGACCTCAGTCCTCTTTAGTAGAATGCCAGTAGATGCTGCTGACAGGCGGCAGTTAACCAGTACAGAGATCAATCTCTGTTTTAACTTGCCGGCCCTGCAGCCTCAGCGAGTTTTAAATGTTTGAAAGGAGACCACGCACAAATACCATTGTCTAGTCCATGGTAGAGCCAGTTGCTAATACCCCTTCCAATTTGAACCAATTCATTCCTGTTGTACGTAATCATTCCAAGAAGAATGGCAAAGCTATTTCTAGCTATGCCCAGCTGACTGTACTAGCAATGACAGTCCAACTAGTGTCACACATACAGGTAGCATTCAAGTGAATTTAAATCTGATTCATTCAAAGTTTTGAAAACAATCAAAGAAACGATATAGGATTTGGATCCTCGGCAGTCCGCAGCTTGAGCTTGACGTAAACGTAGATGTTTAGGTTTCAGTGAGCAGCACTGACGTGTGTCGCAGACATTAGTTCACAATAAATGTTCACATAAGATCACCTAAATTCATCGCAGCATTAACGTAGACATAACATGCCGTTCCTTGTAGGTTTATGATAACGACTGTATCACTTTAATAACGTAAAATGCAACAATTATGCATAAGGTAAAAAAAGGTAAAGTCATCCCCCAGGCATTACGCCTTAGGAAGCCATGAAGGCTTATATGGCCAGTGCTTAAACCTGGTTTCTGTAGTGCGAAGCAACTTAGAGTGCAGTTATACTGACTCTCCTGGACGGGACACTAGTCCATCGCAGGTACCTTCCAAACAGTGTTTGTACTCATTTGCAGCTGAGTAGACTGAGGCAAAGTAGGGTAAACGAAATTGCCTAAGCTTCGAAAACGAACCATGCCCAGTGTGGGTCTTGAACTCACAACCCTCGGATTTAGAGTCCAACACTTTAACCACTAGGCCACGGCTGCCCCCATAATTATGCATAAACATTAAGAATAAACATGGAGCTGATTGCTTGCTGCCAAACAATGGTGCACTGCATCATGGTCTAAGTAATAATAATAATAATAATATCATCTTAGCCTTGCCATGCTTGCATTTCCTTAGCACATTCCCTGTGGAGTTAGATATACAGTATTAAACTGTACAACGGTTCTAGAAACAATATAGAATTCAACTCAATCCGATATTATAGACATGTAACATATGAGGGTTCTGGCCATGTCGTCCAGCACCAGCTAGCAATTGGCGACAATGCCTGGTACTCAGAAGCTTTACCTGGCATTGAGTTTTTATCAGCACTACGCAGGTGCACCCAGCATTGTCACAAATTGTCATCACTACAAGTATTCCCATTGACACAAAAGCATTGTCAAAATGTCCCCCAAAAATTTATGAACACGAAAAACCCAATATTTAACAATGGTTTATGAAATTTGCTAAATACATGAGCATGCCCAATTCTGGTTTCATTATCCACAATTTTATTAACATAAATTCAATGACTTTATTGTAATTTCATAGCACTGCTTAAATTGATTGCAAATTTACAAAATCCAAAAACCACATGTGTGTGTGTGTGTGTGTGTGTGTGTGTGTGTGTGTGTGTGTGTGTGTGTGTGTGTGTGTGTGTGTGTGTGTGTGTGTGTGTACGCATGTGCGTGTGTGCATGCGTGACATACCTCATTTTTACTGTTGGGATCTGCCCCTTTGCCCAGTAGACTCAAGCATGATGATTCAGCCTGGGATGCTATTTCACATGCCGCAAGGAAGACAGGACAGGTATCTTTACTTGCATTGTTGACATCTGCACCATGTGCAATGACTATCTGCATACATTTCTCATGCCTTGTTGTGGGAGATATACAATAGAAGAGAACACCTACAAAACACACGTTTCTTTTCAACGTAATCAACAATTGAACAACAGACACTAGAAGAATGAATACGTGTGTGCGTGCATTTATATGAACAACACATTAGTATTGTTTTTTATCAGCCAGTCAGTGAGTGAAAATAAAAAGGCATAGTAAAATAGTTCAGAGGCTTTTATTTGATAACTGTTATAAGATTACAATGTACTTATTTTTTGCTTAGAAGTTATGTTTTTAATAAAAAACACAGCATATTTTGGTACCTTCCTGGTAATGCTGGCAACAGGCTAGCTCCTTTCTCTTTCATTATTTTTTTGGGAATAAATGGTTATGTGTGTTATGTGACTTATGTTATCACCCCAAGTGGTATATCTATGTGGTATATTATGTCATGTATTAACAACAAAGGTAATAATACCGGTACACATGAAGTGAATATTTAATGTTACATTTACTTTGATTTCAAATTAATGCATGATGAATGTGACTATTTCTATCCATTTTTTTCCAAGAAATATATCTAGACTTGAGGTAAGTTTACAAGACAATTAACACAAATTGCCTTTAGGTACAACTTAACTGCTAGGATTAAGGATAAGGATAAATTTTATTTGTCCCAACAGCAAAAAACATAGATAAATTATATTGAGTGGCAATATAAATTATATAAATACATATGATACATGCACATATAGAACTGTACAATATATAATAGCAACTAATAAATCATCAATAAAAGTAACACATTATGCAACAACAAAAAAAAAAAAAAAAAAACATTTGCTGTGGGAAGGGAGACTCCTACTAAGACCAACAATGGTCGCTATCGTAGGAGCCACCCAAACTAACAATAACAATAAACATATATTCCCTATAGATATATTCCTACATTAAAAAAGTAGAGAGCATGTTTGGTTTTTTGTCTGTGTCTTACATATAATCAATTTAAGTGTGTGATGATGTGTTGTACTGGTGTGTTTTATGTGTTATTTTCGCCTGTACGCGTGTAAGCATGTGTGCAAGTATACAAATTGAAAAGTTTAATTGTGATTGCATGAACTGTGTTATGCTCATTCATAATTTATTTAATTTAGTTGGCATATATAGCAATTTAGGAGAGTGCATGTGTCATTATATTTTTGTAGCATGTAATTTTTGGCATAACTTGAAAAGCCTTTCACACTATGAGTCACTATCTTGTCTATAAGTAAATCAGGGATATTGTTTATAACATGTGGCAAGTTGTATTTAAGAAATTTTTTGGCAAATTCATGTTTAGTTCTGTAAGTATGTAGTTCAGTTGTTCTCCTAGTACTATAGTTGTGAATGTATGTATTTGGGGTTATTTGCCAGTTTAAAAAGTAGACAGGTAGATTTTGATGTCTATATTTGTAATAAAATTTAAGTTCTTGTAGTTTTAGTAAGTCTTCTACTTTTAGTGTGTTGAGTTTTTTAAAAAGTGGTTCTGTGTGTGAATTGTATTTGCTTAATGTTATAATTCGTACTGCTTTCTTTTGTATTTTCACTAATCTGTTTCTTTGATATCCCCATGTCGTAATACAGTAATTAATATGAGGTAATATCAATGCATTGTATAACATAATTTTTTATTTCTAAAGGTAATACATGTTTTAATCTGTTTAGTATTCCTATAGTTTTGGAACACTTATTTGAGATTTTTTCTCTGTGTTTTTTCCAATTTAAGTTAGTATCTATAGTTAAGCCTAGGTAGTTAAATTCTTCCACTTTCTCAATATCTATATTATTTATTTTGAGAGATAATGTCAGTGTAGTTTTGTTTGGCATTTGGAAGGTCATATATTTAGATTTACTTTTATTTAGTGATAGCTTATTTATATTAAGCCACTCAACTATTTTGAGGAGTTCTTCATTTATTACTGATTCTGTACTTTTATTTTGGACACTATCTCTGAAAGTTTCAATAGTGCTAAATAAAGTGGTATCATCAGCATATATTATAAAGTTAAACATTTGGCTGGCTTGTGATAAATCATTTATATATATATAGTAAATAATAGTGGTCCTAGGATGGACCCTTGTGGTACTCCAACTTTAATGAGTGAAGTTTCAGATGTGGTATCATCAAATTCGGTGTACTGTTTACGGTTGTTTAAATAGCTTTTAAATAAAAGAAGAGTTTTACCATCTAAGCCATAATGTCTTAATTTATTTAGTAATATTGAATGGTCAATAGTATCAAATGCCTTGGAAAGGTCAAGAAAAATACTAATTGGTAAGTAATTTCTATCCATTTTAGTAATGATTCTATCTACTAATTCAAGTGATGCATATTCGGTTGAATGATTAGGTCTAAATCCGTACTGATTATCAAAAAATAGTTTAGAATCAATAAAATATGCAGATAACTGATTGTGGATGATTTTCTCTAAGACTTTAGAAATAGCTGGAAGGAGAGAAATAGGCCTATAATTTTTGAATAATGTTGGGTCATCATTCTTGAAAATTGGAATTACTTTTGCAATTTTAAGTTTATCAGGAAATATGCCTGTATTTATGACTTGGTTAATTACTAAGGTTAAGGATTTAATGATTGCGGGTTCAATTATTTTCAGCAATTTTGAAGAAATGCCGTCGAATCCACTACTGTTTTTTGTAGGAAGATCATTTATTGTTTTCCTTACAGTTTCTTCATTAACATTCTTAAATTTTAGAACAGATTTTACTTGTGTATTTAAATAGTAGCCATAGTTTTTATATCCTTTATATTGAATGCTTTCTGCAATAGTTTGACCAATGTTTGTAAAATAGTTATTGAATTTCTTTGCTATATCAGTTTTATCAGTAATACTAGTACCGTTTTCTTTAAAAATTGTCGAGGATTTTTTCTTTCCTTTATTTTTTGAAAGAATTTCATTGATGGTTTTCCAAGTATTTCTTATGTCATTTTTGAATCGGTTAAATCGTGATTCAAAATAATTTTTTTTAACTGCACGAATATTTCTTTTTAATATGGAGTTGTACGTTTTGAGGATAGCGTTTGTGGTCTCATAATCTGGTGAATTAGGGTCAGATATTTTTAATTGTTTATAAAGTGTGTCCCGATATCTAATAGATTTTAACAGACCTTGAGTGATCCATGTCGAATTTTTATGTTTGTATTTATTAAATTTCATTATTTTAAATGGCATGTACTTATTTTTTGCGCGCATAATTTCTTCATGCATTATGTTATAATTTAGATTGGGGTCCTCATTTTGATGTTTATGTAGTTTGTTGTAACAGTTATATGAATCTATTTCAATTTGAACTTTCTGAATGGCTTCTACACTTCGTGTATTTATTTTTATAAATTTGGGAGGAAATTCTATTTTTGGAATATTGTCTAGAAATAAAAAATAAGGTTGATGGTCTGAAAATGTTTTTGTGAAGATCCCAGCAATGCTTTCTAATAAAGATTTATTTAGCTTACAAAAAAAGTTATCTATCAGTGTTCCATTGGTTTTAGTGAAACGAGTTGGGAAAGTAATTTGAGGGTAGAGACTATGTGATATTAAAGTATCAAAAAAATCGCTGTAGATTCTGTTCTCATTTATTTTAAGTAAATTTATGTTAAAATCCCCAGCTATAATGAGATTATTATTGCTATTTTCCAGAGATGATATAACTGATGAAAATTCATCAATGAATTTTGTAATATTTTCGTTGCATGTTCTTGGAGGTCTATATATATTTCCAATGGTCATTGTCTTTGATAAATTATTTCCAGTTACTTTAATCATTAGCCCTTCCCAGTGTTCGTACGTATTTAAATTCATTTTTACTTCAGATTTATATTTATTGTCCACATATATTAGTAACCCTCCTTTGTTGCTACACTTTTTCCCCTGTGTTATACAATCATATCCATCTAAAAAAAATTGAGAGAAATCATCATTATCAGCTTTCCACGTCTCTTGTAAGCATATTACGCTAAATTTAAAATTGATACTACGTAAGTCCTCTACGAACATTTCAAGTTCATTAAACTTTGCATTTATAGACTGAATATTCGAGCTTAGAATACTAAAACTGTTAGTGTTACTGTTTGCTAAAATGGTGAACTTATCAATGTCATAATATGAAGAGCATCGTATTACTTGAAGCTCATGATTTTCATCATTATTTTCATTTGTACTTAAAACATTACTTAGGTTGTTTTGATTTCCTCCTAAGTATGAGAGGAATGCTTCATCGGATGTTACTGTGCCTGTACCTTGAAATTGAGAAAATTCTTCAGTAGGTATCGACATAATTTAGATAGATGAGTGACAAATTAATATTAAATATGTTGATATTACTAATATTGCTAGTACATGTATACAGTTCTGGTGATATAATAGTCCTCACTGGAGAGGATAGTATTGATGACGTAATGGCATTGATGACATAATAGTCTTTATTGGATTAATTATTTTAGACATACACGTGTTGTTATTGAGCAACAATTCATCAATGGAAAAAAAAATAAATATAAAAAATTTATAACATAAGTAATAGCAACATAACATATTTTGTTTACTGATTAACCAAAATTGGGATTTACTTGAGTCAGGTTTGGTTATGGTATTAGACATTTAGATGTAGTATAACCTGTCGTCGTTGACACTGGCAAGTTACTGCTGGCAAGGTCACTTCAGTAGCTTCAGCCTGACAAAGTCACTTTCTTCAGTGATGATGTGGGTTTTGGCAGTTTCTGGCGAGCCAAGAGCCTTAACAAACACTTTGCAGTTCTGCACCCAGGTGAAAGCAATCTTGTTTTCTTTTTGTAACTTGCGTGCGGTTTTTGCCAGCGTAGCGTTTTTCGTAGTTAAGTGTTCGTTAACGTATACTTTTGTGCCCTTGAGTCGACGGGCATTACGCATAACCGCTGTTTTACTTCGTCTACTGACGAAACAGACGATGATGTCTCGCTGCTGGTTATTGTCGTTGATACTGTCATTTGATCGTCGTCTTAGCGTGTGACACACGGAAATATCGTTCTTTGTTATGGGCACATCCATCTGTTTGTTGAACAATGCGAGGACATTTTCTTCAAGGGCATCGTTCTCTCCAGGTGTGTGTTGAAGGTGTGCATCAGGTGTTGTTCGAAGTCCTGATATTATGATATTTTCCATTCGGGAATATTGTTCTAGATTGTCTACACGGCTTTGAAGGTCTCTTATTTTTTCATCCTTTTCTGCGTTTATTTTTTCGAGTTTTTTTACAAGTGAGAGTATCTCTGAGATTTCTCTCTTCGATTTCAGGATTTCATCCAACTTGTCACTGATGAAGTTTACCGATCGTTTCAGGTCATTGATCTCTTCGGACTGTTCAGGCATTGTTGGTTTGTCATTGGTACATCTACTTTTCGGCATTGTCGTTGGACCACACGTTGGACCACCTACGCAGGTTGTATTTGGGCAGTTATATCTATTAATAACCTGATTTCTAAAATTTAGACAGAAATATATATAAAAGTTTTATTTAATGTGCATATTGTGAAACTCATATTTTTTAATTCAACCAAACGTTTATTTATTAATCCACAGGTCTATATAACCACATTTCTCCAGAAGATAAACAAAATCTTACTTGCCATTTATTGACACACGTGCACAATGTATTTTGAAAAGTATTTGAAAATGGTAAATACTTTAAGGATGTATTTAAATACAACTACTTTCATTAATGTCAAATACAACTACCCTTAGCAAAAAAACATGTATAAAAAATATATAAAAATCCATAAAATTCCACAGAGTATAGTAGATTTTTTATAGAAAAAAAAATGGAATACTATACGTTCTATAGAAATCTACTTCAATTTTCTATAGATTTGTATAAAATGTTATAGAATTTTACAGAACATAGCAGAATATGGTATAGAAAACAACAGAGACTACAAATTTTATACAGCTCTATGTCCAAAAAAATCTTATAGAATGTTCTAAAAAAATTGTTTTGCTAAGGGTACAAATACTAATACTTAAAAATTGGATTTAAATACTTTCAAACACAAATGTAATTGACCCCATATATGTTACAGATGTAGGCCTGTGTAGGAGTATCATTTAATCTGCAGCATTTTTTACTTTTTGACGATTTCAAAACACAGTTTCCTTTATGTCACCATTAGTATGACGTAAAGGATTGTATTATAATGAACCGTGACACAAATGACAGTTTTTGCACTTATGACAAATCACTGTCACCTTTGAATTATGCATACAAGAAGAAATATAGAAAGCAAGAGTAGGGACAATTAGTTAATACTATTATGTATGTATATGATACGTATCTAATTAATAATTATATTTAAAACATATTTTTAGGACATGCAACCATGGTCCATCTCGACTGATAGTCCAGTGCTCTAATTGCCAGGCTACCATGCCGGACATATATTTATATATAATATTTATTAAGGCTGTTGCCATAGCCCAGACCCAGACATAGTACAAATGTCTGTTGGTCCTGTACTTCATAATTTTATGCACAATGAGAATAATAATAATAAAAGTATTTATATGGCACCCGGTCAATAATGATTGCTCTCAGGTGCTTTACATACACGCAGTCATAACTTACTACAATAGTATTAATTATAATAAAATAAATATATTAATTATTTTAATATTAAAAATGATATTAATTATATTAAAAACAAGAAGATGTTGGTAAAAAACCAGCAGAAGTTCCGTCACTGCCACTGCTAGTATAGGTCTGGTGTGAGATAGTAAAGTGACTCCCCTTGTAGAATTTTGACCCGCACTGCTAATTATTTATTGTTAAAGCTGCTATTTAAAAATAACATAGGTATGTATGTATGTATGCAAATTTTATATACATTCTGAAGTTAGAACTTAATTGTTTAGGATTAGGATGGGGGGTCACAATTCTATAGTGGGGGTCATAATTCAATGGGCACATTGCTATAGAAAGGTGATGCCCATAGAATGTTGACCTTGATGTTAGTTACTTATTGTCCATACTGCAATATAAATAAATATAACAGGTATATATATATATATATATATATATATATATATATATATATATATATACAAGTTTGATATACATTCTATTTATATTTTGGGTTTGTATGTAGCATATTAAAATATGTTTTATGCATATACGGGAATAGCTTTTATATAAACATTGTAATAAACCATACCAAGAGACATGGGACAGTGATCAGTTGCTAACATTGCCTTACTCTCTACACGAGTCTGATACATTGCTGTGGTGTAAAAATATTTAAAGGCGGTAAGCCAAAGGACCACATTTGGGAGCACTTTTTGCCTGTTGAAGTGAATGGCAATAAGTTGGCAAAATGCAAGAAATGTGACAATCAGCAAGGATGTAAACCATACAGGCTCAAGGAACATCACAAGAAGTGTTCAGATTCAGGCAAACATGGGATTGTGTTACGTAGTACCAAAGATCAATAAAATTGTTACAAAAATGCTTATGCTATCAGGGATAGGGCATTTAATTATTTACAAGGAAAAGTAGATTCCACTAATACATATGAGACTCAGAGTGCAAACAGGTCTTATTATCTTACAGAAACATTGAAACAAAGCAAGCTCTAGCAGCTAGCCTGGTTGAAAAACGGAATTTGGTAGTTAGTGCAACAGTTAATAGAGCTAATACAGACCTTTGCCATTGTTATCAGTCAATTTCATGTTGCAACCTGCCTTCGCAAGAGTTTCCACGCACTGACTATTGCCCAGTTCCGCAGCCCGCATCACAGCAGTTCGGCCTTCGAAGTCTTTGACATCGGGATAAGCACCCAGTCCAATTAAGTATTCAATCATCGAATCATTGTTAGCGGCAGCAGCTGTACTAAGGGCAGTTTCACCCGTTGTTGGTTCATTGTAATTGATCAAATGAGGTACGCCGTTCAGTGTTAGCTTCTCAATTTGAACCCTCTCCTCCTCCCGCACGCACTGCAACAGCTTGCATATCTGTAGCGTCTCCAGTCGGGTCTGTGCTAGAGGCATTTTTTCGTATGAACGATGTACCAGTAATGACAGTATCGTCTACAGATCACAACGTTAATTGCTTCATAGGCGTAACTATTATATTGATACCATGGATATTATTATTAACGAATGGTCGTGTTTGCATCCAGCATCGCCGCCAAGTAAGAACCTGTCACTGACACTCAAATCGCTCCTATTGTTGTCCAGTTTGTCATCCTACGAACATTGGTTTCGACACAAACACACTTTGTTGTCCGGGCGCATAATAATGCTCGAGAATGGCATATGCTATGACATGGCGGTGTGTAAATTCATCGGTAACTAAGTAACAGACATTCGCCGATTCGTTACAAAGTTTACAGCACCTGCCAGCTGTGACCTGTGTTGGACTCCGTGTCGCGATCACAAAAGTCGATCGATCTGCGAAAGGATAATTGTACCGATTCTCCGTAGAACACAAGGCAGTAACCGTCAAGGTCCTTTAATGAACCTACACCAATTGACTGGCTGTCAGACTAAATATCGACACTTGCCCGAACTTGCCAGCAGCCAACGTTGACCATTTGGCAGAGGACGGCACTGAGTCGACACTTGTCTGAGCAGCGCCGAAAACGAGGCAGCAATGTTGATAGTTGCCAAGACACTGACAAGCACGTGCTCCAAGGGTCGGACTCAGAGGTTTAGCTGGTTCCTGGCCCGTCGTGTGGCGCCACTGTTATGGCAATGACCATTGGGATAATAATAAAATATTATTATTAAAGGTAAGGGGTCTGATCGTAAAAAAACTTTTGATCATTATTTAATGTAAACTATATATATATATATATATATATATATATATATATATATATATATATATATATATATATATATATATATATATATATATATATATATATATATATATATATATAGTCGGATCATTACAGAGCACATTTACAAAGAACATTAATTTGTGAAAGTTTCACAAGTCAAACAATTATTCAGTAATCTGACCATTATAGAGCACATTTACAAAGAACATGTTGTGAAGTAGATTTCCTTAATGATAAATAACAACAATGCATAGTTACACAGGCGCCTTAGGTACACAACATGATAGGGGCCCAATATAAAATTGTGTATCAAGTTCAGAATCTAACATAAATAATTATTCCATAATTTATTCTTTTAAATTCACTCATAAACTGCATTAGAAACAACAACAAAATGCCGCTCCTAAAAAACATTTAGTTGTGGTGTTCATTGTGTAACAATAATTAAAGAATAAAAAACAGTGCCATGTAGTATACAATATTTTAATAAATATTTCATTTTCTACCAAAAAAATTGCGTTACACAATAATGTAATATAACACCGATATTCAATACGTGGAATAGAAGTTTTATTGACCAATAGTATATTGGAAAAAGGGTTAACACAGGGGCGGATCCAGGGTTTAGAAAAGGGGGGTCCAAGGTAATGTATGAAGCGCCGTAGGCGCGAAACGAGGCGCAAAGAGCCTGGGGTGGGGTGGGTGTGGGAAGGGTATCCCGCTTCCCAACAATTTGACGTTTTTTTTATAAAACAGTTGACATGATGTAATTTGGGACACACGTAGGGTAGGGTGGGGCAAGGAGCCCCCCTTAAGGGAAAATGGGCGTAGTTATTCATACTCTTAACATTTTGACGTCATTGAGCTGTCATACGATTGCCGTGTGGTTATGCTACGTATTACCAAAACATTAGTGACATTTGACAACACTAACTTTTTATAATCATTAATTAAATATATTTTCCAAATGGGGCGTCTTACCCCATGCCTGGGGCAAGACGCCCCCTTCTATGGGGCATAGAAGGTCCCATTGTATAAAATACGAATATTGAAATGAAACAAACTTGCGAGAAACGTGAAAATGGAGTGTATGTTTTATCTGATCCAAAACAAACAACTAACCTACAGTATTACGACACTCCTTCACAGTAAGATAATAGAACTTTACATGCAGACAGGACAGTCAGGACTGTCAGGTGACATAACTTTACAAGAATTCAAGTTATGTAACTGTATGCAACTGGCACCATCGTTCAGTCACTACCGGACTCGCAGTTTGGACATATGAAACATCGCAGTCCTGGCGTGCAATTTCTGGCACAACTGACACTGCAACCACACCTCCCGAGATCTGCTGTTCACGAACGGCTCGCCGCAAATGACACACGGCCAATCTTCCTCCTCACTGCTGGTGCTGACTCTGTGTCTTCTCTTTGGTTTCTTCACTGCGTCCTTGTTTTTGTTGTTTGTCCCTCGTGACTTCCCCTTTGGCTTCGCCTTCCCCTTAGCTGACTCTTGATCAACAGGTTTGCGCTTGTAAGGAGACGAAGTCAGTACCGCGGCTGATATGGCAACACGTGACCTCGGGCGTGGACGGGAAAGTTTTGGCCTTGGCGACAGTTCCTCTATGAGGTCACTGACCAACTCGTGTGTCAGTGGCAAGGCTGTTGACAATGCGGCGGTCGGCGGCAAGGCTGTTGATGATCTAACAGTCGGTGGCAAGGCTGTGGATGATCCGGCGGTTGGCTGCAAGGCTGTCGATGATCCAGCGATCGGCGGCAAGGCTGTTGACGATCCAGCAGTCGGCGGCAAGGCTGTGGATGATCCGGCTGTTGGCGGCAAGGCTGTTGATGATCCAGCAGTTGGTGACAAGGCTGTGGATGATCCGGCAGTTGGCGGCAAGGCTGTCGATGATCCAGCGATCGGCGGCAATGCTGTCGATGATCCGGTGGTCGGCGGCAAGGCGTCCTCATCAGTAACCGCAGAGGCAACGTAGTCCTCATCGGTGAAGATGTCTGCGTCATATGGCCAAAGTCCACACGTCCGAAAGCCAGCCACGGCTTTGTCTGGTGTGGCGGATCGCAGGAAGGACTTTCCGAATATCGCTGCCATGTCGTATGCAGTGATTCTTCTTCCGGGGTTGGCAACCATCCAGCTGTCAGCAGCTGCGTTATATGCACTCTTCAGAGACTTGAAGTACGACCTGTCCAACGGCTGCATCTTATGTGTGCAGTGTGGTGGCAGTGTGATTAAGGTAATCCCACGGCTCCTTGCATACTTTACTGCAGCCAGAGTCTTGTGACTGTGGTGGCCATCGAGGATTACGATCTGGGGTACGTCAACTGATGCGTTCGTGAAACTGGCAAAATGTTCCAACCACTTCACAAACAGATCAGAGTCCGTCCAGCCGTTGGGACTGCAGTAGCCAACAGATTGATACGGCGCACCTATCATCAGCGATGCCACCATTCTCTTTCTCGGAAAGATGAACATTGGTGGTAGATATGTGCCGTTCAGCGGCTGTTCTTCCAAAGCTAAAAGTGCAGCTTTCAGCGTTTCATCACCGTACGCACCCCGTTCCGTCTTCCGCTTGTACCATGTCTGAACAAAATTACGTGTTCATTAAACAAGCAATCTGCATACTTCACACAAGTCTGCAAATATTATGTTCGATAAGTTGTGAAAGACATTCCGCACTGATCGTATGATCTGAACCTTAAAAACATTGCCTACATAGTAACTGAGCAATACTGTGCACTACGAATGATCACCCCCGCATTACAAAACAATATACAACGTTTCAATTACCTACTCACGATTATACGTTGACCAAATCACGTGGGGCAAGACGCCCCCCTCTGCGGGGCAAGACGCTCTCGGGGGCGTCTTGCCCCGCACTGTAAGGGGGCTTCTTGCCCCAGCATGCATTATTTATACAAATGTCAATTCCCGCGCTAATACTCATTATCGCCCGTTTTTGTAAAAATTAATGAAGCTATATGCACTAATGATGAATATAACAATAACTAGCATAACAACAAGCATAATCTGTATATTTCAGTAAAAAATTACAAACACAAAAATATTACATCAAACATGCAGGAAAACTTAAAATGCATATATTTAACTAACCGTGTTTTTTGCCTGCGTGTGCTTTCGGACAGAGTAGTCTCTAGGTGGCAGCATTGCTTTCGTCCAACAGAGACAGGCATCACGCACGTATAATCTTGAAAATACAAGGGGGGCTTGTTACCCCACGGGGGCTCCTTGCCCCACCCTACCCTAATCTGGTTTTAAGTGAGTTAATCAACCCAAAATTCAGACATGCGACACCGTACGAATTGTCCGTATACATTACGGATTTTTTGGAGGAATACGGCCTTCAGCCGTGTCCCGTTTTAATACGGATTTGCTGAATACATAAAAATCGTGATAAAATAATCCTATGTATTTTCTTGTATTCGTCACATAAGTGTAACTTCGAATGTCAAATCTACAAATACAACTACTTTTGAGTCTAGAGTTTCTGCAAAACGCAGCGGATTTTGTCTCGTTTAGCCTGTTCCTACGAAGAAAATGCGGTGTGTCTGAAAATGTCCAAACGAAAAGACAATATTAAACATCTGTCATGTGCCATTTATAGCAATATTGACTAAAACAACTATAGTAATGCAAATGTTTAATAAAAAAAACGAACGAGTATGCTACAAGTGTCTACAACAACCCGTAATCGTCTTAATTTCGATATCGGCATTATTGTAAACTAGAGGCACGGTAGTGTAGTAATAGTAAAATTATATATTTATTCGTACGACAATATGTACAATTCAATTACAATTGAAGTAAATTTGCACATAAAGAGACTAACACGTCTTTGACTAAAACGTGCTACACGCATTCTATATTATCATTCAACACATACTTTGCCAAGGAAACTGTGTTTAATATTTTCTTTTATTATATCATTCAGAATCACTATCAGAAGGGGCTGCCCTTCTGATAGTGGTTCTGAATGATATAATAAAAGTAGCTAGGTTTCATATTACAGAAAGTCGTGGCATCATGTTTGAAGTGAGACAAGTAAAACGTTTAGACATATATGAACCAATACCCCGAAGGGCTAGATTGCCCACTCAGGAGAGCTATCCAAACTATTGTTGCATTTTAAGCTACTCTGTATAAAGCGCACCATTCGATTCATGATCTGAATTTGAATCGGGAGACATTCTGCTAAAAGTAGTAGTAGTACCATATAATAACAGTGAGTGCAAACTGGTAGATTAAAATGTTTCCTGATACCTTTGCGATATGTAAATTAAAACGCATCATAGAAATGCATACACCATAGAACGAGGAACAGTATGACATAACTAATTGAAGTTATCAAATCAGATAACTTTCATTTTTCATATCCAAGCTAGGTGTGTTTAATTTACCTGGTAGAGGCTTTCGTCAACGTATCACGTGGTGAGTACTTTGTGGGAGACAGGAAGACTACTAAAATACGACTGGAGGAACACAGAAAGGATGGAGACAACACGAAAAAGAGGAATACATAAGGAGCGGGAAAAAAATTGATGTCTACCATCAATAAATCCACCCTTACAGACAATGCGACAACTGAAACCCACATCATAGACGGGGAGGAAGTGAAAATTGTAGACAAGGAACCAAACCGAAGAATCCGGCACGTCAAAGAAGCCATCTGGATCAGAAAAGCTAAAACACCCATCAACAGAGACGAGGGCAATTACGAACTACCTCACGTGTACGATGACGTCATTCAGCGTCATCGGTACTGATGAAGTCAACGTGATACGTTGACGAAAGCCTCTAACAGGTAAATTAAACACATCTTGGATATGAAAAATGAAAGTTATCTTATTTGAAAATGAACTACCTTGACGAATGTTCATTAATAATAATTGAAGTTGTGTACTTATATTACAAACCCAAAAATGTAAATGTAGTGATTGCAACATCCTCCTTTCGTGCCAAAGTTCTGAATTCAAGACGCAAACCAGACATGGTACATTTGGTGTACAAACCTGGCTCTCAACATTATTAACTGTGTGTCCCTTGTAAATCGGAGACCACACAAATGTCGGTCCCGTCTCAATTTGGGACGTTAAAGAATCACTGAGGTTACCTTGGCGATAAAGTTCTGAAAAGGCTAACAAATTGAATGAGACATCAAAAGACATAACTTTCTAACCACATTATAATTATAAAGACTATAATAATTTAATAGAACATTGCCGGGTGCTGGGAGCAACTAGATCTAGAAACTCTGTTTATATCAGCTAACCATATATGGTCATCAACGGGAAACGTAACCATAGGCTGAACTCCCCAACACGCCTATGAGCGCCAAACATTCCATATTCTGATCATTCTTTCGCGGGAGACATGGTCAAACTCGAGGTGGGCGTGTTGTGTACACGTGAGTGCGGTGACCGTGTGCAGCGAATGACTGAACGACGTCACAGACAATGCTAAGAATGACTTTGGGGATCCCCTGGACGCTATGCATATCCCCTGTGCTAGATCAGTGTCTGAAAACGTCAGACTGCCACTAAAGAATTCATACGTCGTAAGTGACAATTTTGATCTTGTGTTGTGTCTTGGCAATGCCTTTGTCCCCCGTTGACATGCAATTACAATGGATATTTGGTACTCAAAAAATGGGGGTCCGGACCCCATGGAACCCCCTCTGGATCCGCCTATGTAACAGAAGAAGTGTAATATAGTTACCTGTAATAAATATATAAAGTAAGTTATAATATATAGTCATAGACATAATATACATAATGATGTTGTATAGAAGGGTGTAGTTAAACTGTATCATTTCAGATTTACTCCATTTTATTTATATATAAATTATTTCATATACCAGTAGTACACATCCTAATCAGTAATTACCAGTATTACTGCAGTAGATGGTGTATGAACAGTAACCCACTAATGTAAGGCCGTCCACTAGGTGATGTTCAATAGACGGAATAGCCAATAAGTCATCGTTCCGGGAGCCCAAAACATATTTTATTGTATGTGTAATTATTTCCCACTTTGTGGAAAGTTGCATTATTACGTTATCTAACTACATATTCCAGTGAAATAATTATTATAGATCACGCAATCCACGCTATTAGCAATTCAATCTGGTTCTTGGCTCGTTCAGGTTAACATTCAGGCCCGAAGCTCCAATACCACCGGCAACTGAATCAACAACTCAAATTAATTCAATTATAAGTTTGGATTATGTGATAATTTTCAGTAGACATTACTACTGGGTGGAGCAGTATAATCAGGATATTTACGCCAATGGTAGTTTAGAGAATGAAATCACCAGCTCTGTGAGTCCACAACAGGTTTCTTCCATTTCCCTGGGTGAGGTCTTTTACTTCCCCTGGCATAGCCATAGACACCAGATAGAAAGAACCAGTGGCTTTTACTGTCTCTTTCGAAAGACACAGGCAAAGTGGGATGAACGAAGTTGCCCAAGTTTCGAAACGGCAGTACGTGGTTTTGAACCCTGGTCCCTTCGACCGAAAAGTCCGACGATCTACCACAGGTGGTTTTGAACCCCGGTCTTCTCGACCGATACCACTCGACCACCATGCACCAGTATGAAAGCCGAGCACTGTAGCTGGGCCTGTGTGTAAGCTTTACTCTTATTATAAAATGTAGTACTGAAATAAATTAATGTGATGTGCTAGTGTAATGTGGCACGATAATCTTTCTGTTCTATCATATGAATATATGAATCAGAATTTACCAAACATTTGCACATGTACTATCCATATGTAGATCGAACATGTTTTGAACACACGCACACACACATGCGCATGTATGTGGATATACACATTGATGTATAGATACATACAATTAGAGTTACTTGACTTTTGTTTGTATTGTCACGGTTTCCTCTCCCAGGCATACTGGTGTGCTTGAAACATTTCATAACCACATGATGTATGCAGCTAAGCAATTTACTTTCAGGTATTAGTACATTGTTTGTACCACAATCATAGAATATCTGTGTATCAGAAGCATTTGTAGAAGATGTATATCTACTTAACAATAAGTCATTGTAATAATTTGATATCATAATTATTTATGCAATTTGTTAAAATTATTGGACTTTGATTGACTGCCTATTTCCAATTCTATTAACAGTTGTAAACATTTGTGCAAGCCTGTAGAGTATACAGTATGATGGGGTTGGCCATTGGATCATGCTTATGAAACATAACATTTAAAAATGAACTATTGCAGCTTCCCAGTATACTAGGCATGAAATTTTGTGGCAGCAATCGACTACCAGAAACACAAAGGGTTGCCCCTAAAGACAAACCACAAAGGCCATTTTTAAGTATAGCTTAAATAATATTGTTATTAGACACAATAGTGTATTCTATGACACAGTGACATTCCATTACAGCACAAATAACACTTTTGATTTTACTTATCTAGTGGTTAATATAGAAGGCTAGGTAATGTTAAATTTCTTTGTGATTAAACAAATTATTTTTGAGATGGCAGTTTACACTACAGAAAGAAACATTGTTTGCAGATGAAACATATTTTAAATGTGAGGTTTATTGTGTTGCAATACACAACAATTAACACAATGCTTAATAAAAGCATTTTTGTACATTATGTTCTACATATGCATCCATATCCAGTATTTTCACTAACTTTATATTCATTATTTTAGCTATTTACATTGAAATTGTGTATCCGGTGCCAGCGTGTGGAATTGAAAATCAGTTTGTCTCCAAATGCCATCATTCCTAACAAAAGCAGTTCAGGGTCTTGTCATCTAGTTTGTTTATTAATTTACAGTTAATACGACAGACTCAACAAGATACGGAAAATGGACAATTTCCCAGAGCGCTAACCAAAACATTACAATTACATTGTCAGCCTGCAAGAGACACTCATCTGTGCCTAGACAGATGACAAACTATACAAAGCCTGGAAGCATGGCTTTTCAAGCATGCCGATCAGGAAAGCATTGCCGCCACCATTGCAACAACCATTGCACTCAATTCTGAAAAATTAAATGTTACTCGTGTGGGTGACAGCGGGTCACAATGTACATGAAAAGCAAGCTTATAACAGGTAACCAACATGTCAAGGTATAACAGGTATATCTTTTTTGTAATACCAAAACAAATTCAAAAGAAAACAATTTTTTACACCTGAAAGCAATGTAGTTGGAATTCTTTCAACGGTACTTTATGAAGTGTGGATAATTTTAAGTTAATCTATGAATTTTGAACCAAGTGTACTATCCATTTATATTAGGGAATGTCTAATTTGTCATACAACAGTTTGGTTACCTGTTCCCAGCTTCCCGTAACAAATATGTAATTTCAGAAAATTATGTTGTGTACAGTTCACAGTACTACACTTATATGAGGGGGCGTGGTAGGAAATGAGAGGTTGGCCAAAAAATTGGTGGGAAGTTGGCCTCACAAATAGATGGGATTGGTGGGAGGTGGAACACCCAACCCCCCATAAGACATCGTATATGTCTTACAGGCTGGTGGATTTTGTCAGAGAGCATGTTGCAGAACAGTAGCTCGAAGTCATTGCCAATTTCGCTATGATAATTGCACGAACACCAACTTCCCACTGGCCCTGGATTATTTGTCATGATGTGAAACACGATGCCAGGCTCCTTTTCTTCCATCTGTAGAAGCAGCCCCCTTTGCCTGTGGTTCAGTCTGGTCTTTAGTGGCATCGTGAAAGGAATAAAAAAGGCACCTTAGAATTATCATGTTATATATTTATTTGATAATTATTTAATAAAAAAATGTTGGTGTGCATTTCATTTGTTATTTAAATAATATTTACCTGTATGAGCATTTCTAAATTTTAGGCCAAACGCTGTCCCTGCCTATTTCTAAACATTTGTGCAATGTGGAATGTTTACCATGATAATATGCAAATTTGTCACTGCAAATTATATTATCTAAAGTTCATAATTACTTAAAGGTGCTTAATCAATTCGAATTTTTTGCTAGCCTCATTTGAAATTAATTTTGCAAAAAAACAAACCTACCTAGCTTTTGACTCGAAAGTGGGGGGTAGTAAGATTCTGGAGAAAATTTAAGAAAAAGCGATAGTTCCACTGCCAAAGAGGTAGACTCAGCAATGTCCTGTCACCTACAGGACTCATATGTATCATGTTGCAAAGGGCTGCATGGATATTATGTGCACTTATAACTGTCTATAATGTTTCGCCCACAACTTGAGATGTCGATCAATAGATAATATCTTCACCATCCATTTGTTAAGTTGTATGCCTTTAACAAGATTTAACAAGATTTGCCATCCAAGCCAAAGGCCCAGATGGCAAGTGGACAAGGAAGCCATTGGCTTATCGAGAGTCCAACAATGTTCATCTACTTATAACCCGCCCTCCTGATATATGTGTCAACCTTGTTTTTAAACATATTCACGCTGCTAGCAGTTACACAATCTGTAGACGATTTGTTCCATTCATTTATTGTCCTCTGTGAGAACGAGTGCTTCCTGATGTCCAATCTACATTGATCTACTAATTTTACCTCATGTCCTCTAGTTCTGCTATCCTTCTTGAGTGAGAAAAACATATTTCTATCAATATTTTCATACCCTTTCAATATCTTAAAAACTTCAATCTGATCTCCTCTTAACCTCATTGTCTCTAGAGTTGTTAAACCACATTCTTTCAGGCGTTCTTCATAACTAAGGTCTCTAAGTTCTGGAATCATTTTAGTTGCTCTCCTTTGTATGCGTTCAAGCGTATCTATATCCTTCTTACGATATGGTCTCCATGCTTGTATACAGTATTCTAAATGAGGTCTAACTATTGCTTTATAAAGAGGTATAATTAACTTTTTTCCCTTGTATGTTATGTTTCTTCCAATCAATCCAAGAATTCGATTACCCTTTGAAGCTGCAATACCACACTGCTCTGAAACTTTCATATCAGCGCTTATTGTAACTCCTAAGTCCTTTTCTTTTACAGTAGTACCCAGAATAGTATCTCCCATTTTATAGTTTACATTCAAGTTTCCATGTCCTGTATGTAGGCATTTACATTTCCCAAAATTGAACAGCATCTGCCATTTCTCAGACCATTTCACTAATCTGTCTAGATCGTTTTGTAAATGTTGTTTATCACCATCAGTATTAACCTTTCTAAACAGTTTTGTGTCATCCGCAAATTTCAGTACGTTACTTGTTATACTATCGTCCAAGTCATTGATATAAATTAAGAATAATATAGGTCCTAATACTGATCCTTGAGGTACCCCACTCAAAACCGATTTCCAATTTGAAACTTCTCCATCTACTACAACTCGTTGTCTTCTGTCAGTCAGCCATTGTTCTATCCAGTCAGTTATGCTATCCCCGATACCATGGGCTTTTAATTTAAGTAGCAATCTTTGATGTGGCACTTTGTCAAAAGCTTTCTGAAAATCTAAGTAGATAATATCTACTGGCGATCCCACGTCTATCCACTTAGTGATTTCTTCCAAAAAACATAACATATTTGTTAAGCATGACCTCGCTTTAAGGAATCCATGTTGAGATGAATTTAATAATTTATGCTTAACGAGGAAGTCCACCATATGGTCTTTAATTAACCTTTCTAATAATTTACAAATCACTGACGTTAAACTCACTGGTCTGTAATTCTCTGACTTATTTCTCGAACCCTTTGATATTGTATCTCTAATAGTAATAATAAAATATGTTTTTACTTTTGTTCAATAAGTTATTATTCTACAGATTATTTTCTGTATTGAAATATGGTGCTTATCAAACCCAGTAAACTCAGCTCTGCTGGGTATATTACTGTAATGTTTAGATATTATACTGTATAATATATTTGATATAACTTATTTCACTACAGTTGATTGTATGCCCATAATTACCTAAAATGAGGTTAATAATACAGAAACCCTTGTATTCTTCATCAGTTGTATCATTGTTATTAAAAGTATGTACTGCAATCAGGATTGACTGAATTACTTTAAGTTTGTACTTGAGTAAAAGTAAAAGTAATTCACCTAAAAACTACTTGAGTAAAAGTAAAATTACTTTGTAGAAAAAGTACTTGAGTAAAAAGTAAAACTACTTTTCAAAAGTACTTGAAGTAAAAGTAGAAGTAAAAGTATAACACTTAGAAATAGCAACAAAATCATGAGTAATATTATATAAACTTGCATCTGACAACTGTTTTGCAACCACTGTGCCAATAACAATGTTCTTCCAGACAGCCTTGGTCACTTGGATGCTTGGAAAATTATATTATCTTTATTTTAATGAGAGCTCACAACATCAAATAATTTCAGTTAAATACAGAATAATGATGAGGCACAATCTGTCTTTTTATAGACCTGTTCCACTGCCACTGCCACTGCCACTGGGGTATGAGAGGAGCTAGATTGTACAACAGGATATGTATATGCAGGTGTGATTGTATCTGAGTAGGTAGAGGGTCAGTCCAGTACTAGTAGTAGCCTCTCAGGGAAACTGGTCAGGGGTAATGCAACATAGCACTGCCCATAGTAAAATTAACAAAGACATTTGTTGCCTAGCTGATGAAGCCATCTGGCTTGTGAACCCCCACCTTTTCATGTCTTATCAGCTAACACAAACATTGAAACAACACGCGGCAAATTTTAATATTTATAATATGTATTGGAAACTTACTGATTAATAGTTTATATGGTGCAACGGAGACATTTGCATCGTGGTTTGAGATAGCGTTCTAGCATTGTGTGCTTGAAGTGACATTTTACGTCAACGGCCTTGACCTGACCTGTGCCAATATTTGGCAGACTTAAGTCTGCCAAATATAAGTGAACAAATTTGTTCACTTATGTAGATATAAAACAGTGGTTGCGTCGATTTCCCGAAGAGACTCAGAGAGGTATGCATGCAAATATGATCGCGAACTGGCATGCGATTGAATGATATTAATAGCTTTTGGCCTGGCGACTATGAACAGTTTTTAAATGTCGTTGACGGTGGAGCGCCACCGGCAGCAGCGGTTTCACAAAAAAGTAACGAAAATATATTGCGAAGTAAATAAAAGTAATGGAGTAAAAAGTCGCGTTACTTTAGATAAAACTACTTCGTTACAAGTAAAAGTATTTAGTCAAAATTCTACTTTGTTACACGCCAATTACTTGAAATAACTACTCAAGTAATATTGTAATGAAGTAACATTTAACAAGATTTAACAAGATTGCCATCCCAAACAACAAGTTCCAGATGGCAAGTGAAGTGGACAAGGAAGTCATTGGCTTATCCAGAGTCCAACAATTTTCTCATCTATGTGTAGCCCGCCCTTATCAAATATCTGTCAATTCTATTTTTAAACATTCACACTACTTGCATTAACACAATCATTTGGCAGTTTGTTCCATTCATTTATCACCCTCTGTGAGAAAGAGTACTTTCTCATGTCCAACCTACACTGCTCCTTAACTAATGCTGCTTTGTGTCCTCTGGTTCTACTGCCTTCTTTAAGCCTAATGAACATATTCCTGTCAACATCCTCATAACCATTCACTATTTTAAACACTTCTATTTGGTTTCCTCTTAGTCTCCTGGTCTCTAGTGTTGTCAAACCACATTGTAATAAGTGACTTTCGTAACTAATATCTCTCAATTCTGGAATCATTTTAGTTGCTCTTCGTTGTATTCTTTCTAGCTTGTCTATGTCCTTTTTACGATATGGCCTCCATACTTGAATGCAATATTCCAAATGTGGTCTAACTATTGCAAGCACAAGGATACCCCCCTTCATTGATGTCATCATCGAAAACGATGGACAGCAAAGAAGACAGGGGTACAATTAGCTGTTTCTCCTTACACATGATAGTTCTCCTATTTAGGCCTAGAATTTGATTTCCTTTCGAAGCAGCAATCCCACATTGCTCTGAAACTTTCATGTCAGCACTAAATGTTACTCCTAAGTCCTTTTCTTGTGTGGTTCTACCTAGTACAGCATCCCCCATTTTATATTCTTCGTCTATGTTTCCATGTCCTATGTGTATATATTTACACTCCCCAAAATTGAATAACATTTGCCATTTTTCTGACCACTTAACTAATTTATCTAGATCATCCTGTAATCTTTGTTTATCTGTATCATTAGTAACCTTTCTGAATAATTTTGTGTCATCTGCAAATTTGAGTACTTTGCTAGATATGTCGTCTTCCAAATCATTTATATATATATATATTAAAAACAGTATAGGGCCTAATACTGATCGCTGTGGTACCCCACTCAAAACAGATTTCCTGTTTGAAATCTCACCATCTACTATTACTCTCTGTTTTCTGTGTGTAAGCCACTTTTCTATCCAGTTGATTACATCAATACCTATGCCATGGGCTTTTAGTTTAAGTAACAATCTTTGATGTGGCACTTTATCGAAAGTAGACAACATCCACTGGTGACCCGTCATCTACCCACTTTGTAATTTCTTCCAAAAAAAATAACAGATTGGTTAGACATGACCTTGCTTTTAGGAACCCATGTTGAGATGTATTTATTAATTTATGTTTTACAATGAATTCCACCATCTCTAATTAATGTTTCGAGTAATTTACATACAACTGATGTTAAACTCACTGGTCTGTAATTTTCTGGCTTGTTCCTCGATCCCTTCTTAAATAGCGGCGTAATGTTTGCCTCTTTCCATTCTGAAGGAAATATCCCTTCTTCTAGTGACAATAATATGCTCAACAATTTCCTTAAGCAGTTTTGGTGGTATCCCATTAACTCCAGGTGATTTATTATCTTTCATCTTCTAAATTTTGTTTGCTATCATTTCAGGAGTTACAAATAACTGCCCTAAATAATGTGATGTATTGCCCTCAAATTTAGTAAATGGAACTGGAAGTGAGCTGATATCTTCTGTGGTAAAAACTGAGCTGAAATACTCATTCAGGACCTCTGCCATTTGAAACCCGTCTGAAATTATGTTTTCCCTGTTGTTTTCCAGTGGTCTGACCTTATCTCGAACTTTCTGTTTACTCCTTACATAAGCATAGAAACTCTTGCTGTCTTTTTTATATTACCTGCCAATTTTTTTCAAAGGTTCTTTTAGATGTTGTAATTTCAGTTGTAGCTAGGTTTAGTGCCTCTTTGTAATTTGCAGTCTTCATCCTTTCTGGGGATGCCTATAAACCCTCCACATAGTTTGCTTAAACACTATTTTTCTAATAGCTTCTTTTGACAAGTGTTTCTTTCTAGACCATTTTCCTTGTTTTTTCAAGGGAACAAATTTATCGATGATACTCTCAATTTCATATTTTAGAATATTCCAACATTCAATTGCGGTCTTATTCATCAGCATGTTATTCCAATCTACCTTTGCTAAGTATTTTCTCATATCTTTATAGTTACCTTTGTGGAAGTTTCTCCTATATACGTTTTTTATTTTTACTTTCTGATTTTACGTTGATGTCAAAATGTATTTGATTGTGGTCACTGTTACCCAATGGTTCATGTATTTTTACATTGTCCACTAATTTTTTTTGTGATGATAAAACTATATATAGTACATTTTTCCCCTGGCTGGTTCCAGCACGTGCTGAGTAAGGAAGCTCTCCTGAATTAAAAATATAAATTGTTGGTCCTAACCCCCTGTACTCTCCAGAGATGTCCATTGTATATGTCTATGGTTAAAATCTCCCATTATGATACATTACCCTTTACTAACTTTATTGTTGATATTTTTTATGGTGCCCAGTGCATTGGTAACATTGTATAAACTATTTGGAAACAATAACTGTATATTTGTTGTGTCACAACCACTGAAAACATTGAGTAGATCTTCATTTTCAAATCTGTCAGCGAAGTGAATCTAGTCGTGTGATACCCCTTGATTGGGGCATATCCAAATCAAACCGTTCTCCGTGTATTTCATCATATAGAAGCATTGAAGAAGTCACATAAACAATAACGTTTGACAATTCTGACACATTAGAATTTACCCAAAATCCTGTTAAATGTGAGAAATTGTAAATTTTCTGACAAAATTACAAAATGTTTGGTTACAAGTCAAGCAATTATATCAATATTAATATCAAAATAAAGTGATTGGTATTTTGAAAGAGACAATAAGCAGGATTCACTGGTTCGCAATGTTCCAGAAATCTATTGTACATGATATGTCATTGATAAAGTTTCAAAATTCACCATGTGACTGGTTTTTAACTAAGGGAAACAATTTGGGATCTTTCTAAATAAAAAGCTCTTCTATTTAATAAACAGAAGCCATGGTCACAAACACGATTATAAAACGTTGATATCCTTATGTTTTGGTTGTTGTTGTTTAATTTACAGGTAATTTGGATGAAATTAGTGGTTTGTTATAACATATTTCTGATAATTTTTATAATTTGCAATTCCAATAATATTAATAGGGCTGATATTTTTGAAAATAAATAAACAAATAATGACTTTTGTAATTTTGCCCCATGTTGTGTGTATTTGACTTAGGAAATTGTCGGTGTCAGGTGGGATAATAACATATCATTACATATATTTTAGTGATTCCATCTAATCAACAAAATCATTACTGGTTAAACGCCGCTACTATATCTACTGTTTAACAGTCTTCTTTAGTAATGTATAATAAACACATATCAATACAAATTTCCGCTTGTGTGCATAATTTGAAAGTGCTTGACAAAATTACAAAATGTTTGGTTACAACTCAAGCAATTATATCAACATTAATATCAAAATATTTCCTTGTGGACTGTTACCTTGTCGTGGTAAGGAGGCTTGTGTACCCCTATGACCCTCTGAGCTATACCGGTGGGAGGCAACTCCTGGCAGGTCCAACCATACCGGGCAGGTCTGGGGCGAGTGGTCAGACAAAGCACAGTCCAGCCACATCTCTTGATCATGGAGCCCGGGAGGAAAATGGTCTACGCCCACTGCGGAAAACTTGTGGGCACAGCGGCTTGGGCTAATCACCCACTCAGTTGTTATTGAAATCGATTACAGAAACCGAAACCATGAATACTCAACCACAATTCGATCTGAGCAAAGCAGGCTGTCCTGAAAGGGTGCGTATGAATCCCTTGGGTGAAAGCCGACAAGAAGCCCAAGGGAGGAAGAGTCTGCTACAGCTCAAGTCAAAAATTAGAATAGGATGCTGGAATGTCAGGACACTGTACCAGGCAGGAAAACTGGCACAGCTCGCCAAAGAAATGAGAAGGTACAAGCTGAGCATCATTGGAGTCTGTGAAAGCAGATGGAACACCTTTGGGAAGGTTACAACTAGCTCTGGAGAAACTTACTTGTACTCTGGGAATGAGAGAGAAGAAGATGCGCACACACATGGAGTAGGGTTGCTCCTCTCAAAGGATGCAGCAAAAAGTCTCATAGAATGGGAACCAGTCTCGGAAAGAATCATCACAGCCAGGTTTACATCAAAAGGTTGGAACATCACCATTATACATTGCTATGCACCAACCAACTCTGCTGAATTTGAAGAGAAAGAGACCTTCTACCAACATCTACAAACAGTCACCCAAAAACTACCGAAGAGGGATATCCAAGTTATTATGGGGGATATGAATGCCAAGATTGGAAAGGATAATGACAATTGGAGAGGCACAATGGGGAAAGAAGGTCTGGGACAGATGAATGAGAACGGTCTCCTGTGTGCAGATTTCTGTACTCTCAATGAACTGATAATTGGAGGAACTCTCTTTCCACACAAGCCTACACGCAAAGCCACATGGATATCCCCAGGTCTAAAGACGGAAAACCAAATTGACCACATAACAATCACCAAGAAATGGAGGAGAGTGCTTCTAGACGTCAGAGTGAAAAGAGGAGCTGACATTAACTCCGACCACCACCTCCTTGTGGGTGAATTTAGGATGAAGCTAGCAGCAAAGAAGAAGATGGATAACAAGGTACAAAGAAGGTTTGAGATAAGAAAACTTCAAAATACTAAAATACAACAGGAACTGGGAATCACACTACGGAACAGGTTCCAAGCATTGGAAGAGGAAAAAAACATTGATGAAAAGTGGGCAAGATGCAAGAATGCAATTACAGACACATGTGAACAAGTCCTAGGCTGCTGGGAAGCTAGGAGGAAGGACTGGATTACAGACGACACCTGGGAAGCTATTGAGGCAAGGAGGGAGACTAAAATGAAACTCAACAAGGAAGCAGATGACACAAGGAAAAAAAACTGCAGCAGGAATACCAGGAAAGAAACAAAACAGTTAAAAAGAAGACAAAGAGGGACAAGAAAACATATGTCGAAAAACTAGCAAACGAGGCTGAGATCGCAGCTAGGCAAAACAACTCCAGAGAGTTATACAAGATCACCAGACAGCTAGCAGGGAAGAACAAGAGCACTAGTCGCCCCATCAGGGACAAACAGGGAAACCTTCTCACTAAGGAATCTTTACAGTTACAACGCTGGAAAGAATATTTCCAAGATATCTTGAATAGGCCTCCACCAGATTCAATCCCAGACATTGAGGAAACAAATGAAGACCTTAACATTAATTGTGGTAGGATATCTAAAGAGGAGATCAAGAGAGTCATCAAAAAGCTGAAGCTAGGCAAAGCACCTGGAATTGACAATATACCATCTGATGTCTTAAAAGCTGATATTGGGGCCACCACAGACGTTTTATACAGCGTGCTAAATGAGATCTGGGATAAACAGGAAATACCAACTGAATGGAAGACAGGTATGCTAGTTACAATCCCCAAGAAAGGGAACCTCAGTGAATGTAAGAACTGGAGAGGGATCATGCTTCTATCAGTGCCCAGTAAAATTCTCTGCCGTATCATCCTTGATAGGATACAAGAAACAGTTGACAAGAAGCTAAGAAAGGAACAAGCTGGCTTTAGAAAGGATAAATCCTGCACAGATCACATTGCTACACTCAGGATTATTGTTGAACAATGCATTGAATGGCAGAGCTCCCATTACATAAACTTTGTGGACTTTGAAAAAGCATTTGATAGTATAGATAGGACAGTTCTATGGAAGCTCCTGAGGCATTATGGTTTACCCACAAAATTTGTAACCCTAATAAAGATCATGTACGAAGGTTTCGCTGGTCATGTCATCTTTAATGGACAAGTTTCAGAAGGCTTCCAGATTGGAACTGGAGTACGACAGGGCTGTTTGCTATCTCCACTGCTCTTTCTGATAGCCATAGACTGGACAATGAAAAGATCCACAGAACACCATCGTACTGGGATCCAGTGGAACTTGTTCTCACAACTAGAAGACTTGGATTTTGCAGATGATCTAGCACTACTCTCAGAAACCCATAAACACATGCAACAAAAAACAGAAAGGCTTCAAGAAAAAAGCAGCCAACTGGGTCTTAAGATCAATGTGGGAAAGACAAAGGTGTTGAAAGTCAACAGCAGATCCTCCGAACCCATCTCACTAGAAAGTGGTACTGTTGAGGAAGTACAAGACTTCATCTACCTCGGGAGCAACATCAGTACAAATGGTGGAGCTGACAAAGATGTGGAGCTACGCATTAATAAAGCTCGCCATGCCTTCAGAACCCTAGGCCCTGTATGGCTCTCTTCCCAGCTATCCATAAACACTAAGATCCACATTTTCAACACCAACGTTAAACCAGTTCTTCTATATGGCTGTGAAATGTGGAAAACTACTCAGTCTCTCAACAACAAACTCCAAGTCTTCATCAACAGTCGCCTCCGATACATCCTTAAGTTATGGTGGCCTAACAAAATATCAAATAAAGAGCTCTGGAAGAAAACCAAACAGGAAGAAATAAGCACTACAATCAAGAGGAGAAAATGGAGCTGGACTGGCCACACACTCAGAAAAGATCCAACAAATACAACCAAACAAGCACTGGACTATAACCCACAAGGAAAGAGAAGACAAGGAAGGCCAAAAATCAACTGGAGACGCTCCACACTACGAGATCTTGAAAAAGTGGGGGTCACCTGGCAAGAGGCCAAAGCTTATAGCCCAGAAGAGAGTGAGGTGGAGAAACATGGTTGACGCCCTATGCTCCTGAAGGGGCCAAGAGGATTAAGTAAGTAAGTAATATCAAAATAAACTGATTGGTATTTTGAAAGAGACAACACATTTCTTATAATTTTTATTGTTTGCAATTCCAATAATATAAATAGGGCTCACATTTTTGAAAAGAAATAGATAAATAAAATTTTTTTATCAATTCTGCCCCATGTGTGTTTGATATAGAACATTGTCGGTGTCAGATTGGATAATAACATATCATTATATATATTTTAGTTATTCCATCTAGTCAACAAAATCATTACTAGATAAACGCCGCTACTATATCTACTGTCTCCTTTAGGATGTGTCCTATAATCAAATTACTCAATAAAGAAAATGTTAAATAAATGTGAATTTAAATTTTGTACCATAACGATTGATGCACATTACCTGATATTTTGTGCAAATTGATGTTTAATATGATATTTAATTGTTAGTAAACGCAATTTTTTTATTGTTCATATGCACAAATAACATGAAAGAGCTTTTTTTAAGCTAGAAACAGTTAATAAGCAATTCTTGGTATAAACAATAACCGTTACCTTTCCAAGTTGTACAATGAACACATATCAATACAAATTTCTGCTTGTGTGCATAATTTGAAAGTGTTTGGGCACAAGGAAATAAAATTATTCAACCCTTACCTTAATTAACACTATATCTAGCTAACACCATAGACATAGTTAACACTATCCCTAGCTAACCCTAAAGAAGAAGTGGTTTACAGAAGACTCTAACCTTAATTTACACTATATCTAGCTAATACCATATACATAGTTAACACTATCCCTAGCTAACCCTAACCCTAAAGAAGAAGTGGTTTACATGAGATATAACCATTCCCATCAGCACAGATTAATAGGAAACATGAAAATTTCCTAGGAAAAGGCATACAACAGTAGCAATGACGATGAGCAACGTACCAAAATCAAGCCGTTCACCTTGTATCTCATAAAATAGAAGCACGGAAGCACTCACATAAACGATAAAATTTGAAAAGTCTGACACGTTGGAATTTACCCAAAATCCTGTTAGATGTGACAAATGTTTAATTTTGTTAAAAAATTATGCAATGTTTGGTTAAAATCAGACAATTATATGAATATTAATATGAAAACCAGGCTTCATTTGTTTGCAGTGCCCTACAAAATGTAGTGTATATGATCTGTGATTGAACAAATTTCAAAATCGACATATAATTAAATTATGTGACTGGTTGTCAGGTAATATTACAGGCAAAACGTTGTTTTGACTTTTTGAAATTGAATAAAACAATAAAAACGGTTGTTAACCTGTCCCATGTTGTGTGAGTTTGATTTAGAAAATTGTCGGTGTAAGGCTGTATAAAAATATATTATTATATACATTTTATTGATTCCATCTAGTCAAAACAAATAATTACTGGTTAAATGCCGCTACTATATATACTGTTTAAGCGTCTCCTTTAGGATGTGGCTATAATCTATGTACTAATTATAGAAAATATCAAATAAATGTACATTTTAGTTATGTACTATAACACTTGATGTGCAAAAGCTTATATTTTGTGAAAATTTATGTTTAATATGATATTTATTCATTAGTAAACACAATTTCTTATTTTCCATATGTTTAAATAGCATGAAAGAGCCTTTCCAAATGTATAACGAAAACATGTCAATACCAATTTCTTGTTGTGTGCATATTTTGTATATGCTTAGTTAACCCCATATCTAGCTAACCCCACCCCTAACTAACCCCATCCTTCGCTAAACCTAACCTTAAACCAGAAGTGGTTTCCTGAAGATATAGTCATTCCTATAGCACATATTGATAGGAAAGGTAACAATTTGCATGGAAAAGCATAAAACAGTAGCAATCAAGGTTAATATGATACAGATCAAAAGTCTAAATTTAAATTTGGTAAAATTTACGGGGTATGACACCACTAAGTTAGCCAATAGTTCATACATTTGTGATAATTGTTATGTGGCCCAGTGCATTTTTAACATTGTATAACAAATTTGGATAGAATAGTTGTCAATTTGTTGTGTCACAGCCATTGGATACATTGATTAAATCAGCATTTTCAAATTTATATGCAACAGTATATGGTCATTTGATATATCCTTGATGGGGGCGTATCCAAATCAATCCGTTTGCCTTGTATCTCATCAAATAGAAGCAAGGAAGCAATCGCATAAACAATACATTTTGACAAGTCTGATGTATTGGAATTTACCTGAAATCCAGTTAAATGTGAGAAATTGTCAATTTTCTCAAAAAAATACGTAATGTTTGGTTACAACTCAAGCAACTATATCATTATTAATATCACAATAAATGTATTGGTATATTGAAAGAGAACATAAGCAGGCTTCACTGGTTCCCAGTGCTCCAGAAATCTAGTGTAAATGATCTGTTATTGATAAAGTTTCAAATTCGACCTATAATTAAATGGTGCGACTGATTTTCAGCTAATATTACCGGAAAGGCAATTTTAAATGTTTTGTAAATAAATATATCAAAAACATCGGTTGCAAACCTGCCCCATGTCGTTTGGTTTAGCCAGGTAGCCATTTTGCAATACCACATTCATTGGTGATATTTTTATGTTGCTCAGTGCATTGGTAACATTGTGTAAACAATTTGGAAACAATAATTGTATATTTGTTGTGTCACAACTGCTGGAAACATTGAGTAGATCAGCATTTTCAAATCTGTCAGCAAAGGGAATCTAGTCGTGTGATACTCCTTGATTTGGAGTGTATCCAAATCGAACCGTTCGCCTTGTATTTCATCAAATAGAAGCATTGAAGCCGTCACATAAACAATAACGTTTGACAATTCTGACACATTGGAATTTACCCGAAATCCTGGTAAATGTGAGAAATTATTAATTTTCTGACAAAATGATTGGTTACAACTCAAGCAATTATATCAATATTAATATAAAAATAAACTGATTGATATTTTGAAAGAGACAATAAGCAGGATTCATTGGTTCGCTATGTTCCAGAAATCTATTGTACATGATCTGTGATTGATCAAGTTTCAAAATCGACCTATAATTAAGTTATGTGACTGGTTTTCAGGTAATATTAACAAAGCATTGTTTTGACTTTTTAAAAAAATCAATAAAAACGTTTGTTAACCTGCCCCATATTGTGTGAGTTTGACATTTAAAATTGTCAGTGTGAGGTTGAATAAAAATATATTATTATATACATTTTATTGATTCCATCTAGTCAAAAAAGATAATTACTGGTTAATCGCATCTAATATATATAAATACTGTTGAAATGTCTCCTTCAAGATGTGACTATAATCTATGTACTAATTAAAGAAAAAGTCAAATAAATGTACATTTTAGTTTTGTACTATAACGCTTGACGAGCACGAGCTGACATTTTGTGCAAATTGATGTTTAATATGATATTTATTCATTAGTAAACACAATTTCTTATTTCAGATAGCATGAAAGAGCTTTAGGTAAGCTAAAAACAGACAATAGGCAATTCTTGGTATAAACATTAATTGTTGCCCGAAATGTATAACGAAAACATGTCAATGCAAATTTCTTGTGTGCATATTTTGTAAGTGTTCAGTTAACCCCATATCTAGCTAACCCCATACCTAGCTAACCCTATCCCTCGCTAACCTTAACCTTAAACCAGAAGTGGTTTCCAGAAGATATAGTCACTCCGATAGACACAGATTGATAGGAAAGGTAAAAGTTTGCATGGAAAAGCATAAAACAGTAGCAATCAAGGTTAACATGATACAGATCAAATGACAAAATATAAATTTGGTCAAAGTTTGGGGGTATGACACCACTATGTGAGGGAGAATGGTTTGATTTGGATCACTAAAATCACTAAAATATATATAATGATATGCTATTATCCAACCTGACACCTACAATTTTCTAAGTCAAACACACAACATGGGGCAGAATTGCAAAAGTTTTTATTTATTTATTTCTTTTAAAAAATATGAGCCCTATTTATATTATTGGAATTGCAAATTAAAAAAATTATAAGAAATATGTTCTAACAAACCACTAATTTCATCCAAATTACCTGTAACTTAAGCTAACAACAACGACCACGCAATGGGCAACATAAAAATATCACCAATGAATGTACTACAACGACCAAAACATAAGCATATCAACACTTTAACCGTGTTTGTGACCATGGCTTTCGTATATTAAATAGAAAAGCTTTTTATTTAGAAAGAGCCCAAATTGTTTCCCTTAGTATTTAGTTGAAAACCAGTCACATCATTTAATTATAGGTCGGTATTGAAACTTGATCAATCACAGATCATGTACAATAGATTTCTGGAACATTGCTAACCAATGAATCCTGCTTATTGTCTCTTTCAAAATACCAGTCAGTTTATTTTGATATTAATATTGATATAATTGCTTGAGTTGTAACCAAACATTTTATAATTTTGTCAGAAAATTAAAAATTTCTCACATTTAACAGGATTTCGGGTATATTCCAATGTGTCAGAATTTTCAAACGTTATTGTTTATGTGACGGCTTCAATGGTTCTATTTGATGAAATACAAGGCGAATGGTTTGATTTGGATACGCCCCAATCAAGGGGTATCGCACGACTAGATTCCCTTTGCTGACAGATATAACAGTATAAACGTTTGCTGACAGTATAAACAGTATATTTATTAGATGCGATTAACCAGTAATGATCTTTTTTGACTAGATGGAATCAATCAAATGTATATAATAATATATTTTTATTCAACATTGCACCGACAATTAAAAAAAAAAATTAATGGGTCTTCTCAAAAAAGTTAATGGATCATCACAAAGTATGTAAGAAACTAGCTAACTTGATCGTCTCCAAAAATTAAGGGATCATCTCCAAAATTAAAGGTGTCTTCTCAAAAAAGTTAAGGGATTATATAAAAAAGTTTAACTAGTCATTACAAATGAACCTGCTGATCGTCTCAATAAAATAAGGGATCATTTCATAAAATATGGGTCTTCCCAAGTGGTCACTTCATATAGATTTAACAAGATTTAACAAGATTTGCCATCCAAGCCAAAGGCCCAGATGGCAAGTGGACAAGGAAGCCATTGGCTTATCGAGAGTCCAACAATGTTCACCTACTTATAACCCGCCCTCCTGATATATGTGTCAACCTTGTTTTTAAACATATTCACGCTGCTAGCAGTTACACAATCTGTAGATAGTTTGTTCCATTCATTTATTGTCCTCTTTGAGAACGAGTGCTTCCTGATGTCCAATCTACATTGATCCTTTACTAATTTTACCTCATGTCCTCTAGTTCTGCTATCCTTCTTGAGTGAGAAAAACATATTTCTATCAATATTTTCATACCCATTCAATATCTTAAAAACTTCAATCTGATCTCCTCTTAACCTCCTTGTCTCTAGAGTTGTTAAACCACATTCTTTCAGGCGTGCTTCATAACTAAGGTCTCTAAGTTCTGGAATCATTTTAGTTGCTCTCCTTTGTATGCGTTCAAGCGTATCTATATCCTTCTTACGATATGGTCTCCATGCTTGTATACAGTATTCTAAATGAGGTCTAACTATTGCTTTATAAAGAGGTATAATTAACTTTTTTCCCTTGTATGTTATGTTTCTTCTAATCAATCCAAGAATTTGATTACCCTTTGAAGCTGCAATACCACACTGCTCTGAAACTTTCATATCAGCGCTTATTGTAACTCCTAAGTCCTTTTCTTTTACAGTAGTACCAAGAACAGTAGCTCCCATTTTATAGTTTACATTCAAGTTCCCATGTCCTGTATGTAGGCATTTACATTTCCCAAAATTGAACAGCATCTGCCATTTCTCAGACCATTTCACTAATCTGTCTAGATCGTTTTGTAAATGTTGTTTATCACCATCAGTATTAACCTTTCTAAACAGTTTTGTGTCGTCCGCAAATTTCAGTACGTTACTTGTTATACTGTCGTCCAAGTCATTGATATAAATTAAGAATAATATAGGTCCTAATACTGATCCTTGAGGTACCCCACTCAAAACCGATTTCCAATTTGAAACTTCGCCATCTACTACAACTCGTTGTCTTCTGTCAGTCAGCCATTGTTCTATCCAGTCAGTTATGCTATCCCCGATACCATGGGCTTTTAATTTAAGTAGCAATCTTTGATGTGGCACTTTGTCAAAAGCTTTCTGAAAATCTAAGTAGATAATATCTACTGGCGATCCCTCGTCTATCCACTTAGTGATTTCTTCCAAAAAACATAACATATTTGTTAAGCATGACCTCGCTTTAAGGAATCCATGTTGAGATGAATTTAATAATTTATGCTTAACGAGGAAGTCCACCATATGGTCTTTAATTAACCTTTCTAATAATTTACAAATCACTGACGTTAAACTCACTGGTCTGTAATTCTCTGACTTATTTCTCGAACCCTTTTTATATAATGGTATGATGTTTGCTTCTTCCCATTCAAACGGAACAACTCCCTCTCTTAATGACAAGTTGAATACTCTTGCAAGTGGTATACTGATTTGATCTACTGTTTCCATTAGTAATTTTGGAGGAATCCCATCCACTCCCGGTGATTTGTTATCCTTCATTGCCTTTATTTTCCTAGCTACCAATTCTGGAGTTACAACTAACGATCCTAAATAGTCAGATTTAGCCCCCTGAAATTTAGCATCAGCAACTGGTAATGAACTAATATCTTCTTTTGTAAACACTGAACTGAAGTAACCATTTAGGTCTTCCGCCATTAAAAACCCCTGTGATATTATATTTCCAGCACTGTCTTCTAGAGGTCCAATCACCTAAAAACGTAAAATAAGAGGCTGGTTATTTTAGATGACCCTCTTATAATTTTTTTTAGATGACTCCTTAATGTGTGTATATCATTTATTCGTACGCAATAGTTTATGTACAACTGAATAAAACAAAAATCATTGGCAGCCTGGTTAACAAGTGCAGAGTGCGTTAATCATGTTGTTAACATCGTTTTTTGTAAAAACCAGGTAAGTCAATCTCGTTATTGGATACACGCAATAATTCGAGTATGCACCAAGCGATTCCTGTCAGCTCTGGCTGACTGAAAAGACATTGTCTACGTACGTGGTTCACGTTAATATCTAGTACATATGTTGCGTACCTATGCCGAATAACCGCTATATTTCGGCCAATTGGTGATTGAGCTGAGTTTATAGCCCGCCTAACGAAGTGCCGAACAATGGCGTTGCGGCTAGTCAACATTAAATCCACAAACTTGCAAAATCGCTTCACCAATTGAATGGATATGTGACAGGTGTTAATTAATTGTCCTAAAAGTGCTGTATGCGTCATATAACTGACGTTTAAGATGCGCCTGATGCCTTTGTTCCAAGTCACGCAAAAATCGTTGAACCCTTTATCATGTAATGCCCATAGAGTTGAGCCATAATGGGTGCTACAATAAGACTGAAATAGACGAATATAACAATCAATAGGCACTTTGCCTCTGAAGTGGCCCACAAACCAGTTAACACTCGCGATAAAATAACCGTTTTTTGCATTTATATCATTCAAGTCTGAAAGCTTGTGATCGACTACATTACCAAGGTGTTTTGTGTTCGTCGCCGAAGTAACATTGTTCCCGTTTACCTGGATGGCTTTACAATCAACATTGCTTGCGCCGAACACCATTCCTATAGTTTTCTTATCGTTAAAAGTGACATGGAATTCTTTCCCGTACTCCTCACATATATTTACCATGTATTGCAGACCTTATGGCGAAGGTGCTAATAATGTGATATCGTCTGCATACGATAGTGCACCAACAAAGTGCTGAGCGATATGGCACCTGTATCCGCTGCTGGCTAATTTAGCTATTAATTCATCGTAGTATACAGCGAACAGTATCGGTGATATAACCGCCCCTTGCTTCACGCCGTTACGTACATAAAAAATTCTAGATTTGTAACGTTCCCACTGTGCACACATACATTGTCTGATTTTTTGAAGGCCCTTTAAGTTTGTCTTTTGATACGACTCCTTACATTTTTATTATTTTGAGATGACCCCTCAACTTTTTCAGATGATGAGTTAGTTACTTTGTTAAATGACTCTGAAATTTTTTTAACGATTCCTTAATTTAAAATCCATTTAATTTATTTGAGATAACCCCTTACATATTCGATGTGACCCCATAATTTGTTTGATGACCCCTTATGTTTGTGTTTTGCTATGAATCCTTACATGTTTAGATTTCTCTTAATTGTGTGAAGTGACTGCTTCATTTCATAACGATCAGCTATATACGTTTTTAACTGATCCGTGCGTTTTTTAATGATCCTTTATCTGGTTTGGGAAGACCCCATTATTTTACAAAATGATTCCTTAATTTATTGAGATGATCAGCTGGTTTATTTGTATTGACTAGTTATACTTTTTAATATGATCCCTGAACTTTTTTGAGAAGACATTTAATTGTTGAGACAATCAGCTAGTTAACTTGTTAGTTACATCTTACATATGTTGTGACGATCCTTTAACTTTTTTGAGAAGACCCATTAATTTTATAAGATGACCCCTTAATTTATAAAATTTTTCCGAGATGACCACTTGATTTTATGAGATGACCCCATAATGTTTTGAGATGATCAGCTAGTTTATTATTAAATTACCCCTTGAGTTCTTTTTAAATTGTCCATTAACTTATTTTTGATAAAATCCCTTAATTTTAGTCACATTTAAAAATACTTTAGGTGCCATTAATCGTTTAGATGAACATCTTAGTGGACTGAAATTACCCTTAACTTTAATTTTTGAGTCAACCCCTTAATTGTTTCAGCTGGTCCCTTATTTTATTATTTTTGCGATTAAACTTTAGTTTCTAATATATCACATTGCATTTTGAGATTTCCCCTAACTTTTTTGATATGATCCCTTAATTTGATCAAATGATGATCAGGTATTAAGCATCTTTAATGATTCCTTAAATAATTGTTTGAAATGATCCCTTAATTGAGTGTAGATTACATATTTCATTTGTTGAGGTGTGAAACATGTGGCTTACTCGTTGAACGTCGAGTGGGTGTGAACTTGGCTAGCCATTATAAGGGTGAACATGAGGATGATGACGATGAGGAGGAGGAGCAGGGTGATGAAGCAGAAGGTGTCATTGTCTTCGTCATCATAATTGTAATAATGCTCACCCTCATTGTCATCATCTTCGTCATCATCATCATCACCACTAAGACTGCTTAATTGTCTTCATCTTCTTCCTCATCATCATCATAACCATTTATCACCCTCATCATCACCATCGTTATCATCATCATACTCATCACCATCGTCATAATCATCAGTATCACCATCATTTTTATTACATTACTAGTCGATGAACTAAATTAGCAGTCGGTTATTACATTACCGTTCGATTTATTACATTACCGGTCGATTATTACATTACTGGTCGATTTATTACATTACCATTCGATTTATTACATTACCGGTCGATTTATTACAGTATCGGTCGTTTATTACATTACCGGTCGATTATTACATTACCGGTCGATTTATTACATTACCGATCGATTATTATATTAACGGTCGATTTATTACATTACCGGTCGATTTATTACACTACTTGTTGTAGCAGACGATCAGAAGGCCGGATGTCAATAGGTCATGGAGATGGCGACGTTTCGTGACGACGGCTGACTCGGACAGCAGAACGGTCGACTGGACACACAGTAGGCCAGCTGTCAATATGACGTGGAGACGACGAACGTGTCGTGAAGATGGCTCATGCGGACGCACTGTTGTTATTCACAGAGAGATAGCTGAACAGTCGCAAGCAGTCATGCAGTTGGTAACAGAAAATGAGATACGGCCGATGCAGACGGTCAACGCATACAGTCAAACAATGCGCAGTAATTACTGGCGTGGCATTGTGTTGTCTGGGTTTTCACTCGCCATTGTCAATGCGAGCAAAGTTGTAGAGGGGTTGCGACTTCGCGATTAATCGCGCACTCATCATACCAGTCCTTGCCGGACAACATCTTTGGAACTCTAATGCCGCGTTTGTTTATACCCATCGCTTGGTAACTTTCCCACCACATCACATGGTCGGCATTAGCCAATAAAAATTAATTAACTTCTGCGGACGGTCCCATTACGTTAATACCCCTTTTTCTATAATGTGCCATGCCAAAACATCATGGGTACAATTATTGCATAACCTGTTCATGCCCGACGCCTAACAATAACTTCCAACACAACACTTCGATACAATTACATAACTTGTTTATGCCCCCCCCCCATCTATATACATTAACATTTATCTTACCATATCCGGGAAAATAGTTCATGTAATAGCAATTCTCAGAAATGCGACAGGGATGCATGCCACATTGCTATAATACTCCAGGCTGCAGTGATGCCACATTTTTTTGGTTCCAATATGTCCGACCCAGACCGCGAATGTTTGGCTCAGGCCTGGCCCGCAAGTTTCAGGCCCATACCCGCAGGCCAAAGACGGGTAAGCCCGCGGCCCGCAAGCCAGCGGCCCGCTAAGTTTAGAGAACATAAAACTATAATCTTATAAGAAATATGAAACACAAATGAACTATATATATATATATATATATATATATATATATATATATATATATATATATATATATATATATATATATATATATATATATATATATATATAGAACATTATATATGAACTATATATATGAACATTGTATAATGTTTACTGAAATACTAATGTCAGTTGTTGTTTAGTAGTGACTAGCTAGTAGCTAATACTATGTCACCCACTGGCACTGACACCCAGTGGGATTTCCTGCAGGCCTGCAGTCACTAGCCTGAGACAGATCAGGTTGAGACATGTGTGAATTAGTACAAGTGTGAATGAATCAGTACTGGGGAAATTGTAGATACTAAATAGTAGTCACTAGTTCACACAATTGAAAAATACCAATTACCAACTGGGGTGGGTACTGGGTACTGACACTAATGGGAAGTGGGCAGTGGCCAGTTGGCTGGTCACTCATGCCGGCAATGTTTGGAGGGAAGACCTAGACAATATAATGTCCGCTGGTTTGGTCAAAGGCTGATTAAGTTGATAGTTAATCATGCTTGATTGGCTCTGCAAATATGTCTAAAGTAAATATTTGGGGCTGGCTGCTTCCAGCCAGGTGAACTTAAGTGGCCTGTTATGGGTTCATTAGATCTATGCAAAAGGGTACATTCATGCCAAACATATGCGCTTTGCAGATTCTAGACATCACGGATTAAGGGATAGGAAGTTAAGTTTGAGCTGAAGAAGAATTATGGGAAACATGCATTAACTGTGATGAAGCCATTGAAACAAGTGCCACTACTTCAGTCACAGTGTCTTGGAAAGACAGTACATGTTTAAAGAATTACAATATAAAGATATGGGCATGCGACTATGCATATATTTTATATGAAATGAAATTAAAAGGATGCACATTATTAAAATGATACCATAGGAAGTCCCATTGTTAAAAAAGAGGTTAAACTGCATTCCAATGTATAAAGCACTAGTGTCATTTATAATTCCATGCAAGGTCTCAATTTGGGTTTTGTATGAATAATAATTGTATTATGTCCAGGCCCGGCCCAAGCCCGATGTGTTTAATTTTTTTTAAGCCCAGCCCCGCAATATGTAGGCCCATGCCTGGCCCGGCCCGCGAAATTATGTAGACCTCGGGCTGCGGGCCGGGCTTGGACCCAAAGCCCGGCACGTGCATGGCGCTAATATATGTGCGTGCATGCGTGCGTGCGTGCGTGCATGCATGCGTGTGTGTCACGAGAGAGAATTTATCTCTAAATCTAATTGGTGGCATGCGTGGTTGACTTGGCGAGCTTCAGCATCTCTGTCGAGACGACCAGTTCATGGCAGTAGCTGTCAATGTTCATTTTGTACTGGAGATACGCAGTGGAGGTGTCAGCGTGCAGCCTGTAGCGAGAGTCAGTGTGCACTTTGCGCAGAATCGAGAAGAGGCGCTCGACTTCGGCGTTGCTGTGCGGGAGAGACAAGAGTGGTATCATGACCCGGAGACGTCCTCAAAGAAAAAAATTCCGACCAGACATGGTCGATTGGGCGATCTCGCCTGTCCTCCTGTAGAGCGATGGCGTCATCACTCAACACCTGAAAATCCTCGAACTCCTCTTTCAGATGTTCGGCGTTAACATCGGGGGCAAAACGGGCTGCCAGGCGTCCAATCGGCTCATACGTGAAGTCGACACACGCAGACGGGTCCAGAACACATAGATTCAATTTGATTAAAACCAGAGCTAGTGTAGTGTATACACTAGGCAAAGTCAATCGCCATACAATTTTTTCTATCTGGCTGCTGCAGTTGTATAGGCGAAGATCTCGCAATAAACACGTATTTCATGTCTGTATGCATTCTTATATATATATATATATATATATATATATATATATATATATATATATATATATTTATATATATGTATATATATTATATATATATATATATATTATATATATAATGTATGTATATATATATATATATATATATATAATGTATGTATATATATATATATATATATATATATATATATATATGTATGTATATATATATATGTATGTATATATATATGTATGTATATATGTATATGTGTATATATGTATATATATATATATATATATATATATATATATATATATATATATATATATATATATATATATATATATATATATATATATATATATATATATATCACTAAAGTTACCTGACAATAACCATGTAAAAGTGTGAAATTATTACCTTTTTGTCAGAACCCATGTGCTTGTCAAAATTTTATATAACCGGATGTTGTTGTGAGCGATATTACCAAATGGGATTCTCGTAGATCAATATAAGGTCACGATAAGAATTGCCGTCTGGTCTGCTGGCCATAGAGTTGCATCATTAATCATCCCCCTATAAACTATTTACTAACGGGTGTTTTATTTATGTCTGTGCTGCTAGCCCACTCTGGCCTCATTCTACACGAAATCGCGTTTGACCATGTGACCCAAAGGCAACATTACGTGCACAGTATGGCGGCTAATTGTGAAATGTTTTCTATGTCACCGATAAAAGTACTCGTAAGTAATTATTTGGAGCACATTTCTTCAGTTTCTTGAAGCCAAATGTTGGTTGTATGTCACAGAATACACATGTGAAACGGTTAGTGCGTATCGGTTTTAAAACTTAAGCTATTAGTTCCGTAGCCATTTGGCCCAAATCGTCGCTTACGATAATGATGGCCTGGAACTCCGCCCCTAGAGTGGGGCGGACGACTCTGCCTACGTATACGCAACATAGTGTCGCCATCTATCGGGCGAGAAAACATTAAAATCAAATGTGATTCGCTAGGTTTCACTTGAAATTTGCTTACTTCCGTTGCAATGAATTTCATTTTGAATCTCTCGAAGTCCCCCCTAGTTCGATGGTATATTTTACTGTCAATAGCTTCTCCTACAGTGACAACGTATGTTACAATCTTGCCAGTGACATTGACACTGAACATGTGCATTAATATGGTTAAAAAGGCAAACACAACTTAAAGGTGGGGTGAAGCACTCGAACAACCAGAGCCCAAACATAATAACATACCATTTACAGTATATATCACCCTTATATGATGGGCGCAATGCCACGGTAATTTTGTAATATCCTTTTTAACTTTGCCATTATCTTCGCTGGGCGGCGCCATATTGCTCTGCGGGGGGCTCAGCGGCAGAGTGGTTTGAGTACGAGCTCCTGGCACGGCGTTCACACAGTAAAAACCTCTAGGAAAATCGAATAAAAAGAAAACTGGTGTGCACTGGATGGCTCCTGGATATATCAACTAGTACTACAAATGCAAGGAAAAAACTTTTGATCGACTTCCGAGGAAGAATTTGCACCGGAAAAGGTGGTTGCAAATGCGGAAATTGCCTTGTCCGCCAGCCGCAGGCTCTGCGAGTCACCACTTTTCCGATGCAGATTACAAGACAAAAGACTATGTGATGAGCATGGACAGACGGTGAGCATCAAGATGTCATTCTTGGTCAAAGACACCGTTCCATCTTAGATCTTTTTTTCGCATATGACCATGCATCTACAGACTATTCTGCGACAAGGAAACGTCAGATATCACAGGGCAGAGCGATGCGTAGGAAGCGACGAGCCGAAACCAGGTTAGTAAATTGGATTACCGTTACCACTGTGACTTATCACTACGATTACAATATAGTTCCACCACAATAAGCACAACTGTGCTTCAACGTCAGCATATATATGACCCACAGTAAATCGAAATGTATGAATACAATAAAGTGCGAGCAAGTGTTAATAGTTTGATATAATTACGAGTGTTTTCCAATCCGCCGATTTATTTTCGATGTGATCAGACGTACCGTGATTCGTGAATACGTGGCCGTACTCAAAACAATAACAATAACTCAGTAAGTGCTACATGATATACAAGTACTGCAACCTTATAACATGGGCCATGGCGTATGTACTAGGCAAAATTATTCAAGAAAATAATTTGATATTATTTATTGACAGTCATAATAAGTCTCATATACAAGCAGCAAGCGTAAGGCTAAGCCTGGGGGGGGGTTAGATGCATGGGAGAAACACGACCAAAAGACAGTATAGACTATAGTGCAACAGAAGCCTACTGTTGCTGTTTACATTTCAAATTCTTTATGGAAATAGTTAAAATATACAAATACTTTCATTGTGATTAAGTGCAAATGCAGTTACAAAAACTTTTTAAAAGTATTTAAATATTTAAGTAAAATGCATTTCACCCATGCAATGTCTAGCTGGAAAGGAAACTAACTAAGGCATCGTCATCTGCCCAGTTGAACACTGTCAGATTACATGTCTGCTTTCTATAATGACACTTTACAATTTCTGTCTGAATTCTTGTGACTTGACAATAAGGCAAAATTATATAAATTAATTTGCTTTGATCACATTAAACCCCACATGTAATAACCGGAAGTTCATAGAGATGTACTAATTACATTTTATTCTAAGTCGACTGATAAAACTGTAATGAATATCGTGGGGGGAGGGGGCAACTGCCGGCAACCCACAATATTATTAGTACAAGCTATACATATGATGGAAGTATATCAGGCATGGGGTCAATTCTGTTTTGTCAATTCCAAAAAATCAGTTCTAATTCCACCTTGCAAAAAATCAATTCCAACTGTTAAAATCCTAGGCTAAAGAAAAATTCAAATCCAATTCGTTTTAACACAGTTTTATTTGTCACGTATGTTTCATTAGGACCTGGACATGTTAGGACAATTGAGGATATTTGAAAGAAGCCATCTCAACAAGGTTTCTTTTGAATTGCATTTACCATGGAGAGTTGGAGTGACTCCATTTTCCTGTAAAACTGGATGCACAAGCCAGAGTTGTCAGAATTCACTTACAACTTCACCATGGAAATTACTACTAGCATTTGAGGAGGTCAGAAGCTATGTTTTGAGTGTCAGTCCTACACCAAGAAGGGGGACTAACAAGATTACTCTTCATTGGGAGTGAAGCCAGCGTCGATCCTGATCATGCAAGGGTGCTGTGGTCACTGATCTGATCTCCAGATCCAGAATGTGATCAACAAGACTGCCTGCAACCATGATGGTGACACGGCACAGATAGAAGCTGCCAAGGTCCGTGAGGACCTGAAAACTAAGGCAGCTAATACCAAGGGCACTCCAAACCAGCTTATCTCTGACTCGTTACTGTCCACCACTGTTTGTGGAAGCATCATCCCAAGAACCCATCTTCCACCACTGATCTGACTATCAATGATACCTGGAAGACAACTGGTGACAAGATCATCTCATACACATTCCAGGGGATAGGCCATTGCATTAGGCTAAAGTGACTTTGACTTGTCATTGAATGTTATGTTATTGTAGCAATAATGATAAAACTGCAAACTGATTTTCACTTGTCAACTATCATAGAAAAAAGGGGCAGATGTCCGGGTGGGGGGAGCAAATATACTAGGAGGTGGATTTATATCGCTATCAGTTGTGGTATCATTGATATTTCATCAAATTTACTGGAAAGTTTGAGTCTTCAACATTCTAATCTCCAACATGTATTCTCCATGGGGACATTTTTAATTACTACAAAGGGCAAACCCTACAGCCAAATGTAACAGCATTGTACAGGTGACCAGTGACATGTTTAGTATGGGAAACTTGTGGGCTGATAAACAAGGGGCTGCAATCAAGTGGGGCAGGCTTCCTCTCTCACACAAAGGGAATGAGCAGGCAGGTGCCCTTAATTGGCAATCTCTGTAAATAAACCTTGTACACTGTGAAAGAAAATGAGTCCTGAATGGTCTGATTTTGGTTTTACTGTCTGTTACCGTAACTTAGTATTTCTTTTTGATGCAAATGCTTGATTATATTGTTCTTGGTCACAATGTTTCAATACCAGAGTAGACAGTGTCTATGCTGTAATGTTGACAACTTCCTGGCTGTTACCAGATTCAGGGTGACATGCTAATAGCAGACAAATATGATTTTAAAAGTAATATAAGTAAATATAAGGGTAAATATTAACAGTATCAAGTCAATAATTCCAACAAAATCAATTCCAATTCTAAAAAAATTAATTTAGGAAAAAAAATTCAATTAAAAAAAATTTTTGAAGTCAATTCCAATTCCGGAACTGGAATTGAGGGTCAGTTCCAATTCCGGAATGGAACTGACCACATGCCTGAAGTATATTCATGACAATATCTTGTCTCTGTGTACTACAGCAACAGTCATGAACAGTATAATTGAATTGAAACAAGCTTATGTCTGTTTTGTCGGGAGGGGCTTTTGTCCATGCACCATACTATCTAGCAGATGCTTTCAGTATAATACCTAATAATGATATATATATATATATTTACATATATACATATATACATATATATATATATATATATATATATATATATATATATATATATATATATATATATATATATATATATATATATATAGACATGTGGGCAGGTATGTGTGTGTACGTGCAGCATTTATAAGGTAAAGATGTCACAAGCATAGATCTGCATTTGGTCCAATAACAATATTCATGCATTATGTTATCTAAATTGAGTGTCAGATATAAAATAAGGAACCCCATAGAAAGTGTACCTATGGGTCCATATTTTGTTATGGAATTTGGACCCCTTATAGAATTTTTACCTCCCTGGCCCATTGAAAACAGTGCAATGTTGATTAGATAATATAATGCACTTTGGAGCTAGGATGCTACAATTTTGGTTACATGCGTTTGGTTATGTTACCAGTGGCATTCGTCAAACTGACCAGACAGATTCATTAAAAACATTAAGAGATCAGTGAAAGACCCATTGGTTGAATTAACATGGCTCCATAGGGAAAATGCTTTTCCCTGTGGTTGATTACTTTATACATTCTATATGACACTGGCACTCTTATATTCTAAAAATAATATATACAAGAGAAAGTTTCTCACATTGTGATTCATTTTTATTATGCAAAAGATGAATTTTGTAAAATTTTCAAGTCACTGTATGTGTAATCTTTTCAGATGAAGGATTCACCATTGGTTCGTACAAGTACAGGTACTAGTTTTGAAGCATCCAGCGCTATGGGTGATGCCATCAATCTTTACATTACGGATGTCACCTTTAGTGCCATCACTGCTACTACTGCTGTGGCACCACATACAACTGATGCTGAAATGCAAATCGACCGGTATCGATATTTCAAGTGCGACACTTCGCGAATGCTGTTGTAGTCACGGATGACATTATTGCACCAATGAACGTTGATCATGGCTACTCCTACGTGAAGCTTCCATCAGATTCAGTGAGAATAAAGACATTGGTGCAGATGATGCACACTATGTGATAACAGCGACATAACCGAGGGTGACTCAAGCAGCTCCGACACCTATGATAAAGAGAAGAAGTTTGTCATTCGTGAGCAAAACTTATGTCACTTTTCTGCACCTGCCACACACCAAACAGCCATAAACTGTGACACAGGTTGTGCTCATGTCTGATCTATCAGCCAAGGTCTTTCGGATACTGGGGTGTCTGTCAGGAAAGTGTGCTGATTTCTACCCCTGGATGAGTGAAAGGTGAATTGAATATATTAGGTGTACATGTACTATCAGTCAGAATAAGTAGTGTATTGGTGTATATTTAGTGCCAGTAGTGTACTGGAACAGATGGTTGGTGTGCAAGTACAAGTACAGTCAGAACAAGTAGTGTATTGATACATATGATTGGTGTACATTTACTGTCAGTACAAGTAGTGTATTTGGTAGAGAATGAGACGCTTGGTTTACATTTGCTGTCGGTAGGAACAAGTAGTAGATTCAGTCAGAACAAGTAGTATATTGGATACACATGATTGGTGTACATTTACTGTCAGAAGAAGTAGTGAAATGGTGCAGATTCCAGAATGAGATCATTGGTGTACATTTACTGTTGGTAGGAACAAGTAGTGTATTGGTACGCATGATTGGTGTACATTTACTGTCAGTCAGTCCAATCAAAACAAGTAGTCTATTGCCATTGGTACAGATGATGATGGTGAAACAGTTAAAATGCCTTGGCTTTATAAAGATTAATTATTTCCTAAGCTAAACTACCAGTATATTTGATATGTTGTGGCATAATAATGATGTGTGTAACTGTGATATCCATGTTCCAGGTTGTATTTCCGGGTGGTAGAAGTCACTGTTTTTAGTCAATGTTTAGTCTTGGTTTCAGTCGTTCTAGTTAGCCTTATTTCTTTGGTAATTGTTTTTCTATGTGAATAAACTGTTGATACATTTTATGTCGGTCTCAATATAAATGAAATTGTGTGTAGTGACATGCAAGATGCTGCAGGTAATATTTTTGTTGACAGAAGTGGGATGTGGATAAGAAGGCATTCACATCATTCAGTTATTAATATTTTAGTGGGAATTTTTTTACTTTTCCAGGTTGTTTTTCGACCTGCTGCATACTGTGGGTGCCTCACAATTTGTCTATATCAGACTATCAGTACACTCACCTGTGTCAGGTCAATCTCCATAGCTAAACTTTCCATCAATTCAATTCGGTTCAGAATAGACATCACAGATCCTTCCCACATCGCAGGATGGGATTACTTGTCTTGCCTTTCCTGAGCCTGAAATATAATTTGTCAGAGTTAGTTGATAGCACTAATTCCATAATTACCATAATAGTTGCAAAACTGTGAACATTACATACTGTCAGTAGTTAATTATTGTTATTTAAATGATTACATTGCACCAAACAACAAGGTGTTGTGGTGTGCTACAGAGAGGAGTGATTACAAGTACGAATATTAATGTAATCATGATTACAGTAATTATTGCAATCACATTACTAATGTAGTCATGATTACAATCATTATTACAATCACGATTACGGTAACATTTAAGAATAATTATATATATATATTCACATAATGAATTAAATAAACCCTCATGTTATTATTGTCATCAATGTTATTCAACACAATATTAAAATACAGTCACGGTACACTTCATTAGATTAGATACAAAATAAAGAGAAAAGCCTGCTTGCATTGCCATTGTAGTTCGGACCTCGCCCTCGGGCTAGGTAAAAGAAATTAATATGCAAAAAATATGATTATTAAAATGGCAATGATTCGATAACAATTGAATTACTGACCTGCTAGCTATAGGGCGAATCAATGGGTACTGGTCATAACGGCGACAGATCCAAAACGGCGACAACCAAAACGGCGACAAATCCAAAACGGCGACTAACCAAAACGGCGACAATCCTAAACGGCGACATCCGTGGTCAAAACGGCGACAAGTCGAGTCGAAACGGTGACACCCAATGGTCAAAACGGCGACAAACTTTGGTCAAAACGGCGACAAACTTTGGTCAAAACGGCGACACAAATAAATAATCATCGTGTATAAGCGTCACGTACTCGTATACCCGATGTGGATAAACCCTGATGTGAGTACGTACACTTGGTTAAATAAAATTATGTTATAAGTGACACAAATAAATAATAGAAATGTATAGCTATAGTATAGCGTCTCCGTTTCGATTGTCACCGTTTTTTGTTTGTTTTATGTTGTCTCTCATTAGTCAAAAATGTAATATTAAATTGCGAATATTATTCAGCTTGCATGTCACATCAAGACTGTGGTTAAATTTATAATATATTTCATTTCATTGTGGACAAAAGACAGCAATCAGCATATAATTGGGAATGAGCGGCCAGGCGCCGTTCATGCTATTGAGTGAGCGGAGCGTGTTGTAGCGGAGTAACCAATAGACGCGTGCCTAGGAACAACGAAGGTCAGAGGTCCACAAAATATGAGTAATCCGAGTACGGTTTCTCCAGACTGAATAGTCACGAAATAATCTTGTTGTATCTCTTATAATGTTTAACTTACATTATAGGTTTCATTACGCGAATTATTTCAACCGAACACGAACAACTTGTAATAAGAATTATACATTTTTGAAGCTATACCATTTCTATTTAGGAAGCCAAGCTTATAGTGGATAACCCAATTTGGTTCGCTGCTGATGTCCAAGGCATCGCCTCATACAAATGGGAGGTGTGAATAACAAACATTGCTGCGCATTCGCAACCGCGACCCGGACTTACATCTCATGAAAACCGATATCAAAGATCCTACGCAGATGGCTTCGTTGCGTACAAAAACAATACTGATATAGTTAGGGTATGATATGATGACATTTTTATTTCCAATAGTAATACCCACAACATATATAATTAATATAATATTCTAATATTTATGCAATTCATTAACCATATAAAGTTACAATTATCATCTTCATTTATCTGGTTTGTTGCCGTTCCGTTGTCGCCGTTTAGGTTTGTTGCAGTTTTTGTTGCCGTTTTGACATACACAATATTTTTTTCGCAATTGACCAATGGTTGTCGCCGTTTTGACCAATGGTTGTCGCCATTTTGACTTATGCCTTGTCGCCGTTTTGACCACGATTGTCGCCGTTTTGGTTTGTCGCCGTGTTGCCTTGTCGCCGTTTTGGTTGTCGCCGTTTTGGATCTGTCGCCGTTTTGGTTGTCGCCGTTTCGACTTGTCGCCGTTCTGACCTGTATCCGAATCAATGAGTCGGCACGCAAATCATGCAATGACAGCAGATCAACATCTAGCACCGCTCTGTTTGTGCATATCACTACAAAATCATCGTCTTCGCCTTCGTACGGTGATGCAAACACCAACGCGGTCGGCCACACGGTGCTGCATAGCCATATCCAAGCCCTAGCCTAGGCATGGTAGCTTCCTCGGCGCAGCATGATGACTCAACGTAAACGTGCGCAAACATCGGGACGCAATTTCCACAGGTTCACCACATAACATTACCTAGTCAGGAATCGTTGATAGTCAAAGCGCTGTTGTAATTTTTCCTGAATCCAACGTCAACAAAGTCAAAGGCGAAGCCGACCTGGAGTCTGGAGCGTGACTCGCACACCCGGTGACACTTTACGACTGTCAACAGTTGTTTCCGTGTGGCCTGTCGAACTAGACTCTTCGTCTGTGGTTTCCATTTCTCCAAAGATAGACAACTATTACGGAAGTTCAGTAAACCACTAATCGCTAGTAGCAGATCTGGTAAAACTGTCACAAGCGATGCATCCATCTTGTCAACAAGTAAAAATTAGTTCCGGTGTAACGGCCCAGAGTAGTCCCGTGCCGAAAGTCAGCGGAAGTATGCTTCTTGCGTATTGCGCATGCGCGTAGTAAGCACCTACTTTCGGCCCGCGTATACACGGGCCCAGAGTAGACCCGTGCCGAAAGTCAGCGGAAGTATGCTTCTTGCGTATTGCGCATGCTATTTATGCGCACGGCCGGTGTCGTTGTACACAAACATCTCCGCCCTATTCGTATGATAAGCATTTCAAATAATACAGTTAGGGAAATGAGTCATGCGATAAAGATTTACAGAACTAAACCTTTATTGCTGCCATTATTAACGTACGTATATATATATATATATATATATATATATATATATATATATATATATATATATATATATATATATACATTATTATTTTTATATATATGATGATTGACAGACGTGTACAATGATCGAAACAATATAGTTCTTTGGATAATACTGCACTGGCAGACAGCACAACATTTCTACAAATATTGTCTATCATAATATTTAATCAAACAAGTAATAAATTAACATCCAATTATACAAAAATACAATTATGTTTTTCCATTAATAATTAATTCAGAGATAACATAGACACACTTTTCTAGTCACACATATTTATTGCTGCCATTATTAACGTATATATATTAATATATTTTTTAATTTTATTATTATTTTTTTATATATGATGATTGATAGACATGTAGAATGATCGAAACAATTTAGTTCTTTGTATAATACTGCACTGGCAGATAGCACAACATTTCTACAAATATGGTCTATCATAATATTTAATCAAACAAGTAAGAAATTAACATCCAATTATACAAAAATACAATTATGTTTTTCCATTAATAATTAACTCATAGATAACATAGACACACTTTTCTGGTCACACATATTTACATCACATTATGAACCATTTAGTAGACAGTAAATTAAACTGAGGAGATCCCCGGGAAACAACAAGTGTGATTGTGATTATATTAACCTTTAATATAATCCAGTGAACATTCTGACATCATTATTCCTTATCAAATATCTAGACTAAGTAAGTGGTCTGTGTGGTAAGAAGAGTGTGTCGAGTTGTCTATGTGGTAGGAAGACTGTGTGGAGTAGTCTGTGTGGTAGGAAGGTGAGGTGTGTGGTAGGGTTTCAACTGGTCGTAGGCCACCTTTGTCTTCAGGACAGCACCAGCCTTGTTTGCCAATGTTACCTAGTATTTCGGCCCAATGTTTGTGATCCTTGGGAAAATGAACATGTATTAGGCATAAACTTATGAAATTACAGGTATTCAGTTCCATGTGTCAACCACTTTTTGTAGTGACACGAATTTCCTCCAGCGATCATGGTTTGTCATATCATTTACCAGACAAACCCACCTTAGTACAGTGTAATTCTCGATGATCTCTTGAAGAGTTTTGGCGACCTCTTTTCTCTGAAACCTGGATAAGAAATACTAGATTTCATTCCAACAAAATAATGTTAGCCCATCTTCCTATTTCTTACAAGTAAAGGTGACATAGTAAATATTTATTAGATATTGAGAATCAATTTCGACCAAGTCAAGTGGCTGATTCAGTTACCTGCATGGTCCTATCCACTGTGGCTGTAGTTTCCCACCCTTCCTCCCGACATTCCTCATGTGCCTTCTCGGCACTATGTCACCTATTTTCAAGTCAAATGTTTTGACTCCCTTTGTTTGTCTTTTTCGGTAGTGCTTAGTCTGCCGTGCAGTTTCAACATTTGCATGAACCTGGAAAATCATGGTGCTATATAGAACATACTTGGATGACAGACTTAAATGTCACACATTGCCAGTTAGAAGTACCAGTGTGCCCATCCACTTTTGATCTAAAATCAAACATAATAGAATACAAAATGAAAATATGAGAATAATATTGGAATTCTTCAACAAAATATAGCGATATGCTAGGTAGTTCCAAATATCTGCCCTTTTATGAGTTAATTGTAATGTAATTAATAAACCTTTCAAGTTAATGACCCCATGCCTATGCCATGGTGTATACATCCACCGCTACATACAAACACATATTATGATACAAAAGTGGACCACTTTTACACACCTGCTCATGAACCATTTGAACCTGTGTAACAAGATCATGTTGATATCTGTCCACATCATGTTCCAGAAATGTTGGGATGTCAACATCATCATCCTGGTCAACACCATCCATCTATATAATAAATCGGAATAGAAAACAGTATGGAGATATTATTGTCAAATGCTGAAGATGGCCAAACAAGTTTGATAAGTTGTTATGGATATCATAAATATGTAAGAATAAAATATAATTATGCTTCACATTTAATTATTTATATAAAAACCAATTAATACATGTATATTGCATTGCAATCATTACACAAGAAAATATTCTATAAAAAAGGCATGTAACATATGATATTCAGTGATGATTATAAATTATGCAATGAAAGAAAGTAATGTTATAAGTACCTCCACAGGCAGACGTGGGTGTGTGTTGTACATAAGAAAGGAAGGGTGTGTACTTTGTAGATGCCTGTCTCTGTGTGCGGAGACTGAAGGCCACCTCCTCAAGATACTCATCCCAGTCAGTCTGGTAGTCAACTACTACCTTACTGAGCCTCGTCTTAAGTGTCTGGTTGGTTCTGCAAAAATATATATGGTCAATGGTGGAAAATTTGTAATAATAATGTTTATTTTCAAACATAGTAGAATACAATACTAAATAGCACAGCATTAATATGTTTACTGCTACTAGCAACAACAATAATACCATACTATTAATTAATACGACATGTAATATTTTATTTTGTTAAATTTGACCAAAAATATTTGAGAAAAAAGTACATGTTAAAAAAAATTATATTTGCTAGTTATCTTAATATCAGTTTGTTAAAAAAAACATTATTTGAAAAACATTTGTTTAAACATAAACCATAAATATAATCTGTGAACATTCAGCTTTAAAGCAACCTTGTCTGCTCCATTTACATGGAATCATCCTCTCAAGCCAGGGGTGGTAATTGTATTAGTAGGAAATTTTCTGAATCAGTTGTAGGTGTACTTCGTGACCACTTGCTGTCTTTGTCTTGATTGTGTGAAACAGGTGAATGCACAACACATCAAAAGGAAATTTCTGTTAGCTCTACTTGATCAGGCAATGCTGCTGATAGAGGATCTTTATTATTTGAATGTTTTCTGTACAATGTTTTTTCTATAAAAAAATACCAATTATTATTTCAGTGTATTTGACCCCATATCTGTTGCATATAGGTTTAATTTGTAGGGGAAGCTTTACATTTTGCTGAATTAAAACTAAACCATCCAGAAATTACATGCCTGCAAATGAAGCTTTTCAAGCTTTGCACCTCACAATCGCCAGACTTCCGTCTCAGGGGATACAACTCCACATACTTTGTGAAGTAACCAGTTAGTGTCATAATATACTTGAAACCATTCTGGGTCTCAGGTAGAGGGCATACAAATTAAACAATCCAGTAATAAACATATTCAGATTAAGGGCACACAAAAGTTCGATGCAGCCTCAAAGTTAAAAGTTTTTCAATTGTTTGGCTATCTGGTTATTTTTGCTAAGACATTACGTAAATTTCCTGGACAAAATTTACTTCAATCTGGTGTATTCATTCTATATATAATGTTTTAAAGAGACTTGGCATTACATGGCTATTATGGCAAAAAATGTACTATTGGCATTAAAAAATGAAATGTTCTATAAAAAATTTACTTACAACTTATAATACACACAGCAATATATTTACGTAACACTTACATTTCTAACACAGTATCCAGCAGATGTATTTTAATCACTTACGTAGATTTTTACGTCATCGTTCAAGCCTTTCCAGTAATACCGCTGGCTAATTTTGTCCACAGTAGCATCTTGTCTCTCTCTTTCTCATCAGTCACAATCTTCTGGTGTATGTGCGTATGTGGGGGATATACACTAACGTATGTGGTGGGATATACACTAACGCTCCAGTGTCTGCAATTATTGACCATAGTTATAGGCATTTTTTATGAAGTACTATAAGTAAAATGACATATCCTTAACAGCATCACTTGTAGTAGCAAAATCACTTGGGGAACAATTTGTGGAAAGATCTGACAAAGTAATGGTTACACTGTTTGTTAAATTAGCAAAATACTATATATTCGGGTTGCACATAGCACAAGATTTATTTACTGAATATATAGTAATTGGGACCCAGGCTTTTGGAATCTAATGTCAGAAATGATGTAGCTATACAATACAGTACAATACAATAAAGAAGATTTCTATAGCACTAAAATCTTCAGAAAACTGAGCTCAGCAGTGCACCAATACCAAAGTGTTAGGCAAATCTTACCCCAAATTCAATTCCAGATCGTCAACAGTGATGGTGGTGCGCTGAGGAGCTAAGAAGATTAGACCAGGTCAAATAGGTAGGTTTTAAAATGCCGCCGAAATGTTAATATATATTTTCTATAGCCAGTGTCAAGCTATATGCATCCCAACATGAAATATATATATATATATATATATATATATATATATATATATATATATATATATTCAGCCGATTTCAGCAGTTCAAAAAGTTTCCATAAATTCAGCATGGGCCCTCCATATGACACCTATCTGATGTATAGGTATATAGTCCCTATCAAGTATAAGTCAATCACACAATGTCATCATTATATTTTGACAGCTTGACATAACTACATGCTTGTTAAATTAGTTCCACAATGAAGTTTAGCAATATGTTGTTAAATGTTGAGCTGGTTTTGTTGGTGGCCTTTGGTAAATAAAGCTAACATGAGATGGATCAGATGTTATGTATATATTAATATGCTAACTTTGGATCACTGTAAGTGCATTTTCATTCAATTTCAAAATAATCATAAGAGGAGATGCAATGTATCGGTAAATAAGCCCATGCCAGGGGTATTTTTGCACAAAGTGCATATACCAGTTGGATTCGAACCAACCACAAAAGCCGAGACATTAGCAGCTACCCTTAACAAAAAAAATGTTTAATGGTCCAGGTGGCCAAATCCAAAATAATAATATAAACACACAACTCAATAAGGCCATTACAATATAAATAGCAAGTATTTTATTAAATGTATATTTTTTGTGATAGTCAACAGGGGACGCCTGGAAGAAAGTGGAAGAAAGGGATTTCTTCCACTTTCTTTCGGGAAAAAAATGGAAGAAAGTAAAATAATATAAAACAGACAACATATTAAGTTTTTAGTACTTTTGTTAAACTGTCGTTGTACATTTAATAAATATTTATTCGTCTAGGTCCTCTGGCACAAATGTCCTGTGCTAGTGAAAGTCTGACAGTGATTCAGTCCTCTACCTCATGCTTGCCACGTAGCATTCGATAGCAGAACACAAGCCTAATGAATTATCAGCTTTGTGTGAGTTATTCCAAACGTTGCACAAGGCTGACACACAAGCTGTGTGCAACGAAACTAGAACAAAACCATGTGGCAGAGTAACTATTCTAAGCCCTTACCACCACAATGCTGGATGCATAGCACCTGCTTCAAAGAAGGATGGTGGGAGTGGCGCAGACTCTGTTTCAAAAGCAATGGCTGCTGGGAGGTAGTCTGAATTGTTCTCTGTGAGCCACTGGTGGGACAGTTCCCGCTACTCATTGATCAGACGACTGCTTGGTTAAACCTCTTCTGTACAGTTGTAGCAAGGACGGGATCATTATGGATATTCGACCATCCATCCTCTATCAGTGTGACAGTTTGATCTTTGAGATGCTTCATTTGTGACTTCAATTCATCAGAGACTATCAAGGAGAGTCCCAATGCGAACCCTGGGTGATCTGATACAGTGAAGGGGATATTGCACGAGTAGAAGAACTTTGCAACAAGAACGTCCAGGTTGTCTTCGGTAGCAGTATTTGATTTGGTGAGAAGAGATGAGATGTTCTACCGAATAATGACTTTGACCGGGGGTTCTTGATTAGGTTCTTGGCCCAAGGGATGCTTGGTAGTTAGAGGAGTAGCAGGCATGGCTGTTGGCTCATTCACAGGTTCAGCTGCTGTCTGGAAATGTAAACAAACAAGTACTTATAATTTGCTTTAGCTATGGTGTCTGCCTGTGTAGCCAAAACTGTTTAATTATTATAATATTAAAATAACACAAAAAGTGTATGCATTTATTTCCATGCTGATTCTCTTGTACATTACTTGTGTTATTAGTCACCTAAAAGTGAAAGCCAGCACGGTTCCCTTTTATCACCCACTATAAGCCATGTGTAATCCATTCAATATTCGGTTAATAGTGTTAAACTATTAAAGTAAAGTATGCATATCTGCTATATGCAATGAAAGGGACCAGGATTAAATGACAACATGGCTAGTATTGATCTATTTATCACTCTCTTACCAAAATAACTGACATTTGGAAGCTTCTTTATCAAGTTGTGTGTGACAAATGCTTACAGCTTATAATTCAAGAGATAAAACATTTACTGCAATGATGTTATTTAATTTACCAAAAAAAACATTAAATCATATTCATAAATATTATTACTCATTCCTACCTCAATTGCAAATGTTGCACAGTTGTTATGATGGGACCACATCCTGCAGGTCTTGATACTTTGTTGATGAGCACAGTAGTTGCACCTAGCCAAAGCTTTCCCAGCAACTTCAACACGAGTGAAGTGCTGCCATATTGTATCTTTGACCTAGGTCTACCTCCTTGAAGCATGTAGACGTAAAATTTGTAATGCTGTAACACAGCAACTTTGCTCTGACTTAGTAATACACGTGCACTACTGAACCAGTGAACAAGAAGTAGCTTAATGGACTAGATGGCTGTTATACAAGAAGTGAAGCCATTTAATCTTCTACTTTGTAGAAACAGCAAGACAAGCCTCATGTAAGAAGCCATAACTTAAGTGACACAATATATCATTAACATTATCATTAATGACCATACCAATATGGTAATTTTGCAAACAGCAATAACTATTTTTGCAATGCCAAAAGCTAGTGCAGCTCTGCAAATAATAACAACCACACTTTTGGTAATTAACAGAGGGATCTGCAGAGCAGCTGTGCGAATAGCCACGTCCTTTTGTCGTTTGATAATCGTACTTCTTTCAAATGCAAATTGTCTAACATTTCATTTGAGTGCTTGCACTCCTACACTTGGTCACTGGTGATTTAACATAATGGGTATTACCAAATAATGGCTATATATATATATATATATATATATATATATATATATATATATATATATATAATAATGTTTGATGCACTCCATATTCTTTTTGTACTTTTCGTCTCGCCTACATCTCTTCTGATGCTACATCAGTTTCCACGTTCTAATCAAATGACTTTCAACTTTCTGAAAAAGGCCTCAAGTCTCAAGTGGTTTACTCCAAACAGCCCAAACTTGGGCTAACGCAGGAGTTTGTGGTGGGCTGTGCGCATGCGCTGTGGGTGGTACATTCGATTAAAAGACTAGTATCATTAATGTTGCTGAAATGGTTTTTATTTGATAGTTTTATTTATTTTATGTATAGGATGTTTAACGAAATTTTTTAATAGGTTGGTTGTGTGTATGGACACTGTCGCTGCCTTGCCACATGCACACATAGACAGTCTCCATACCCACACCCTGGATAAGTTTACGCTGAGCACTGTGTTTTAAAGGCAGTTTAGGTGAGGAGGTGTGGTGAAAGGGAGTTCCATAATAGCTTCTTGAAATGATTTTGGGTTTTTTATGTTGTTAATTTTTGATGGAATAATATTCCATATGCGAATGGCTCTGGGATAAAATGAAAAGACCATTGCATTTATACGACACGTGGGGGCTATGTATTGTCCACGGGTTCGAGAGCGAGTTAGTAGGCCTGAAGGGGGGTGATCTCAATAATGTTGTTTAGAATTTTGTAGAAGGTAGTGGCTTGTTTGATAATGCGCCTTCGTTCAAGGGTTGGCCACCCAAGGGCAGTAATTAGATCTACTGGATTTGTGTTTCGTCTGTAGTCATTTTTAACAAATCTGGCAGCAGAGTGTTGCACTCTTTCAAGGCTTTTAATTTGTGAAAAGGTGTGGGGATTCCATATGGGTGAAGAGTACTCAAGTTTTGGCCGGATTAGCATGTTGTAGGCTGTTTGTTTAACTTCGGGTTTACATGGGCCAAGAGTTCGTTTAATCATGCCTAAACATTTCGAAGATTTTGAAGTTATGTCAGTGACGTGATTTGTCCAGGTTAATTTGGAATCCAATTTTACTCCGAGGTATGAGTGGCTGGATACGGTGGATAATGGCTGGCCAGAAAGCGAGTACTTGTGTGTGCTGGGTTTAGTTTTGTTTGTTATTGGAAGGTGGACGCAATTAGATACATTAAATTCCATTTGCCATTTGTCTGACCATGTTTGGAGTTGGCTTAGGTCAGTTTGGAGAATTTCGTGGTCGTTTTTGGAAGAAATTTTACGATATATAATACTATCATCTGCAAAAAGGCGTATAGGAGATTTGATGTTCCCATTTATGTAGAGTAAGAAGAGGACAGGTCCTAGAACTGAACCCTGTGGGACACCAGATGTGACATCTGTGATGTCCGACAGGGCACCGTTAACTGAGACTCTCTGTTTGCGGTTGGATAGAAAAGATTTGATCCAATTTTGAGTGTTTCCAGTGATTCCGTAAGGAGGTCAATTTTGATAGAAGACGTAGGTGAGGCACTTTGTCGAAGGCTTTAGCAAAGTCAAGCAGGATTGCGTCAATTTGGGTCTTGTTGTCCATAGCAGTCATCCAGTCGTGGACTGTCTCAATGAGTTGAGATTCACAAGACAGTCCCGACTGGAATTCGTGTTGGAAGTGGAGAATGATGTTATGCTTGTGCAGGTGTTTCCACATGTTGCTTAGGATGATATGTTCCATTACTTTACAGAGGATGCAGGTTAGTGATATGGGTCTGTAGTTAACTGGGTCAGATTTATGGCTCTTTTTGTGTATAGGAGTTAGCCAGTCATTAGGAAGTTTACCTGTGTTGTATGATTGTTGGAAAATTTGGGTGATGATGGGAGCTATCTGCTTTGCAGTTTCTTTAAGGACTCTGGCTGGGAGTTCATCTGGGCCTGTAGCTTTGTTCTGGTTTAGATTTTCCAGCTGCTTTATTACGCCATCTATGCCAATTTCGAGAAGGGGGATGTTGGGGTAAGTAGAGGGGGCTATTTGGGGGGTGGGGTGCTTTTCTTGGGTAAATACAGAGCTAAATTGGTTGTTTAGGGCATTTGCTTTATCTCGATCATTAATTATTGGTTGGTCGTTTACTCGAAGTGTGGGGATGCCAATGTTTTCTCGTTTATTTGCCTTAATAAATGACCAGAATCGTTTTGGATTAGTTTTCAGGCTGTCTCCAATGTGGTTGTTAACATAGTCTTTGTAGGATTTTGCTAATGCTTTAGTAGCTTGCTTTCGGAGTTCCTTAAATTTTTCCCAGTCACTGTTTAGTCCAGTTTGCTTTGCCTTTTTGTGGCTTTTGTTTCGTCTTCTCTGCATTCTAATTAGTTCACGTGTTATCCAGGGGAGGTGGGTTTTAGCTTTTGTGTATCGTCTCGGTATGTTATTGTTAATCAAGGTAGTCAGGCGTCATGAAAAAGGTCCAGTTTTTGTCTATATCCTGTGAGTTGGGGTCGATGTCGAAGTACTCAAGATTTAGTTTGTCTATGTCGTCTTTGAGTTGGTCCCAGTCTGCTGATTTGTAACTATAAACTTGGTGGGGGGGTTTCTTGTTGAGAACTGGGTTTAAGTTGACATTGAAGGTCACGGATTCGTGATCGCTCATACCAGGAGTGGTGTGGGTGTTGATGATAATGGAGGGATTTGAGGTGAGTATGAGGTCAAGAATGTTGCCAGAAGCAATGCGTGTGGGGTCTTTTACCATGTTCTGCAGCCCCAAGTCGTTAGTTATTTCTAGTAGTTTGTTGTGCTTGCTGGCAGTGCTGTTATTAGTGGTCTGGTGATTTGTCCAGTTGATATCAGGGAGGTTAAAATCTCCAGCTATGACTACGTTAGGGGGAGTTTTTTGTGATCTATATTTAGTTAGGGAGTCGTGGAGAGCTTCAAGGGATTGGAGGTGGTCATTTGGGGGTCGATAATAAGATGCAAAGTATATGCATTTGTTTCGTGTAAAGTGAATTTTTTTCCAAATTATTTCACAATTTGAGTTTAAATTTTGGAGGGGTTCAGCTACAATGTTGTCACGGAAGGCTATAAGGACTCCACCGCCATGGACATTCCTGTCCTTTCTGATGGCCTCATAGTTGGGTGGTAGGAAAGAGTATGTAGCATAGTTTGCATCTAATTTAGTTTCAACTAGAAATATGATGTCTGGATTATTATATTTAGTTGGGTTGCTTTTTCTATGCTCTTAATGCTGTTGGTATTTATAAAAATTCCTTTAAGTGTGTTTCCTTGGGTTTTCTTGTGGCGTTCGGGGGTTGAAGTGTTTTGGGGGTTTGGGGTGTTGGTAGAAGTGGATTGCTCATTTCTAGATGGAGAAGTGGTAATATTTGGAATTGGGCGCCCGCATGGGCCAGGGTTTGGGTGGATGTCGCCTGAGAGTGCTATCAGTCTGCTGAGGTACAGATGTGTAACAATGTCTGATTTGAATTTGATTTTGGGTGGGAATTTAATTCGGGGATTCAAAGTTAGGGCATAATATTTTGGTTTAATTTTGAGATTTGATCGAGATACGCGTTGACATGTTCCAATGATCGTTGCTATTAGGAGAGTGACGGTGATTATCTGCGTTAGCCCAAGATTAATCCGCGTGGAATGCTGGACTAGGTGAGGCGAATATTTCCTAAAAGGACATCTGAATTGGAATACGTTTTGTAGCATGGTTTTCAGGAAGTGTATTAGTCTAGCTAAGTCTGCATACTCCTGGCACGGGGTCAAAGTTGATCGGGTTACCTGAGGTCACGTAGCTCACGCGGGTTGCATGGGGTCCACTGCGTTTGCACGCGCATGCGCAAAATGCATACTTCCGCTGACTTTCGGCACGGGACTACTCTGGGCCCGTTACACCGGTATTCCGTTATCGCATGTTCTCGTTGGTTAGCGTCTCGTGTGTTCGAGAAGTGTGGCGTTTTCCACGATTTTATGCGTGTTTTGTTGTAATTTCTTTAACTTTTTTATTTGGAACGAACACAAACGCTATTTTGTTGACGTGTGTAAACACTTGTATATATATATAACAGAGACCCATATCTTTTTTTCGCTCCAGAATGCCTATTTACGAAATAAATCGCAAAACATCGAAAATTTACATTGATTAGATATACGCGACTCAAACCACTCGTTTCGACAACAAGATGGCGATACGCAGTGATGTATTTTGTCGATTTTTGTCTCGAACAAAATCAGTTTTTCAGTTTATCTCATAAATTAGCAGGTATCTGTCACCATTAATGTATAGTTAGATAATATATATTTAAATATACGGCATAACACAACATTGCTTCAGTTCCCCTTTAAATGTGTGATATTCAGTCAAGCAATTTCAACATACAATTTTGTCAAAAATAGCGGCTAAGAATGTTTTCTTAATGTTAAATGAATGAATGTTACCAGAAAGGCTAGTTTAATTTTATAAAATAATTTTTACCAAAATGGAGAAATTTAATTGGAGAATTTCTTAGTTAATGGTAATTTAATATGTGCGTGTGCGTGTGTAAATATGTGATCCTTACGATAAGATTTTTTGGCAAATTACGCACACATAGTCATAGTGGCAGTCAGTGACAGTGTAATTGTTGTCAGTTGATATTGGGGGTGTCGATCTATTTTGTTTTATAGCTTTTAAAGGGCGATTCCAGCGGCAGTGTTACGTGTCGTGTGTATGACATTCAGAAATTTTTTTTCTTTGAAACTGCAGATCCATATCAGAGTATTGCCGACTGTTTTAATGTTTGATCATTGCATTGTTCTGCATGATTAGTTAAGGTAGGCAAAACAAATAATTTTTTATCAGAAACTAATTTAAGAAAAAAATTTCTAAAATATATACAAATCTAAATTCAGACGGGTGAATTGGTTATTAGCAAATTTTGCCAAAAGTTTGTGAAATTATGGTAACATTTAATAAGTTGCTTTATCATAATTAAACACGTTTATACGTATATTATGCATATGACTGTGATTGGTTATTTTTTTCATTAAAACATTATAAAATCGTGTATGACATTTTAGTTACGTGTGTGATGTGTGTGAAATATACTTAGTAATGGACCATTTTCTTAGTTGATAATGACTGTTTACACGACAGTATGATATTTTAGTACACACTGTAATAACACACCATAATGAGGTAAGTTAAATGTGATAAAACAAATAGTTATGACATATTTATTTAATATGCCCAGGGTAATATAAACAATAAGATATGAATCATTTAACTTTATCTTTAATCACCAAACCCACAAGCAAAATGAGCACATATTCAAAAACAAGACAGTATAATATTAAACCTCATTATGGAACTTACTATCAAACATGCAGTTTGCAGTGTCAATTATACTGATCCATAGCTGTGTGCAAATCCGACGCTGAATACATGGAAATCAGACCTTCTAAAGAGATGATTAAGGGTGTTTCCCCTGGTGTGTCAATTATTAAACTAGTGTTGTGTTGCCCCCTTGTCACATGTTGCATGTCACGTCTTTTATATGTTGGTACTACACAAGTAGTAGTGCTGATTTATAAACCATTAAATAAAAAAAAAAATTATTTTGAAAAGAAATGAAGATTTAAGAAATTTGCATTTTGTGTGTAAATTCGTGTGAGTTTCCCTTTTGTAATATCTGCAAACATGAATCAATGGACCGTTATTACTAATATGTCAACTTAAACAGTTGCTAGGCAATGTTTTGTTTTAGGGTTTATTTACAAACAAAATATTCAATTCCAATTATTTTCAGATGCACTATTGCCCAGTTTTGAGGAACCAAAAGGTAATGCGAACACTTGTATCAGCAATGGTACTACTGTAATAACCTTGGGGTGGAGTCGAACCTATAAAATCAACTGATAAAACACTTCTTCCCAATGAAGAGTTCTAATGCTCTAGCACTTCCTTGCAGCTTCAAGTTTATCTGCAACTCTCTTGTCAACGTCTTAGATGTCTTCCTCCAATCAGCCAACATTGGTTAATAACGTGATTTTCGTGAGTAGTCATCGGTTTGGGCTGAGCGACTATTGGGCTGACCCATGGTGTTGGAACATCTACCACTTCCTCTATGATGTCGAGTTGTTCCAGCTTCGCTAGCTCTTCTTGAACTTTCTCTCTGATGTGGTATGGAATTCTTCGATGCCGATTCTGTACAGGTTGAATCGTCTCATCAATGTGCAGCTTGACTTGAACACCTTTCAGTTTGCCAATGCCTTCAAAGATGTCGCTGTACTCCTCACACAGTTTTGAGTAGCGATCGGTTGTTTTCTCAGGTATTGATTCCCCCACTTCATTTACTTCACATATTTCAGGGACATATCCAAGTAGTACAGCTGTTTCTTAGCTTAGGAGATTGCCTTTCCCTTCACTCGTCACATATACCGTGCTGCTAACTGTCGCATTGTTTCCACTGATCTCTGCACTGAATTTTCCCCGAATGTTCATTGGTCTCCCTGCATATGGGATGACTGGGTTATGCTCCTTAGTGAGTGTCGGACATTATACTAGACTTCTGAATGTTTCTTCATCTAACAGGTTTATAGATGACCCCGTGTCAACGAGAATTTTGACAGGTGAGTTGTCAGTTGTCACAGTCACTAATGGTTTGTTGACATTGTTTACTTCCATCTCATTCTGGTACAGTGACCATATGTAATGGTCCTCTTTACCGGTTGGCTGTGTGTGGTCTACCTGTCGGACCACCTTCCCCTGTTGTTTGAATTGTGGCTTGTCTCCACCTTGCCTTTGTTGTTGTCTGACCTCATTAGGCTTGGTGGTGGTTTAGCTGATTGCAAAGTTTTGCAAAATGGCCTATCTTGCCACACTTGTGACAGGTTTTTCCTTTAGCTGGTTTCTATGTCAAGTTAGCTATTGACTGATACTACTCTGTGGAAATTCCCCGCCACATCTATAACATTGTTCACCTTTTCTTGGTCTATCCATTTGCTTTCTTGTAGGTTTCCTTTGAATCATACTGACCGAGGTATTGACTGATACTACTGTTTCTATCTCTTCAGCTTGTTGCTTAGACAATTCAAATGATCTCCGCACACTGAAGAGTTTCTCCAGTGTCATTTCCTCACTCAACGCTCGTATTCTCAGTTTCTGAGATTTGCCCTTGCCTTGGTAATGATCTGTGTATTGATTTCTCTATTGACTTCATGAAACTGACACGATGCTGCTAGTTCTCTCAGTCTAGTGCAATAACTGTCAATAGACTCATCTGCCCTCTGTTCACACTGATGAAACTTGAACACTTCATATTCTCTGTTTACCTGTGGCTTAAAATAGTCGTTGAGTTTGTCTACTGCTTTGTCAAACTCTGCATCCGTGCCATTGTCAGGTATCGTGTCAAAGATATCATTGACTGATTCGCCGACAAAATGTAACAGCCAGGCTCGCTTGTCGGTTGGTTCCGTTGCTGATAATCAGCAGCCGTTTGAAACGTGACAGCCACTTCTCCCACCGTAGACCGATTGCTGGCCCCGAAATGTCAAACGCTGGAAAATGGGGTAACGCTGTTTTATTTTATCGAAAAGGTCAGTTCAAACTTCGAGCAGTGACAGTGTTGTTGTACTTGCCCTTTTCGCTGACATTGCACATGTGACGTTGACGAGCGCCGCCGTCGACGTTTTCTATGTCAAGTTCGTTTTTGCGTCGAACTTCTGTCGCATTTTAGAACGATTTGTCGAATGCAGTGCCTGCTCCGACTGTTTCGTGTTTTCCCACGAGCGGTCTAAACATCCTCGTCGCCAGTTTTAGTGTCTAAGCATACATTTAGACAGACGGACTGATTCTAACAAACACTTTATTAGTTTACGCCATGAGCTTCACTCCCCGGATGTCTCGGGAGCATACGTTATTTCTCTTGTAAAACCAGACACAGGGATAATTGTATTATTGCATATTATTACTGTGAACAGTCACGACATTACATATACAAGTATAATTTTGTATTTTGTGATTCATAGCGTCACGAAGTGAACGTTCCTATTTAATTATTAATATTTTAAAGTCGACAGCGGCTAGCCTATATTGGGTTATTGGGAATATTGGCTAGAATATAATATATATATGCAAGCTTACCGATTCTCAACTTGAAGGCTCAATGTCTATTACAAAAAAAATCAAAATTGTTTTATAATCATTTAAACACTTCTGTCTGATAAAGTATGTTATGCGGTTTATCATCCTTTTTGAATTTTTTCAATATCTTTATTATTTGCGAAGTTATTCCACTTTTTGGCTTCCAAAAAAGGGTCTATTTTGTCTTATTGAATCGAGTCCATTTCTTGTGACCTTTCTGTTTGGTGGCTGCGCTGCCACTGAATGTAGGGGAACATGGCATAATGTGTACTAAAGAAGATATTGAGGTGGAATAAAAAGTTAGAGACCCTAAAATGTTGACCTAATAATATGTGACCTTGACATGACCTTGCATTGACCTACTTATTTGACCTTGACATACAATGACCTATTTATGTTGAAAAACGACCTATTTATGTTGAAAAATGGCCTAATTAAGTAATTGTGTATGACTTGTGGGATCAGCTAGGGTTTTAAGGGAGAATTTATGTACACATTGACCTTAATACCCATTATTGACCAAGTTTATCACAACTTGACCTTTGACCTATTTACGGGTCTTAATGGCTTATTTATTTTTTATTAAGTATGGATTAGGATGCTATTAAGTAATTGTTGACCATACCATTTACCCTAGTGACCTGATTATTTTACCTCCATTGACCTTTGACCGATTTATGTTGATAAATTAACTATTTCAGTCATAAATAATTGTGCATGGCAGTGGTCTTTGTAAATTTACTTAGACATGTTAAGAAATGATGTACATAATTTACATTACTATAGTATGATGTTTTGATGACATAATTTATTGTATTAATGGCCTAACTATGTATAATTAAGTGACACGTGAAGCTGGAAAATTCATAGAATCTGTAGTGTTTACTGTATAATTAAAAAAAAACCACTGTCATTTCATAAAAATAACACAATTTATTATACATTGAGAGAAGCTTTGAAATGTTCTGCATGCATAATGCAACAATATTTATAGTTAACTGTGTCAAAACTGGTTCACGTACACTACAGGTTCTGCACATCGATGTCATTGTTTAATGAAATAATGTCCTGCACTTCAACATGAAGTGATGTTTATATATTGTTCACAGTAGCTGATAAAGAAACATGGAAAAGGACAACACACAAAGCAATGCAGCAGTACAAGAACTAGTCGACTTCACTACGCTTTTAAATGGAACTATGCGGAAGACCACATAGTACACTGAAGGCTCAGCACAACAATATTCACAGTTTAATGTTTCATAACTCCGTGCCAGTGTATGTGTCAGTGTTCACAGAGCAGTGCAGAAATGTTCATATTTCAAAGTCTCATAATTTAATGTCATGCTTTTCAAGTAATGTTTATAATATTCACATGATACTGTCGAATAAGTGTACACATATTCAGAGATCACTGTTTCATAAATCTGTGCATGTGCAATGTGTGAATGTTAACTGGACACTGTGGACTCGGTGTACATATTCAACATTTTCATATTGTCTTTGTCAGCCTTGTCTGTCTTCTGGCGTGTGTTATCCTTTTATTCTTCAAATGTATTGTGGAATTCTAGAACATGAAATAAAGAATATATACATATATATATATATATATATATATACATATATATATATACATATATATATATACATATATATATATACATATATATATACATATATATATACATATATATATATATATATATATATATATATATATATATATATATATATATATATATATATATATATACACACACACACACGCACACACATTATACGCACGCACGTTGTGCATTAAAAGTACGTGTAGAAATAATAAAAAAGTATATATAAAAAAGTTCAATCAATTGCTTAACAAAACTCTCATTTACTTCATTTATTTCTGTATCAAACATGATATAATGGAAGGACACAAAAAATAACAGATGTTTGATTGATTGTTTGCATGCAAAATTGTCAGCACATAATTATAAAAGCGCAGATGGCGTGGATTTAAATACTGAAATATCACGACGTCAGACCCACTCAAAATTGCGCCTTGCTAACGCACAAACCGGAAGTTACGAATACAACTTTTAAATTGTAAAATATAACATTTTAACATGAGCTATCTTAAATGATTATTGATATCACACAACATTGATATATCTATAATTACTTGTTCCCACTAAATCTAACAGCAGTTGGTTACAAACACTTCGATTGCGTGGATTTTGAATTGCGCAAAACGACTTGACCTAAATTACTAGAACTGAGCGTTACAGCCTATGTTCCCAGTCTGAGCGCTAACAGTTGAAAATCTACTAAAAACTAACTTAATTTGCTAATGCTGAACAAGCATAAACTTGAATTACTTGCTCACAATAAGCCTATAATAGTATTAAGGTTGTTACTACAAAGTATTTAATAATTTGCATGACGTGCACCCATCTCGCACCGGCACCGCTCCCCCAGGAACCAGCGGCCGCGCCGCGATTAAACTCGACGCAAACGCACTTTTGAACGATAAACAGCGCGCGCATAGCTAATTTCCCGAACGACGCTGTACTCGTCCGAACAAACCCACAATCGTAACACACACATCATTATAAAGCTGAAATACTTAAGATTTTATTTATTGACATGCTAAAGTTGTTCGATGAATATTTATCCTTAATTTTAACCACTATTCACAAGGTAAAAGTAAACACCTACTTACCTCGGTCAAAGTTGCTCCGGGACGCCCCGCGAAAATTCCATATGATTCGTCAGTCTTTCATTGGTTGATATTTGTAACATTTAAGGTCACACGTTCATTTGCATAATGTTATGATATGCATATGCAAGACCATCAAAAATAAAGATGGAGGTCACACATTCTGGGTCAATTCTCAATAGACAAATTTTAAGCAGCGCACCAAGCGGAATGTAATGTACCTGTTAAATAACAATGATCATAACATCGTCTTCAGTATCTAACAATACTCCAGAGGTTACATTTTGTATATTCTAAATATTGCTTAATGTTGTAAAGTTGAGTGATTTGCGCCGTCAGTTCATAGTCCCCGAAAATGTCAATGAGTGCACTGCCACACACTGGTTGCGGCAATTATTAGTATACTTTAATACGAGGATTTGCCTTTTTTGACGAACACCTTAAAGGGGAACTGAAGCAATTTTGTGTTATGCCGTATATTTAAATATATATTATCTAGCTATGCATTAATGGTGACAGATACCTGCTAATTTATGAGATAAACTGAAAAACTGATTTTGTTCAAGACAAAAATCGACAAAATACATCGCTGCGTATCGCCATCTTGTTGTCGAAACGAGTGGTTTGAGTCGCGTATATCTAATCAATGTAAATTTTCGATTTTTTTGCGATTTATTTCGTAAATAGGCATTCTGGAGCGAAAAAAGACATGGGTCTCTGTTATATATACAAGTGTTTACACACGTCAACAAAATAGCGTTTTTGTTCGTTCCAAATAAAAAAAGTTAAAGAAATTACAACAAAACACGCAAAAAATCGTCGAAAACGCCACACTTCTCGAACACACGAGACGCTAACCAACGAGAATATGCGATAACGGAATACCGGAACTATTTTTTACTTGTTGACAAGATGGATGCATCGCTCGTGACATTTTCACCAGATCTGCTACTAGCGATTAGTGGTTTACTGAACTTCCTTAATAGTTGTCTATCTTTGGAGAAATGGAAACCACAGACGAAGAGTCTAGTTCGACAGGCCACACGGAAACAACCGTTGACAGTCGTAAAGTGTCACGAGTGTGCGAGTCACGCTCCAGACTCCAGGTCGGCTTCTCCTTTGTTGACGTTGGATTCAGGAAAAATTACAACAGCGCTTTGACTGTCAACGATTCCTGACTAGGTAATGTGATGTGGTGAACCTGTGGAAATTGCGTCCCGATGTCTGAGCACGTTTACGTTGAGTCATCATGCTGCGCCGAGGAAGCTACCATGCCTAGGGCTAGGCTATGGCTATGCAGCACCGTGTGCCCGACCACGTTGTTGCTTGCATCGCCGTACGAAGGCGAAGACGATGATTTTGTAGTGATATGCACAAACAGAGCGGTGCTAGATGTTGGCCTGCTGTCATTGCATGATTTGCGTGCCGACTCATTGATTCGCCCTATAGCTAGCAGGTCAGTAATTCAATTGTTATCGAATCATTGCCATTTTAATAATCATATTTTTTCTGCAGATTTCTTTTACCTAGCCCTAGGGCGAGGTCCGAACTACAACGGCAATGCAAGCAGGCTTTTCTCTTTATTTTGTATCTAATCTAATGAAGTGTACCGTGACTGTATTTTAATATTGTGTTTGATTTTTTGTTGAATAACATTGATGACAATAATAACATGAGGGTTTATTTCATTCATTATGTGAATATATATATATATATATATATATATATATATATATATATATTCTTAAATGTTACCATAATCGTGATTGTAATAATGATTGTAATCATGACTACATTAGTAATTGTGATTGCAATAATTACTGTAATCATGATTACATTAATATTCGTACTTGTAATCACCCCTCTCTGTAGCACACTATAACGCCTTGTTGTTTGGTGCAATGTAATCATTTAAATAACAATAATTAACTACTGACAATATGTAAGGTTCACAGTTTTGTAACTATTATGGTAATTATGGAATTAGTGCTATCAACTAACCCAGACAAATTATATTTCAGGCGCAGCAAAGGCAAGACAAGTAATCCCATCCTGCGATGTGGGAAGGATCTGTGATGTCTATTCTGAACCGAATTGAATTGATGGAAAGTTTAGCTATGGAGATTGACCTGACACAGGTGAGTGTACTGATAGTCTTATATAGACAAATTGTGAGGCATCCACAGTATGCAGCAGGTTAAAAAACAACCTGGAAAACTACAAAAATTCCCACTAAAATATTAATAACTGAATGATGTGAATGCCTTCTTATCCATATCCCACTTCTGTCAACAAAAATGTTTCCTGCAGCATCTTGCATGTCACTACACACAATTTCATTTATATTGAGACCAACATAAAATATATCAACAGTTTATTCACATAGAAAAACAATTACCAAAGAAATAAGGCTAACTAGAACGACTAAACATTGACTAAAAACAGTGACTTCTACCACCGGGAAATACAACCTTGAACATGGATATCACAGTTACACACATCATTATTATGCCACAACATATCAAATATACTGGTAGTTTAGCTTAGGAAATAATTAAACTTTATAAAGCCAAGGCATTTTAACTGTTTCACCATCATCATCTGTACCTTTGGCAATAGACTACTTGTTTTGATTGGACAGTAAATGTAAACCAATCGTGTAACAATATTACTTGTTCTGACTGACAGTAAACGTACACCAATCATGCATACCAATACACTACTTGTTCCTACCAACAGTAAATGTACACCAATGATCTCATTCTGGAATCTGCACCATTTCACTACTTCTTCTGACAGTAAATGTACACCAATCATGTGTATCCAATATACTACTTGTTCTGACTGAATCTACTACTTGTTCCTACCGACAGCAAATGTAAACCAAGCGTCTCATTCTCTACCAAATACACTACTTGTACTGACAGTAAATGTACACCAATCATATGTATCAATACACTACTTGTTCTGACTGATAGTACTTGCACACCAACCATCTGTTCCAATACACTGGCACAAAATATACACCAATACACTACTTATTCTGACTGATAGTACATGTACACCTAACATATTTGATTCACCTTTCACTCATCCAGGGGTAGAAATCAGCACACTTTCCTGACAGACACCCCAGTATCCAAAAGACCTTGGCTGATAGATCAGACATGAGTACAACCTGTGTCACAGTTTATGGCTGTTTGGTGTGTGTGCAGGTGCAGAAAAGTGACATAAGTTTTTCTCACGAATGACAAACTTCTTCTCTTTCTCATAGGTGTCGGAGCTGCTTGAGTCACCCTCGGTTATGTCGCTGTTATCACATAGTGTGCATCATCCGCACCAATGTCTTTATTCTCACTGAATCTGATGGAAGCTTCACGTAGGAGTAGTCATGATCAACGTTCATTGGTGCAATAATGTCATCCGTGACTACAGCAGCATTCGCGAAGTGTTGCACTTGAAATATCGTTACCAGATCGATTTGCATTTCAGCATCAGTTGTATGTGATGCCACAGCAGTAATAGCAGTGATGGAACTAAAGGTGACATCCGTAATGTAAAGATTGACGGCATCACCCGTAGCACTGGATGCTTCAAAACTAGTACCTGTACTTGTACGAACCAATGGTGAATCTTTCATCTGAAAAGATTACACATACAGTGACTTGAAAATTTTACAAAATTCATCTTTTGCATAATAAAAATGAATCTCTTGTATATATTATTTTTAGAATATAAGAGTGCCAGTATTATATAATGTATAAAGTAATCAACCACAGGGAAAATCATTTTTCCTATGGAGCCATGTTAATTCAACCAATGGGTCTTTCACTGATCTCTTAATGTTTTTAATGAATCTGTTTGGTCAGTTTGACGAATGCCACTGGTAACATAACCAAACGCATGTAACCAAAATTTTAGCATCCTAGCTCCAAAGTGCATTATAAATTATTATCTAATCAACATTGCACTGTTTTCAATGGGCCAGGGAGGTCAAAATTCTATAAGGGGTCCAAATTCCATAGCAAAATATGGACCCATAGGTACACTTTCTATGGGGTTCCTTATTTTATATCTGACACTCGATTTAGATAACATAATGCATGAATATTGTTATTGGACCAAATGCAGATCTATGCTTGTGACATCTTTACCTTATAAATGCTGCACGCACACACACATACCTGCCCACACGTATATATGTAAATATATATATAATTATTAGGTATTATACTGAAAGCATCTGCTAGATAGTATGGTGCATGGACAAAAGCCACACAGACATAAGTTTGTTTCAATTCAATTATACTGTTCATGACTGTTGCTGTAGTACACAGAGACAAGATATTGTCATGAATATACTTCAGGCATGTGGTCAATTCCATTCCGGATTTGGAACTGACCCTCAATTCCAGTTCCAGAATTGGAATTGACTTCAATTTTTTTTTTATTGGAATTTTTTTTCTAAATTTATTTTTTGGGAATTGGAATTGATTTTGTTGGAATTATTGACTTGATACTGTTAATATTAACTCTTATATTTACTTATATTACTTTAAAAATCATATTTGTCTGCTATTAGCATGTCACCATGAATCTGGTAACAGCCAGAAAGTTGTCAACATTACAGCATAGACACTGTCTACTCTGGTATTGAAACATTGTGACCAAGAACAATATAATCAAGCATTTGCATCAAAAAGAAATACTAAGTTACTGTAACAGACAGTAAAACCAAAATCAGACCATTCATGCCTCATTTTCTTTCTCAGTGTACAAGGTTTATTTACAGAGATTGCCAATTAAGGGCACCTGCCTGCTCATTCCCTTTGTGTGAGAGAGGAAGCCTGCCCCACTTGAATGCAGCCCCTTGTTTATCCGAGCCTAATGTTCAGCCCACAAGTTTCCCATACTAAACATGTCACTGGTCACCTGTACAATGCTGTTACATGTGGCTGTAGGGTTTGCCCTTTGTAGTAATTAAAAATGTCCCCATGTAGAATACATGTTGGAGATTAGGATGTTGAAGACTCAAACTTTCCAGTAAATTTGATGAAATATCAATGATACCACAACTGATAGCGATATAAATCTGCCTCCTAGTATATTTGCTCCCCCCCCTGGACATCTGCCCCTTTTTTATGATAGTTGACAAGTGAAAATCAGTTTGCAGTTTTATCATTATTACTACAATAACATAACATTCAATGACAAGTCGAAGTCACTTTAGCCTAATGCAATGGCCTATCCCCTGGAGTGTGTATGAGATGATCTTGTCACCAGTTGTCTTCCAGGTATCATTGATAGTCAGATCAGTGGTGGAAGATGGGTTCTTGGGGTGACGCTTCCACAAACAGTGGTGGACAGTAACGGGTCAGAGATCAGCTGGTTTGGAGTGCTCCTGGTATTAGCTGCCTTAGTTTTCAGGTCCTCACGGACCTTGGCAGCTTCTATCTGTGCCATGTCACCATCATGGTTGCAGGCAGTCTTGTTGATCACATTCTGGATCTGGAGATCAGATCAGTGACCACAGCACCCTTGAATGATCAGGATCGACGCTGGCTTCACTCCCAATTAAGAGTAATCTTGTTGGTCCCCCTTCTTGGTGAAGGAATGACACTCAAAACATAGCTTCTGACCTCGTCAAATGCTAGTAGTAATTTCCATGATGAAGTTATATAAGTGAATTCTGACAACTCTGGCTTGTGCATCCAGTTTTATAGGAAAATGGAGTCACTCCAACTCTCCATGGTAAATGCAATTCAAAAGAAACTTTGTTGAGATGGCTTCTTTCAAATATCCTCAATTGTCCTAACATTCTTCCACAATTGCAATAAAGATAATCCTTTGATTACAGGATCATCTCCAACTACATAAAGTAATTTACTTGGCTGATCTGGCACAAAGAACATTAATTGCAATTAGGGTAATATATATCTTGAATTCATGTTCAGAAATAAAAAATAAGTTAAAAAAACATTTCTTAAAAAAACTTACAAATAATCCAGAAGCTACGGACAGGGGGCAAATGTCCAGATTTTGAATAAGGCAAGGGGCTAATGTCTGGTGGGCAAGTGACAAAGGGGCAAATGACCTGGACCCGATATAAACAGGGGAAACTGTTCAAAACTCAGATTAATGACCCAATTCTCCAGGGCTGTCCAAAATGTCTGGTTTTGTTAGCAAAAATACAGGAGAGGTGTCGCAGCAGAAAGTACATATGAAATGGCTGGATGCCATTTTAAAGTTTTTGTGTGTGTGTGTGTGTGTGTGTGTGTGTGTGTGTGTGTGTGTGTGTGTGTGCGTGTGCGTTTAACGAACAATAATTTTTTAATCATATCTAATTAAATATGATTGTGCACACGTGACAAATAAAACTGTGTTAAAACGAATTGCATTTTAATTTTTCTTGAGCCTAGCATTTTAACAGTTGGAATTGATTTTTTGCAAGGTGGAATTAGAACTGATTTTTGGAATTGACAAAACAGAATTGACCCCATGCCTGATATACTTCCTTCATATGTATAGCTTGTACTAATACTATTGTGGGTTGTGGACAATTGCCCCCTCCCCCACGATATTTATTACAGTTGACTTAGAATAAAATGTAATTAATACATCTCTATGAACTTCCGGTTATTACATGTGGGGTTTAATCTGATCAACAAAGCAAATTAATTTTATATAATTTTGCCTTATTCTCAAGTCACAAGATTTCAGACAGAAATTGTAGTGTCATTATAGAAAGCAGACATGTAATCTGACAGTGTTCAACTGGGTAGATGACGATGCCTTAGTTAGTTTCCTTTCCAGCTAGACATTGCATGGGTGAAATGCATTTTACTTAAATATTTAAATACTTTTTAAAAGTTTTTGTAACTGCATTTGCACTTAATCACAATGAAAGTATTTGTATATTTTAAATATTTCCATAAAGAATTTGAAATGTAAACAGCAACAGTAGGCTTCTGTTGCACTATAGTCTATACTGTCTTTTGGTCGTGTTTCTCCCATGCATCTAGCCCCCCCCCCCGAGGTATAGCCTTACGCTTGCCGCTTGCTCTCTAGGCATTTAGAACACAGGAGTATGAGACTTATTATGACTGTCAATAAATAATATCAAATTATTTTCTTGAATAATTTTGCCTAGTACATACGCCATGGCCCATGTTATAAGGGTGCGGTATATCCTGTAGCACTTACTGAGTAATTGTTATTGTTTTGAGTACGGCCACGTATTGACGACGGTACGGTACGTCTGATCACGTCGAAAATAAATTGGCGGATTAGAAAACACTCGTAATTATATCAAACTATTAACACTTACTCTGCCGCTGAGCCCCCCGCAGAGCAATATGGCGCCGCCCAGCGAAGATAATGGCAAAGTTAAAAAGGATATTACAAAATTACCGTGGCGTTGCGCCCATCATATAAGGGTGATATATACTGTAAATGGTATGTTATTATATTTGGGCCATGGTTGTTCAAGTGCTTCACCCCCCCTTTAAGGAAAATTTTTACAATGCCATGATCTATATATTATAGATGAGTCAAAATTATTTCATCGATAGAATGCAAACAAATTGTTAGTATTTTTGGTGATGTACATACTATTACAGGACAACGAAAAGACGTTTTATTCCCTAAAAGACGCCACTGGCACTGCACAAAAATGCTTTTAGGTTTTTGGGCATGTCTTCTCTTGGTAAAAGCTGTGCAACGACATCAATGTGGAAACCTGATGCAGTTTATTCTAACACTTAATTACATGCTAATGTCACATCACAAATGTTGGATCAGAAATTTGAAGATGTGATTTTAGACCTATATTTAATAAATACTCATAAGGATAGATGACAGTCAATTTATGTTTTTAATTTGTTTCATATAAACAGCTTTAGAAATTATGAATGACACAGATGGTATCAAAATAATGCTTTAATATAGACATATGCTTAATGCATTCTGTACATGTATTACCCAAGATCCCCAAATTACATCACTGGTTGTTGTTCCCCATGGGTAAATAATTGTTATTAGATGTGACATCAGCATTCAACCCATGAAGAATCATACATGGGACAGCCCAGTGCATGTAAGAAAACTGGGTGGTATAAATGTGAACAAACTAGAACAAGAATCTAAAAATTTTAACTAAAATTTATTTAAATAAAAGTACATGTATCATGTATATTCCTGTCTTGACAAGTCGATTTGTCACTGAGTAGTGGTCAGACACTTGCATCACTAGCAAAAAGAAATTCTCCTAAGTAATAACATTAGTGTACTAAAGCCCCTACATAGCTAAGATAATTGTGTACCATAAGGTAACGATAATATTATGATTCTAAAATGGCACACTAGTTGTCAGTACAGCTAACCAATTAAGTCAACACATATGCTATCTTAGTTATGTATTGGCAAGAGACCCATATGGTAGCACCCTCACTGATGTTTAAGCAGTACTAATTTCGATAACCTCTTTCTAATCTTTCACCGTGCAACACATCTGTGTGTTGCTTTCCACGATGACATATCTTGATCTTTGAATAACACTGGGAACAACATTTGATTAGAGAAAACATATGATTATTCAATGATTCAAATACATTGACCTCTGCACACACCTGCAAGACTGCTGTTGAAATGGCACTGGGTTGCCCTGGATCCTGGGGAAGATTGCACAATTTGATCAGTCCTATTGATAAAAACTATCCTCAAAATGTGCTAAACAAATGTTGCTCAATTTGGTTGGCTTGAAACCTTCACGTCAGAAATTAACCAACCATCTGCGGTGTTGTTTAGGTGCTGTGGTCACATCAGGAAGCCTGAAATGACATAGAGGAGGAATACAATATGAAATGAAAACGAACTGGTGACTGAAAATGAAGGATGAATTGTGTTTTGTGTTGTAGGATGGCGACCCTATTCATAGTGGGTCACAGTTGTGTAAGGTGTGTGGCCAAACGAATAGAAATATTAATACTTAAATTATATAATTATTTTTGCATCATGCTATCCAGCATTTAGAATTACTAATTCATTATGGTATAACATACAATTATCAATCATCACATAGTAGACTAGGCTTAGTCCTCAGCTCAGGCTGAGTTTTCAGCGATAAAATGCGCTAGTTGCATTGCCATTAAAGAGCAAAATAAATAAGTGTGTGAATAAGCAAATCAACACAAAATATTCTTGCAATATAATTGGTCAAATTTATATTAATGTGTACAATCAGACTGATAAATGGCATCACAAACATTGATTCTTAAACGTAATAGAAGTGTAGCCTAGGGCTGGCCGTAGCGTAGGCTTAACCAAAAATGGGCTTAGGCTATTTTCAGAGCATGATCTGAAAATAAGGGCCGATCAGATGCTTACTTTCTGAGCATGCTCTGAAAATAAGGGCCGATCAGAGGCTTATTTTCAGAGCAGCTCTGTTATATCTGCTACTTTTATATTTGTATTTTTAAAGAAATAATTGCTTTGTAGATGAAATAATGTGGAGAAATAACTAGATAAACTCATAGCTGCACAGCTTTATTTTCAGAGCATGCTCTGAAAATAAGGCCTGATCGGAGGTTTATTTTCAGAGCATCCCTTAGACAATGTCCCCAAGGCCTCACCCCCTGTAGTTGCATAATGTTTTTGAAATAAATGAAAGCATGCTGTGTGGCTGTAGCACTGATAATTATTGTTTGCTGAGATTGTTTACTCTAAGGGTCTCTAACCAGACTGCAAATTGGTAGAGCATTAGTCTGTAGCCCAGACTGTCTCACATGAGTCAACATACTGAATTGGTAACAACTAGCACAAGCTCTAAGTGGACTTTAAATCAGGGCTTCTGACTTGAAAAGATATTTCCTCTGGAAGACAAGTTTGTGTGGCGTCACTGCATTCAGAAAGGGAACAGCTCAAACATACACAAAGTCATAGAATATTTGACTATCAAGCTACACACAGTGTGCGCACATTGTGCTTTTGTATTAAAACATACAAAACTTTGTTGATTTCGATGCTTGTAAACAATTATTTGGGTTAAATTCATATAAATCAGCGATTAAAAAAATCGGAAGTAAAAAAAAAATAATAAATTAATGATTTTTTTGGAGTGATTTAAATCATGATTTAAATCAATGATTTAAATCAAACAACCCTAATCATATCTACAGAGAGTTCAGTTACTACCCTCTACTTCATTTGGATGGAATGTTAACCATAAATGACTGAACTGGTGGATAATGTGTTCTGCCCTTATGAAAATATACCATATTATTCCATGGGAAAAAAATTATGGTGTTTTGCAACAGGTCAGTCATGGTATACCACACAATTACCATACACAATATATGAAAAAAGCATGGTCTGCCACAGCTTACCATGTAATGTCATGGTATACCATGTAATACCACGAAATACCATTGTATACTATGCCACATAATTTCACAGTATATTTTCATAAGGGTGCATCAAACGTCTTGTCAATGTGGACATGATTAAGGGCCAATCTGCTGCGGCAGTCGAGACGGTAAACGGACATAACCCCACTGGACAAAACCCCACTGGACATAACCCCACTCGGACATAACCCCACTCAACCCCACTCAGACAAAACCCCTTTTGGCCTACTGCATATAGATTCAAAGACAACAATATTTGTTATTTTCTGTTTTATTAATGTCAATGTATCACCATACAACATTGACAAATATGCAACTATGAAAACTACATTAAACTACTACCTCACATATTGTTATCATGAAAACTACATTAAACTACTTCCATCTCACACAGTGTCCAATGCCCCTCAGTGTATCGGGAATTGACTTGGTGCCATCACGACGGGCAATACACAGATTGTGAAGCTTCGTCTGGAGCTGAACTGTGTGGCGCCGCGTTTGCTTGACTGGTGGTTCACCATGCTGGTCACGTAGCAGTGCAGTGGCAACCTGTGCCTGGTCCTTCCGGATAGTGTCGATGGCCCTCCAGATAGTTGGATAAGCATGTCCTACCAAGTTGGAGAAGGCATTGTACCAACCCTCACATATGTTGTTGGTTCTGGAACTGCCGTGAAGGGTGATGTTGTGCACATTCCATATGGATGGTGGATACATAGGTGGCTTGCGACGCATGCGAAGTGGAGGCATAGTGCCGTCTGGACGTTGGGGTAGCTGTATCTGACGGTAGGTACCGGACACATAGATTTGATACTGCAGAAGGGGTTCTAGTCCCTCAGGAATGTTATCACGCAGGTAGGCCATGCCATCAGGTACATCATCTTCAGGCAGGAAAGCCAGACCATCCATCATCCCACAGAAGAGCTTAACGTCGTCTTCCTCGCGATAACGCTGTACCAGACCAAGACTCTGAATCTTCCTCCATGTGGACTGGGCAAGATGATAAAAACATCCATGGATGTTGACATGAGGTCCAAATGATGATTGCATGGCGTTGATCACTGCCTGCTCAAAATCCATGGTCACAGTGGTGGGGTCAACATTGAAGCCAAGCTCAGTGCACCGGTCCTGAATAGCCGAGAAAAGTTCCTCATAGGTTTCCTGGTGCTTGTTGGGTAGGAAGGCGTAGACACATGTCACAGCTGATTCTCCAAGTGGTACACGGATCACGTATAACTGAGTGAATAGGAGTGGTGCAACATCGAAGGTGCCATCCATAAACCAGGAGTCAGAACTAGCGAGGTGGCGAAGTCCAAGGTCAATCCCAAAAACTAACATCCTGGCAGAAGAATCAACACCGTTGTCATAGATGACGAAGGGGTCTTCATCAACAGTGGTGGTCCACTCCCCATCTAGCATGAGTTCACTGAGCGATGCTGGGTTCTTGGGCATGTGCTTGGCACGTTCCCGTCTGAGAGAGCGCTTGACTGTGTCTGGATTGCCGAGTGCAGCACGTACATCTACAGGCACATCTGTGGTGTGGTCTGACATGAGCTGTGTTAGTGTACCACGTGATCCAGCTGCACGCTCCTTGAGTGAGCTACAGACTGTTCCTGTGGATCATGGCTGTGCGGTGTCATGCTGGTGACAGTTGTCATCTGCAAAGGTACAAAGAAAAATATAATATTAGTTGTAATATGAAAATGTAGTAATAATTTTTCAAATTTTCATTCATGTTTGTAGCACTGTATTGTATAAAAATTTTGGACAACTGGATCAAAAAATTAAGGTCTCTGGAAAATTATCCACAACAAAGAAGCTTCATATGGCAAAAGTGTGATAGTGGTATAATTAATCATATAATATTATGGTTTTTGTTGACAATCTGCTCTTTGAAAATCATATGATGGACAGTACTGTCCTTGGAGAAGGTCATTTTGAATACATGGAAATTAACATTTTCTGAAACTTTATTATCAACACTCACCTTGAAAATGCAACAGTAATTCATGTAACATATAGGTAATGAAATAGTTCTAAGCAAATAGGATGAAACGTGTTAATTATTACATTTTATCAGGTACATATTCACAAGCTATTAACCAGGTGACTAAGAACTGGTTGTTCCAATCAAAGCGTATTTTAAGTGCATTCATAATGAAACAATTTAAATTATTCATCAAAGCAGAACAATATTAATCTAAATTGATGGTATTTATGTGCACCGTTAGTTGATCCAACCGGTAATTCGATCCAACCACAATCAGAAAATAATTGTACATCAGGTGGCAAATGTTAAATTTTTTATACTGTTATGATACAAAAATTATAATACATTTTCTAACCAAGGACACTTTTACACAATACCATGCAACAGGCCTTCATTATAATTTGTATAAGTGTTTTTTTAATTTGACATTCTAAACAAAAATATCTGAAATCAGCTATATATCTATAATTTCTCATCTCTGGTAATTTACACAAGATATTTACCTCAGCATTGGTAGTCACACCTCCCTTACAACTGAACGCTGTGCGGTTGGAGCACTCCCATCGGACAGTCTTTTTAATATATTTTCGGGTGTATATGTAGCCTCCGTGCATCAGGTTTAGACCACCTTTGTTGTTGATGACGATCTCCATGTTGTAGAATAATGAAGGTTCATGTTTACTGGTGTCCTTTTATACCCTTTAATACCGGTCAACTGTAATGTAACTAGCAACTAAGAAAAGCCAATTTTTCTGGCTTCCCTTAAATTGATGTCCTAAATTATCCCCCTTGAACCATTTAGCTCTGATGTAGCAGTTAGAAGAAGCCAATTCTACTGACTTCCCTTAACTGCTGTCAGGGATGATCCCATTACGTACATCACCAAGTACAACAGAGAAACATCCACTTAATTTATGGCTATATTAAACATGTAATAGGACCAAATTTACATTTGAAAACAATTCCTTTTGAAGTGCAAGCAGAAATATAGTTACTTCATTTCAAAATATTATTTATTTTTACCTAATTTTTTAAATTTTCATTATTTCTAAAAAAATAAAAGTGGGGTTATGTCCGAGTGCGGTTTCGTAATGTGTGGTTATGTCCGAGTGGGGTTTTGTCCTGGATTCGTCGAGACAGACATCACCAGCAGTATCACAACTGTTGTATACATGTTAAGGTACAGGACAGGATAAACTTCTTGTATCATGTCATCAATTGTGTTAGGTCTCTCAGCGACATTCACCATCACCCATCTTGCCTTCCATGTTGTAGCTGACATGGATCACCTAGTATGTCATCTTGGACAGGGCTCCAATTCCTTTTCATTCAATTCCAATTCCTTTTTGTTTTGCAATTTTTTTTATTAATTCCAATTCCTTTCAAAATCTTTCAATTCCAATTGCCGCTCCTGCTCCAAATAACGACAAAAGTCAACAATGAAAGATTAATGTGCATGTAGCGTCATTATTCTTTGCATAATCATTATGACTATCATACATATGTAATGTACATTCATACATGGTAATTAAGTTATATAGAAATGAGCAATCCACAAAAATTATTTACAGTCATTTTATTGAAGTAAAACACTGTACCCAACCCCATTACATTTACAGCATATCATTTATAACAAAATCTATAATTCTAAACTAGTCTCTAATTCTGGCATCACAAGTTAACTACTGAGCATTGTTGCAGCGAATCATCAACCGCATGGCTGTAGCCTGCCAATAAGTGTCTTTTCATGGGTGTAAAAGGGCTAACTTCCCAGGTCTGTAAACAGTTGAAAATATCTTTGATGTTTTTATTAAAGCCAGTCTGGAACCCTTCATTAACCCGCTAGCAAGTGGCAACATAAAGAAATCATAAGATACTGGCATGAATGACAGGATTTCAGTTTTCAGATCCTCAATGCATGAGTTGATAGCATTATTATACACATAGCCGCCTACAACAGGCTAGAAAAATATTGGTTGATGTCACAAAAAAATCAGATGCTCAATTCCTTTCCATTCAATTCCAAATCCTTTTGTTAAAAATTTTTCAATTCCAATTCCTCTCATTTAAAATCTTTCAATTCCAATTCCGCTCCAATTCCGGATTTGGACTTGAATTGATTAATTCCAATTCCTTTGGAATTGACCCCAGCCCTGATCTTGGAACACTTATATAAAGACATTAGACAATGTCCACAAAGCCTCACCCCCTGTAGTTGTATAATCTGTCTTGGAAAGGAAAGCATGCTGTGTGTCTGTAGCAGTGCTAATTATTGTTTGCTGAGAGGGTGGATTAGCACCTGTCCAGGGCTCTGTGTACTCTAGGGGTCTCCAACCAGATTGCAAACTGGTACAGTATTAAACAATTGTAGCCCAGATTGTCTCACTTGAGTCAACATACTGAATTGGTAACAACTAGCACAAGCTCTAGGTGGACTCAGGGCTTCTGACTTGAAAAGATACTTCCTCTGGAAGACAAGTTTGTGTGGCTTCACTGCATTCAGAAAGGGAATAGCTCAAACATACACAAAACTTTGTTGATCTCGATGCTTGTAATCAATTATTTGTGTCTTAAATTCATATAAATGAGCGATTAAAAAATGTTTTTTTTTAGTTATTTAAGTAATTATTTAAATAAAATGATTTAGATCAAACAACTCTGGGTCAAATAAACTTTCTGTTCTGTAAAATGACCATAAGTTATAGGAGTACGAGTACTTTAAATGTGAAATGTACAAAAATCTATTTCCAATAATATGCTTTGTACAAATTCCGCGACAATACTAACGATATGATTGCATACTAATCTGTTAATATTTTTTTGGATTTTCAAGTGGAGATTATTATCTTACTTTTAATAGTCCATTGTTTTGTTTACACTTACCTCAAGTCAGCAAATGTTGCAACAGCTGGCGTAATATTGCAGTTGAATGTTATTAAATGAATAACACTTTGTTATGCAGAATGCTGAGGCTTTGGCAAAGGATGCACCGGTTGCGGTAATGGGTCAGGTTCAGGCAACTCACTATAGACAGTATATGCACGCCCGACTGATCAATGCGTCAGATAAAGAGAACATGCGCCAACCCTACCTGCCAGCCCAGGAAAGGTGACTAGAACTGGGTGGACTGCGAGAACTGCGAGAACTGCTTTGCTTGGTGGCACTTCAAATGTGCCAAACTCCGCAAAAAAACAAAAGATTTCTATGGTTAAACATGCACCAAAAGGTTGTGAAAAGTGGTATGTTAAATGTGAGCTACAGGGTAAAAAAACATTCAACATAGCTTGTGAAATTATCATCTTTAGTATATCTAAAATTATTCTGAATCTTATTTTTAGAAAGAAAGAAATTACCAAGTTAAATGCATATCAATATTGGAAACCAGTGTGTTCTTTCAGTGTGAAAATGATTTTGAAGTTGAGTCCTTCCAGTTTAAAAAAAGGTTTTAAATTTTTTTCAAGCATTTACTTATAACAGATTATTCATATGATTCTTGTAACCCTATTCCATAGTTTTGTTAGTATGCATAAAAAATTTAAATCTGTGCAGCTATGAGTTTATCTAGTTATTTCTCCATGTTATTTCATCTACAAAGCAATTATTTCCTTAAAAATACAAAAAAGTAGCAGATATAACAGAGCTGCTCTGAAAATAAGCCTCTGATCGGCCCTTATTTTCAGAGCATGCTCTGAAAATAAGCCTCTGATTGGCCCTTATTTTCAGAGCTAGGCAAAGTCAATCGCCCTACAATGTTTTTCTATCTGGCTGTTGCTACTAGTACCAGAGACGAAGAGCGGGGCGAAAAATTTTGCCTATTTCAGAGCATGCTATCTTATTAACCATGAAATAGCGTAACATATCAGCTGATGCACATCAAACGTTATAACACAACATTAAAATGTACATTCGTTTGACATTTGTTATATATAGTAGATCAGTTATAGGATACCTCCCAAAGGAGACGGTTACAGAGTTTAACTAATAGCGGTGCTTAACAAGTAATGTTCTTGTCGACTAGATATGGAATCAATAAAATATATATAATAATATAATATTAATTAGCCTGACGCAGACAATGTTCTAACTCAAACGCCCGCAACATGAGGCAACTTAGCAGCCGTTTTGATTTATTCGTGTGATTCTATATTATTGGAGCATGTAACTGAGCCTATACTAGCAATGCCGGAGCTCGTTAGGCGGCGCTAGTAGTGCTATGATCGGCAAGTCGACCAAAACGTGTACCCACAGAGGCCCGTTTATAGGGGGTGCCTTTAACGGTCCATAGCAGCTGATTTAGACCACGTATAATAAAAGTGTGCACATGTCTGTAAAGCTGAATAAACGTTCTTTACTCTGATGTACATCCTGTTTTATTTCTTTAGGTGAAAGTATTTTGTTTTTTAAGGTGAAAATTTCAGGATTATCGCAAATCCGGGATTCACCTTGATTCACGAAAAAAACAATTGTATGTCTTTCATTGATCATTTATTAACACAAAAATATTTTATTTTATTTTGGCTAGGTCTGGCTAGTAATGTACTGTACAACTAAAACAACCCCCTATCACTATCCACTGACGCCAAGAATTATCTAGCTATTTGAACGTTAGGTGGCGCCACACATATGTCAGAATTATAAATTATGCGATGTCCTAGGCCGCTGTTGTTTCAAGTTCGTCTTTCTCGTCGTAGTTGTTGAAAGTTCATAAATATCCATTCTTCAAGTACGTTCTGGAGGGTGTTTTGCTAACTTTGGCGGGAGATAAAACATGTAAACAAACTTGCAAAGTGACGGCGTGACTGACCTGTCAAACGTTGTCCCAGCAGACAAGACGAAGAAAGGCATCCATTACTCACATTAGTTCAAAGCTGAGTCTTACACTTGGAATGTTAATATGATTTACACTGTGCTTTCCGATTGTTTTTCATTATAAGTACTATCATAACTGTGGATACGACTCATGTATAGTGACTATAATGACTAGTATTAATGTAAATATTACTAGTAGTAATGTAAATATTTGTTTATGTCAAATTTATCTATTTTGGATATGATGATGGCCTAGATGATGGGTGAAGATGTATGAAACTCCAAAAATGATGTACAACTGATAGTTGGTATGCAATATTGTGTCAGAATGGTTATTCACTCAACGATCCACACACATTGATATGATACTTGTAATGACGTACATATTTATAGTAGTTGTTTCTTATTTTAACTACTAATACACCCAGATAATGCAATAGGTATGACAATAAAAGCTTACATTTCATCCTACACGATACAGCTGTGAAAAGGCTTCTGTCAAAATCTGCATAATAGTTTGCAGTTAAAACCTTGTAAATAACATTTTCATATACATAATAATGCTAATGACCTATACATGTCAATCATGCTTAGAAATAGACACCAAGTTTTAAAATGTATCTGTAGGGTATATACTGTGGTTATTTTTTTAAACTTTTTTCCAACCGCCCCTGTAAAAATGTGCAAAATAAGTGAAAAATAGCATTGTTTACAGCTCTCTTGCAACAAAAATAATGGATGCACTGGTATGAATGACCCCCACACAGGTTGAGAACATTGAGAACTTCCACAATATATAAAAAAAAATACATTAACATTAGTATTAGTAATTTGTTTAAGCCAGGTACACTTTTTTAATCAAAATAGAAAAAACATGTTTTGGAAATGTTGACGGGGGTGTCTTTGAAGTGCTCTAACATAAAAACTAATTAACCTACAGCAAACAACTGATTCCATGATGTATCTTAATAATATATCTTTCCAATGATCATCATCCTACATGATACACATGTCAAATATTCATCTTGCATCAGCATGTCTTCAGCTGTGAACATGCTTCTGTAAAGATACATAAAAGTTTGCAGTTTTAAAAAATCTTGTAAAAAATATTGTTCACATATATAATAATGCTAATGACCTATACATGTCAAACATGCTTAGAAGTAGATACTGAGTTAAAAATATATATCTGTAGGGTATATACTGTGGTTGTTTTTTACTTTTTACCAACCGCCCCTGTAAAAATGTGCAAAATAAGTGAAAAATAGCACTGTTTACAGCGCTCTTGCAACAAAAATAATGGAAGCACTGGTATGAATGACCCACACACAGGTTGAGAACATTGAGTACTTCCACAATATGAAAAAAAATACATTAACATTAGTAATTTGTTTAAGCAAGGTACACTTTTTTAATCAAAATAGAAAAAACGGGTTTTGGAAATGTTGACGGGGGTGTTTAAAGTGCTCTAACATAAAAAACTAATTAACCTACAGCCACACAACTGATTCCATGATGTATCTTAATAATATATCTTTCCAATGATCACCACCTACATGATACACATGTCAAATATTCATCTTGCATAAGCATGTCTTCAGCTGTGAACATGCTCCTGTAAAGATACATAAAAGTTTGCAGTTTTAAAAAATCTTGTAAAAAATATTGTTCACATAGATGTGACATAGCCACTTGTCGGTTCGAGTAGTTTAGTTACCCACCACATGATGGCAGCACCCAGGGTAATGTAATGTAATTTAGAGAATATAGTTAGTGAACTATTATTGCTATGATTATTTGTCCTGTAATTAGTATTTACTGTGTAGGTAGTTGATCTTATTACTAATAATTCAGTTGTTTAAACATAAATTTTACCCTAGAGACAGGGGTCACATGTGGTCAGTGGAAGGGGCCCTGCCCAAGTGGGCCAGGCGTGATTCTACAGTTAATGACAACTCTGTTTTGGTAAGTCCCTAAATTATGTTTTCTACCTTATTAAGCAATGTTTTCAAATCATAATTGTATCATACTGTGTGATAGAGAATTGTCCATCTGTTTATATCAAGGCATTTACTTTATCAGTTATAATTACTTAGTGGTGACTTTGATTACTAATGTGTGGAAGATCAGGAATAAGTGGTCGTTGGACCTTAGGGAAGAATGCCCAACAGGGCTTAATGAGATTTTGACCACTTGCAGTCAGTAGCTGGTAAATGTACAGATTCCTTTAGAAAGTTAAGTTTTGATCATGTTTAGTGGTGCTACTGTTATAGTTAATATGTTATAAGATGTGATAGACATGGTGCAAGCATAAATTGTGCATGTATATAGGTATTATGTAACTGTCCCTACAGTTAAGCCTGATCAGTCTGGTACCTTCTCTCCCTTTGAAGTTACATTGATTAATTGCTCTAGGAGGTGGCTGGGAGAGGAGTAATCCCTAGAGACCTGTAAGTTGAGCAGTGTCCAAGACTTGCTTGTAAACAACAGTGGAATGACAGCTAGGCTAATCAGGGCATGCACATGTGAAATTGACAACATTCTTGACTGTTGAATTTATAATATTAAGGGTGTTTTACATGTAGAGTACTAGTATTACATTAATACCTACAAGTATGATTATATATTAGTACTGAATAAGATAACCGGTATTTTACAGACAATATTGTGAACAACACCAATGTGTTGGAACTATGGTATTTAACAGATGTTGACGCAAGTCCTGGCCCACTCCTGATTGTGGCCAGTCGTCTTTTAAGACTTCTTTTAAGTCGTCTTTTAAGACATTTTTTAAGTCGTCTTTGTTATTGTGTATTATTCTTTCACCTTTTATTGTTGTTCTTAATGCTCTTGCTTTTGGTTGTATTTTGAACTTTTGGTTGACATTTTATACTTTGACGAGGTACCGAAGTTAGATCAGTAGTGCAAATTGTGCAAGGACTGAGAAACTTGGTTTTGTATAATTTTAGTAGTTAAACTGTAATAAACGCAATTTTATCTTCAAATTTGCCTTACAGTGGTCTATTCTTAATTTAGGCATAAGCTTACCACCCACAGCCTACATATATAATAATGCTAATGACCTATACATGTAAACATGCTTAGAAGTAGATACTGAGTTTAAAATATATATCTGTAGGGTAGATACCGTGGTTGTTTTTTACTTCTTACCAACCGCCCCTGTAAAAATGTGCAAAATAAGTGAAAAATAACACTGTTTACAGCTCTCTTGGAAAAAAAATAATGGATGCACTGGTATGAATGACCCCCACACAGGTTGAGAACATTGAGTACTTCCACAATATATAAAAAATACATTAACATTAATATTAGTACATTTTTTAGACCAGGTACACTTTTTTGATCAAAATAGAAAAAACGTGTTTTGAAAACGTTGATGGGGGTGTCTTTAAAGTGCTCTAAAATGAAAACTAATTAACATACAGCCATACAACTGATACCACGATGTATCTTAATAATAGGCCTTTCCAACGATGTATAATACTTTGCAATAACTTAATTATCTCAAAATGGTCCAGCATAGCTACCTATACACTGACTGTCACTACATGACTGTAGCCACATCTGAGTCGGCAATTAATGACTCCATTTTTAACAATTCTTCCTTTTACATACATACATACATATACATATCCTCTTCGGTCTTCAGGCAAAATCTGCCTATGTATCACTCTTTGCTGGTCTTAGTGTGGCTTTGTAGTCATATTTGACTGCCTGGTTTCACCAGTGTTTGTCTAGTCGATTTTTAAGTGTATTTACTGACGGTGCAGTAACGACGGTGTCCGGAAGTGAATGCCAAATATTAATGACTCACTGGCTAAAGAAATGCCTCCTTAATTCCCGTTTACTCCGGTCCTTGAACAACTTTAGAGAATGACCCCGTGTGCCTTCGTACAAGTCTTTGTTAAACATATCGTGCGCAAAGGTAAAAATGCCATGCAAGTATTTATACACATTAATAATATCTCCTCGTAAACGACGGTAGGTCAGTGTTGGTAAATTTAATGCCTTTAATCTAGATTCATAATCTAAATGTCTCAGTACTGGGACCATCTTAGTAGCTCTTCTCTGGACAGCCTCCAGAGTATCAATATCATGCTGGTACTGCGGTGACCAGACTACTACTCCGTATTCCAAAGTAGGACGGACTAGTCCTTTATATAAATGTAGAAAGGTTGTCCTGTCCAAGTATTGATATGTTCGTCGTATTACACCCAGCAATCTATTTGTTTTTGACACTGCCTGCTGTACCTGTTGTGTAAATTTTAACTGGTCATCAACTAGGATGCCCAGGTCTTTCTCTACATGGCTACACTCCAGAGGATTTGCACCTGTTTCTGTTGTCAAAGTATAAGTAAATTCTGGGTGCCCATGTCCAATTCTTAGAACTTTGCATTTATCTGGGTGAAATTTTAACTGCCACTTTTCAGCCCAGTCTTGTAATCTGTCTATGTCTTTCTGTAGGTTTATACAATCTTGCCTCGTTGAAGTTCTGTGATATATTTTTGTATCGTCTGCGAAAATCTTCATGTCACATGTTACAACATTTGTTAAATCATTAATATATAGTATAAAAAGAATAGGTCCAAGGACACTGCCCTGTGGTACCCCACTTACTACTTCCGTCCACGAAGATGCTGCTCCATTTACTAATACACAGTGTTTGCGACAGGTGAGAAATGTTTCAATCCATTTAAGAAGTTTTCCCTTTATTCCGTATCCTTTTAACTTTGCTAGCCGTCTCTGGTGTGGTACTGAGTCAAAAGCCTTCTTTAAATCCATGTATATTGCATCTACACATTCTCCATCGTCTAATATTTTTGTCCAATCTTCCAATGTTGAGATTAGTTGTGTGGTACATGATCTCCCAGCAATGAAACCATGCTGCTGGTCTGCAATTAATTTGTTTTTTCCATGTGTGTTATTATGGCATCTTTGACCAGGGATTCCATGACTTTACATGCCACTGCCGTCAAGCTAACTGGCCTGTAGTTTGCCGCTAGGTGTCTACTGCCTTTCTTAAATATTGGCGATACATTTGCAATTTTCCAGACTTTTGGTAGTATGCCTGTATCCAGTGACTTCCTAAATATGATGAACAGTGGCATTTTCAATTCTTTAGCAAGCTCTTTTAGTACCCGGGGATGTATGCCATCAGGACCTGGTGATTTCCCGATTTTGAGGTTTTCCAATTTCTTTTCAATCGTCAGCAGTGAAGTTGATATCATCTAGATTATCAATTCCCTGATGCTCCTCAAATGTTGGCACATTTATTAGGTCTTCTCTAGTAAAGACATCACTAAAGAATTTACACAGGACATGTGCCTTCTCTTTATCTGTGGTTGTCAGTTCTGCATTTTCCTCCGTTTGGAGATCACCAATTCTTGGTCTTGTTTTCATCTTTGACCGAGCATAGCTCCAGAAATGCTTTGGGTTACTTTTAATATCTTTTTTCATCTTTGCCTGGGGGCAGCCGTGGCCTAGTGGTTAAGGTGTTGGACTCTAAATTCGAGGGTTGCGAGTTCAAGACCCACACTGGGCACGGTTCGTTTTCGAAGCTTAGGCAATTTCGTTTACCCTACTTTGCCTCAGTCTACTCAGCTGCAAATGAGTACAAACACTGTTTGGAAGGTACCTGCGATGGACTAGTGTCCCGTCCAGGAGAGTCAGTATAACTGCACTCTAAGTTGCTTCGCACTACAGAAACCAGGTTTAAGCACTGGCCATATAAGCCTTCATAGCGTCCTAAGGCGTAATGCCTGGGGGATGACTTTACCTACCTTACCTTTACCATAATATATTTTGGTATGGACTGCTCCAGTGTCTTGACTGCTTGTCGAGTAGCCTTTCTTGCTTGATTCCTAGCTTTGGTGTAATCTAGGTAGTCTTTCCATTCCTTTGTCCGTAGGTACTTTTTCCAAGCCCTATGTTTCTTTCTCACTTTGTCCAGTGTTTTCGCATTCATCCATACTGGCTTATGTTTTATTGTTTGCCCTGATTTCTTCTTTGGGATACACTCGTGCTCTGCCTGTTTAAGCCTACTTATAAGCAATTCCCAGCTCTCCTCTGCATCAAGATTCACGAATTTGGTTTCCCAGTCATCTTGCAGCATTCCTCGTAATTTTTTATAGTTTCCTTTCTCATACAGAAATGATCTGCCACTTTGACCTGTAACTGGTGTTTGACATTGGTACGTGAATGTGATCAAACAGTGATCGCTCTTTCAGAGAGGATCATTGACATCGTAGTTGTTTATCATTTCGTCTTCATTTGTAAATATCAAGTCTAATAGATGTGGGACTTTGTTTACCCTGTAGCGTGTTGGTTCCATGATATGTTGTGTAAGAAAAGCATCTCTAAGGTTTTCTGTTCTGCTTGCTTTCTCACAAATCTTTGAATCATCCACCCAGTCAATGTGTGGATAGTTAAAATCTCCCATCATTAGGATGTGGGAAGCATTTGCCTCGTTTATCTTGCCTATTAGTTGGCATAATTTTTCATTATTGGTATCACTGCTGTTTGGGCTACGGTATATGCACCCAATAAGTATCTTGTCTTTTCCGGCTAGTCGTACCTCTGCCCAAACACATTCTTCAAATGTTGCAGTATCATTTATGGTACACTCGGTAGGTTTAAGTGTCCTATGAATATATAGGCATATTCCCCTCCCGTCTTTCTCCAAATTTGAGAATAATTCATACCCTTCTAGTTGAAGTTCACATGGTACTATGTTGAACCTACATTTCTTTGGTTTCACCTCTATGTCTATGATTCCTATAATCATTAGTTGTGATTGTGTCACTTGTGCTTTTAATTCAGATAGTTTATTCATAAGTGAGTCAGCATTTGTGTACATACAATTTATTTTGTTCATAATTGGTGAAGATCGTGCTGTGCTTTGTCCAACTTTTGTTTGTTGTGCCACCTGAGCCTCATCAGTCTCATGTTGTGCTTTTGTGCAGCCTGTCCACATTACATACTCATTGTTTAGTGACAGACACACATTTTCAGGCATTTATTCAGTATATTTTAGATAAAAAAACCTCCTCCATGACTGTTAGGTGGCTACCGCGTTTCCGTTCCCAGGCATGGTAACTATTTGCGTTCAGCCTGAGGCATGATCGTTTTGATTGGTTAAATCAGCTTCCGGTTTGCTCGGGAAATTACGAATTATGGGCCGTTATTTCCAGAGCTGCTCGGTAAATAGCCAGTGCAAAAATGTAAACACTGTCACTGCTCATCACGAAATGCAACATAAAATACAATATACGAAAAGTAAAAAAATACTTACGCATGACCATGCCCATGGAATGAGATCCCATGCCATGCCCCATGGCATGGGCATGCCGCAGGTCCTTAGGCTTACGTAGTTTTGCAGATCATCGATTTGAGCACCAGAATGCACAACAGCATCTAATTTTCCGGTTATTCCGTTCAAACACACATACACATCTATAGCGATGAAGCGTTTAGGTGATCTATGGTTTTTGGACTTCCGCAGGCGTCACCTAGCGCCATACAAATGAATACGGCGTGCGCCATCCAGTTATATAATATAGATCAGTGGACTAGGCTAGGCTAAAGGTTGACGAGCATGCGCACATACACTTTTCACATGGAAGAACCCGTATGTCAGCGAAGCTATTATTTCTTTAAAATGTTGTTTGTGAAATGTTCGCTGTTGTAATTTGGTCTGACAACTGTTGATGGATTTACGCTCACCAACATCACGTAAGATTTTTTATGCAACTAAATGTATATAAATATTTCGCAAACGTTTATGAAATAACATAATTTTCATGTCGCACGTGGGTAATGCAGTTATTTGGTGATACATTTTGCCTTTGGTTTTGGACATTTTGATTTTGCTATTTTTTGTGGGGTTTCAGCGATCAACACCATTTCAGCGCATTGACATTGAGCAAACCCGCCTGTTCTCCTAGTTTGCTCTTGGAGACTTGGTATACTGTATTGCAACGAACGTCTAGCTCGCCGAAAACGAACGTTTTCGGAGCCAACTTGAAACCTTATGAAAATGCCGGGCTTTGCCTTGGCTTTAATTAAACCTTTATGACGTGCTGGTTGGTGTGGTTTTAATTTTAGTCTTACGTAATATAATATGCTGTTTTCACAAACATCTGAAGACGCTTTGTGGCATGACCATGGGATCAATATTCGAAACATGACCATGAGATCAATATCGAAATATGGTCATGGACCATGGTAGGTATAAAAAAAAATCAAATCGATCAGATGATCATTTAATTGGTTTCACAGGATACACTGTCCTAAGAAGTTTCTAACACTTTTGGAATTTTTTTAAAATCTTCATTATTTCCGAAATTATTCCACTTTTTGATCTAAAAAAATTAACATTCAATTTGGTTCCATTTTTTGTGACCGAATGCAGAGTGAGGACTGCATTTTATTGATATGAAAATAGCAATAGTTTTTGATGTATTGAACATATTGACGTGAAATAAAAAGTTATGTGACCCACAAACGAATGTTCATAATATTTGACCTTGACATGACCTAATTAGTTGACCTACATTTGACCTCTTTACTGGGAATAAGGGCATTATTTAGTTGTAATTAAATAGTAAATGGGCTTACTAAACTGTTAGGGGTTGGAAATTGGCAATGTATCGACTTCAAATACATATTTTATTGACCTACATTTCACATCTGACCTATTTACATGTATTTGACAGTTCTTTTTATATTTGACCTATATTAGTGGATTAATAGGATAATTTAGCCATTATTAAACAGATAATGGGTCTGTTTAACTTTTGATGTAAATAAATTGTCAATGTATCAATTTGAATACTATGTGACCTTGTAATGACTAATTTTTGCATACCTAATTAGTTTATCTACATTTCACACTTGACCTACTTATAGGGAGTAAAAGCATGATATGGCAGTAATTCATTTGTGAATGGGTCTATTAAACTTGTGGTGATGAAAATGTTCAATATATCTGTTTCAGTAGCATGTAACCTGGTGAATCCCTATTTTTATTACCTAATTAAATGATCTACATGTCACATTTGACCTATTTACAGTATTAATGTTGCCATTGTTAAATAGGTTTGCTAAATTTTTGGGGTTAAAATGAATCACAATATCAGCTTAAATATTATTTGACATTCCTTGCTAATGTTGTAATTAATAGGGAAATGGGAATGATAATTGTCAAATAATTACTTTAATGCTGTGACCTTTTTAATTATCTTTTTTTTTTACATGAGTTTGGAATGCCTTTTGAGTATGTGAAGAAATAACATTTTAAAACTGCTGTGAGAGATTCCGTGTTTAATTTTATAACATATTCCAAGAGTGCAGCAACACTCATAGTTTCATAAAAAGGCAATGTCCAAAAGTCTCTCTATGAAGGTGCGCTGTAGAAATGTTTGTAATTTTATGAGAGCCGTAATGTGTACAAATCCATGCAAGCATCTATGCTGGTGCACTGTAGAAATGGTCATAATTTCATGAAAGGTGATGTGTACATATCCAGTAGAAATGCTTGTAATTTCATGAGCCGTAATGTGTACAAATCCATGCAAGCGTCTACTGGTGCACTGTAGTAATGTTTGTAATTTCATGAGCCGTAATGTGTACAAATCCATGCAAGCGTTTGTCATACGACGCACGAAACTGTGCCCAACTTCAGCTTGGGAGCTTCCATACTGAAAATAAAATAAATATAATAGTAGATTTCTGCATATTCATCTAATTTATTCTCAGTAGAACTTTACCACACTGTTCTTAGTGCACACAACATCGACATTACTTCACTGTTGCAATTCACGACAGAAACCACGTGTTGATACAAACTCATCCCTAGTTGTGAATTTAATCCTTTGCCAATCACATGCTGGTGTAGAACTTACAGAAACAGTTGGGCTAAGGCTAGGTTTAGAACTAACAGTTGTACTAAGGTTAGACATGGTGTACAAAATAAACCTACCAATGCTTAAATTAAATGTGGAGTTATGTCAGAATAAGTATTTGTGTATGAATATGCAAGAAGTTTGTGTGATACGGCAATGCGTTTACAAGTATTAAATTATTTTCAAATAAAGTTCAATTACTTACTTTCCAAAATATTTTACAACAATGTCGATGTAATTATGTCAACAATCATAAAAACTTAATCACAGCTGTATTTAAATTATATTGATGGTAAGTCTTGCTAAACAAAATTCAACCACAAAATGACAATTACTTCCAAAAGTATTTCAACAGTATAAAATTCAATTAAGTAATTATACAGAGCAATATCATAAGATAACTTATCTTTATTATTTTCTATCCTTATTCTTCAGCCCCAGAATCTTTGATTATTCACCGTATGAAATATAAATAAACAACCATTATTTTTATCCATAATAAAGTATTTATAAAAAGGGTATGCCATAAAAACTAAAACGCCACCAAAAAACTGCTAATAAATCGTAATTTCTTACATAACAATTAGTAAATACTGATGCACAAAGAACAAAATATATATATATATATAACAAATGTAATAAACAAAACATGCCAGCAATTAATTGTTGAAATATGGATTGCTTGGATTACGATTCTTCGAAAAGATTTCATATTCGAGTGTTGCAGATGATGCCATGACGCTGTCAAATCATCTTGCATTAATTGACCTTTCGTAATTTTTAACATAAAAATATTAACGCATAGACAAAAATAATACATTAATAATAACATTCAACAAAACATGCAATTATTTAATTGCAGAAATGTGGATGTCAACAGATTACGATGCGTCGAATGGTCTTTAAAATATACATTCACGCGAAACCACCAACCGTAGCTTCCAAACGACAACAAATTAGCGTGCACCAGGTCATGTTGCCCACGTTTTTCTGAAAAACGGCAGCTGTGCACTGTAATAATATGCACATCATTTTAAAGCTAAGTAAATATTGTACTGTTCTTTTTTATTCATATATAATTCTTCTTTCTATTATGTTATGTACTTTTTAACAAGTATTTGCAAAACAAAACTTACTCACCTTCGTACAGTCACAAAAGCGTCGGAATGAAAAATTTCCCGCGCCCATAATGTAAACAAGACATTCATTGGTCGATATGAAGGTAAACAAACTCAGCCACAACATTTGCATACCGAGTATTTTGGCTTTTCGCACGACCATGTGACTCGAGTGTCATGCCTTCGTACCAAATATGGGACACATAAAACGACGCTATTTTTGTCGACAAAAAAGAGTGATGCCATCTAGTGGAACTTGATATACATAGCCATGGGACCAATATTCGAAACAACTACCAGTTATTTCATCTATCAAGTACAAACAAGTTCCTAGAAAAGTTGGTATGAGTGAACTAATCACCAATAATCCAATGTAAGTGTTCGGGTCAAATTCGGGATCGGACCGATTCTGGGATTGGCCGATGGTCACGTGGGTTGGAATAGCACAACACCCGCCTAAATTGGGGTGATTTGTTTAGTCAGTCATCGACATAGTGAGAATTGACTGTTTGAGTTGCTTATGTGTGGTTTAAATCATAACGTGCTTGACTGAGTTTGCATTTGTATTCATTTCGTAGTACTTATTGTCATACAATTATTGAATAACTTTCCTGAGCTAGACCTCGCTGATGTGCTTGTCATTTCGAAACGAGGTGAGTTTGTTTAATTTAAACAACTATGCTTTAATTACAGTGCTTGGTTAATGTTTATCCTGCTTAATTTATTTTTTATTTTATTGGTGTAAACATTTCCTGTGGTCCCCCAGTTGTATAGCCGCATCGTATACCCCAGTTGCCACCAAGTTGCCTACTCTTGCATTCCCAATAAGCATACAGGTATGGCTATTTTTTAATGTCAGTCTCGGCTTATTTGGGTACAGTAGTACCTGCCTTCAACGGACCCTCCGATGAGCGGACACCTGCTATGGCGGGACACTTTCTCAATGTACGGACTGTTTTACCATGTTAATGTCCCTCTGATGAGGGGACACCTGGTGAACGCGGACAACGGACAGGATATATTGGTTTTCTGTCCCTGCTAAGGCGGACAGTAATCATTATTTTCGTATTTTTTTTCTCGAAATATTTTATTTCCAAAATGGCGACGGACAAACAGTGTAGTGGGAAAAACAATGTTATATCGCGAATTTGGATATAAGGCTGTTGGTCGTGGACCTCGATTTTCTGCTGCCGGGGGAAATACCAAATGGGCCTGCTTAAACCTACTTAGAATTGCTTTGACAATTCTCAAGAAACAGGTGAACAATGTCAACGACAATGAACGACTGTCAACAAGTTGTTTTTTGGTGCTGTCGCTGACACCAATCGCTGATGTTGGCTTCGCTTAGGCGGTTTGAAATTGCAATCGAGATTCACAAATACGCCTTGCATAAGAATCAGATAAACAGTCTTAAGTGCAATTTAGTATGCAGTACTAATATGACACTGGGGTGAAATGGCATGCCTCCAATCTAAACGACGCAAAACCAACATGCCAAAGGTGCTACCGGTGCGCGAAAATACGAATTCGTCATCCGCATATGAAACGACAAATCGATGCTAAGTCGTGCATCATAAATTTATGCTTCAGTCGAGATCAGTTGAAAATCGAGGTGAAACTATTATTAATTCTGCCTATTGTCGTTTTCTATGTTTAATCAGCTTACATTCTGCGTGTGTCAACTCACATACGTTTTCGGCTGCTCAAATCCAGGTTATTATTTTCAATTCATAGGCCTATTAGTTCAGTGCATCGTCATCATAGTTCCATAACGGTATACGTACATGTATTTTATTCCGTTAACGATTAAACAGGGTATGACATTTAAAAATAATACACGTTGATGGTAGTTGACTCGTTTAATAAGCTCTATAAACTGCATATTGCCGAATAAGAGAGTGCTGCAACCACACTGTGGCTTCGACAGCGTTCTTGGACTTGGAGCAGCGGACGGCGATCACTGTTGGTTAGTAGCACCCTGGTGGCGGACATGGGAACACCTAACGCGCCTTATTTCAACCCTCCACTCCAGCATGCTTGTCCCTCCGATGAGGGGACACCTGCCATGTAGGGACACTTGCTTGGATACAGAAGTGTCCGTTGAAGGCAGGTACTACTGTATATACATTTATTATTTTGGTAATTGGACGTTTCGGCAGCGTTCAGGCCTGGGGTAATAGTAATGTGTAATAGTAACGATTACATTTGTTCAAGTAATAGTAATAGATGGAACAGAATACAATGGAATAGTAATTGTAATAGAAAGCAAAATAATAGTAATTGAGCTGTTACTTTGTTATTGCAATTTAACATTTCAATCACACCAAAATTTCATTGAAAATAATCATGGCATGCGATTGAATGATATTAATAGCTTTTGGCCTGAAGACTATGAACAGTTTTTGAAATGTCAATGACTGTGGAGCGCCTCCGGCAGCATGCAGTGGTTTCGCGAAAAAATGTCATGAAAATATATTGCGAAGTAAATAAAAGTAACGGAGTAAAAAGTCGCGTTACTTTAGATAAAACTACTTCGTTACAAGTAAAAAGTATTTAGTGAAAATTCTACTTCGTTTCACGCCAATTACGTGAAATAACTACTCAAGTACTTCTACTTTGTTACATGCCAACCCTGGTTATGTGACAGTGACATTACTTTTCTGTTTCATTCCAATGAATATATGAAACTTCTACATCCGACTGGAATTGTATGACATTAATTTAATTTGGAAGTTTATGAGTTAATTGTAAATTTAACTGCCAGCAAGATCTATCGCCCAGATTGATGTTTGAGTGATGCAGTTTTCTAGAAGCTCAGTTAAGTGCAGCATATATATATATATATATATATATATATATATATGTATGTGATGTGATGTGATATAAAACACCTAGACATCGAGTACAGAAAGACTACAGACAGGACATCTTGCCACATCTCAGTGTTGTTGTATGCAAGAGATTTTGTGTTGACAACGATCAATTGACATTAAAGTAAACAGTTGTTTTGCCTCCGAAATAAAGTATAAACTAAGTATTTGTTGTTAGTTTTTTTTATAGAATGTGCACTTTCGACGATACACCCATCAGTTAATTTGAATCTATGTAAGTGATTAAGTATGTAAAATGTTTAATTGAAAGAAAATAGTTCCAATGGAAAATGTAATAGTAATAGTCTTAGTTTGAAATGTAATAGTAATACTCATAGTTTAAAATGTAATAGTAATATATTACATTGCCTTCAGCATCAGACAGCATGTAATAGTAATAGAAAGGAAACTAAATAATAGTAATAGTAATCTATTACATTGCAATGTAATAGACCCCAGGTCTGCTAAGCATTACCTCTGGCTAGCTGACGTGACCAAATATTTTTGGTCGCCTTGTCGCCATTTTGTGAAAGCAATTTTGCCGAAGTGGTATCAATTCTGACACGACTTGGAACTGGCAAATTTTTTTTTCGCTCCAGCACCGTTGTTTTATGAAAATGTTTTGACGTTTTCACTATGATAAATTAATTATATTGTCATTATTGTTAATTTGAAAGCTTAAATACTTTTACTTAAAGTGTATTTAAATGCAAATACGGTATGTTATTGCAAGATGGTCAAATACAAAATTTACTAATGTTTTCAAAATGAATTAAAACATTAATTTTGATTTACAGATGCCTACTAAATGACTAAATCCGAGAATAACCCAGGCCCTAAGCGACAAATTTGATGCAAAGCATTGCGATTGGTCTAGAAATATCATGTGATCGCAATCTTCATTATAATTGGCTAATGTATGACCTGGTTTTGTGTTCCAATTCCTTTGTTTACTACGTATAGAGCAAGTTTCGCGTATTTCTAATCGATTTTTCGACAAAAGAGAAGCATGGTGTATGGAAAGAGAAAGTTGAAGGAGTTATATGGATGTGGTTGTGCATTGTATTCAGCACTTGAATCAAGTTGAATGTACCATTTCCATAGATCCACAGTAAATGTGTTTATTATATATATATATATATATATATATATATATATATATATATATATATATATATATATATATATATGATCATTATTTTCACAATGTCCATTTGATATAGTATATCAATAATACCATGGACATTTAAAAAAAGGTACAGGCAGCAGTAATATAGATAACATGGAAGAAATACGTAGATTGTGTTATATAAATATGCATGTTTTTTGCATTTGCGAACTGCATACATGTGCTAGATACCCTGAGCATGTCACTAATTATTTATGTACAGTTAAATGTAATGCTTTGAATTGTATGCCAGTTGACACAGTGGATTGTAGATTTTTTCAGTGACCTTTCAGTGATCTAACGACATTTTATATATAAATTGCGAGATTTGCCTTCCTGTCATGACGTCACGAATACTGTCCGCAGTCGCTAAGTGTCGCTACAAACTGGTACATTTTGTGTGCACAAAACATGATCAAATAAGCTCTTTTCCGTGGTGACCGAGGGAATTAAAAAAATATTTGAATAGCAGTAAATTATTTTTTGAGTATGGACAATGCAGTTTAGGAAGAAAAAAATGTCATTTCGCGTACCCTTTAACATTCTGTTAATTTTTCAGGAATCTGCATTAATAAATACTTGACTTGTACTCTGTGTGGAGCATAGGTCGACCACAAGCTTCCTCCACTTGGCCCTGTCTCGGGACATAACTTCCAGCTGACCCAAGGAATGTCCCAACGTCTGCCCTTCAGTATCCACAGACTTTCTCCAAGTGGAGTGGAGCCTTTCTCTCTTCCGTTTCCCTTGTGGTTTCCATGCATTAACAAATAACGAAATTATAAATAATTTTCCCCCTTGCAAATTGTGTTACAATTCAGCAAATTTTTTTAATTAGATCAGTACAATTTTTTTTAATGCATGTTACGAATCCTGCAAAAAAGCTGTGGTATATACATATTAAATTCAAAATTAGATTCATTATAGTATTTACATATTAAGTTAAACCATGCGATACATTGACAAGACACAGTCGACGCGATGTGGCAACACCTCATGTGAATGACATAATAATTAAGAAAAACATATTGTTCAGTATTTGGTTTTTGGTATTGGAAGCTCCGTACTTTTTGCTGGGAATTAGTAAATATATATATATCTCACTTCACAATAGTTTGTAAATTTTTTTAAGTATAAAGAAAATATTGAATGTGTATGTCCAATTGAGAATTTGTAATGTTTTTATATATGATAAACCACTTGTTATTATTCCGTGATTATTTCTTTAGTTCTCCACAAATAAACATACATCTATGCAACTTTGAGTGAACTTGCCCATTAATCATTAGTTTAAGAAGGTGTGGCAGGAAGTGGGAAGTAGGAGGATGATTGGCCCCCCAGAGCATGTGTGACTGACTGGGTTCGAATTAGTGGAAATCCGTGGGCCATAGTTCCTAATTGGGAGGTCTGACTGGCCCCTGAAATTTGGTCAAAAAACTATGATATCAGTACATCTCGAAGACACATGCATTACTTAATTTTATGAATCCCACTAAGAGGATTACTGGTGATATCTTCATTTTATGAGTGCCAAAAGTTTGCCGTACTTTTTAGCTAAACCCATTTGTGAGATGCCATTGAAACTGACATGAAGGCTTAGAAAGCTTAAGCTTGATTGGTCAACAGTTAATTTGGACATCCAGTGCCGCTTCACAATAAGAAAGAAACACGTATATGATGCATAATGCATTTTTATTGGCTGACTAAAGCAAGCAACCAATCAGTGGCTGTGATATATATTTGTTTAGTGGCTAGCCAAGCACATGGTGATTTTCTGAATGAGCTATTGATTTTATTTTGGGAAAATGGATAAGGTGATTGAACAGTTGCCTGATTATATCGCGGGATGTGATATGCCACGCAGCCAGGGAAAATGCTACGGAGATAACAATAACTGTATGGATGGTTGTTTAGCATTGGTTGAACACGCTAGAAACGGGAAGAAAGATTAACGGGAAGAAACCCTCAAGCCAAGGACAAGTCAGTCCACAAACAGTCCACAAACACTGTTAGTAGTCCAGCGGATAGGTGAAATGATTGTACACTTTTTGATAAAAGCAAGACACTTGGCTCATCTATTCTAATTCCAAGGGAACCATTTTAAAGATTGGAGGCATTCCAGATTTTGCAGCATTCAGAAATGGTGGCCATTTAAAAAATGGCTGCCGCATTCAATTTCCGCATATCTTAATAACTGCGTCACCTAGATCTATAATTTTGGTGCCTAAATATAGGTTTTTACTTTTAGGGATCAAACATTCCAATTGTTTTACTTTTGAATTTCTCTGACATTCATATCTGCCATTTTTAAAGATGGCGGTCGTCAATGCAAAGTTGATGTCAAAATATAGGTTATCAGGTGCGACGATTTTATAAGTGTCACTTAGATGTTCTCTACAACATGCAAAGTCACTTCAATCATAATTACGTTATAATGATGCCTACCCCCAAAATCCACACCAAGGATTCCCAAACAGTTCACACAACCCGCTAACATCTACCGCATTTGCAGTGGGCGGTAGCCAACTCGGAGCAGGTGTTGCATGAGGACATCATGCATTGATGGAATCTTCTCGATCTCCCTTCCTTTTGCGTGAAGAAGACCTGTCTGGCGTGGTTCACCTCATCCTCAGAACTGCCCTGGTCATATAGTACAACAATGTACCTCTCGATGGTTGGTAGAATTTCCCTCAGGATAGCTGCCGAGGGAGCTTCTGCAAGAGTACACATCACAGGCGATACAGTACTGAAAGCATTCGATGATGCCCAAGCCTCTTCCAGCAAAACACAGTGTGATATCACACCCGGTCAGTGCACAGACAGGCAGTGCCTTGCACTTCTCAACACCAAGCACGTGTGCAGTAGCAGTTGCATCAACGTATCGGAATGATTTCCCTGTGCAAGGTCATATCAACAGTTCTTATGACAATCTTCTGTCATCCCTGCTTGACACCATCCACATCATGCAACAGCATCCAGGTGTTCGCCTCTTCGTGTGTACTCTGTGATAGCCACTCTACGTTAGTTGCCTCTGAGCACAGCACCTTGTCTCCATGTGTGATCACCACCTTGCTAGGAAATGTTTCGGCAGTCACTCGTTCACTTAGCAGGTGCAATATTTCTGTCTTGTTATTATCTCGCAAGAACTCTAGCCAGTTTGCAGGTAAATTCTTTCGACATTCAACTTGTCCCCTTCCCTCTATTTCTCTGTGTGGTGGTCTTGAGGCTGTCAGGTCTGTACACATCGAAAATGATGTAAAAATGACAAACAGAACTGACAAACTGTCTCATGATGTGTTCCATGAACATGGATGCATAGTCATCGAACGTTTCAGACATAGAAGGCGTGATGATCATGTGAGCTTCCCTCTGCGAGCAGGCACTGTCATTGTGCGGCACCAGGTCTACTCTAGGCACTGAAGCAGGTCGGCCTTTGTACCGAGCCTCATGTTGCCGTAGTCTGACAGTGACGGGGGAAATGAATGATTCTCATGTTGAAAAAATCATCGAAACAATCGTCGCGTACTTGGCAGGTGATGTACAATGTTGAAAACAAGTTGCGGTCATATGTTTCCATGACAACAACTGTTGTTGTGCGTGTGATTTTCGTTTCTCAAGATGTCGACTGTAAAGACGCAGCTTGTTCTTTGGGAATGTTTCATTGACCATGTTTGTGTAGTCCACCAGATGTTTCTTGAAGAACTCCTTGCATTGGTCTTCTCCAAGTTTCTTCAACCTTGCTGATGGAATCAACCACTGCTGCCTCTGCCACCACACATGTCAAGAACTAGGAAATTTCCACTGGTATCCCAGTAAGGGTTGCTCATCTCCTTTATTGTCGTGATCAGAGACTTCACATATTTGATGAAAGTCTCCAGGATGCCTAAAGAAACACAAACAACATTTTGGTAAAAACCACTGTTATAACCAGTAGCAAAGGATGTTCACAAGCAGAGGTTTAATTTTCCGTGCCCATTCACCCACATACCCTCTTTGTAATACAAGCCAAAACTACTTGCTGTGATAAGATAATGGAGTAATGAGCATTTTCACTAGGCAGCAAACGGCGCTATTTAAGACCACAAATTATTATCCACGGGAGAAACTCGTTAACAACCCGTTTCATTTCTGGTCCAGCCACCATCCACCTCAGTAATGCCGCTGACTTCTCAGTAAGGCTTGACTGCTCCCAATCTTCTTTGTTCTGCTTGTGGCTTTCATCCAATGGCATCCTGGTTACCCAGATTTCATAGAACTACACGTGCTGTTATCGGTCATGATGGTTAACATGTCACCCTTCAGTCAACCAGAGAAATGACTGGAATCAGCTAAAGTTCAATCATTTAGTTATGCTAGTATAGGTCCAGCACTAAAACATTGCAACACTAACTGCCATGCACCTCACATAGGCAATAATTAGGCCTATGTCTTGGTCTTCGAAAGGTCGAGGCATTTTATTGCCATATTAGAACATCGTTGTTGTCAACTATGCATACGTTCACAGTTCTGTATAAAACCATAATCATTGTCAGTCATCGAAGTATGAAGATATAACTGCCTGCCTAAACTGAAGATGTCTCTAATACTTTTGAGATCGTTGGAAGAAGAGAAAAGACCTAGCTAAACTTTCAAATAATGATGCATCATTACTTTGTCAAATTTGAGAGTATAAGATAATATTCCAGTGTTTAGCACCTTGTTTATTAATAATTTGTTGACTGTCTATATGTGCATATATACAAAGCGGAAGGAGTGCCGGACCAATAGCTGTACAATTGTGCTTATGGGTTAGGAGCACTAGCCACTTCATAGTTTTTATTATCTCTTTTTAGGTGCATAGCCCCCAAACCATGACTTTTCTTTCGCTTTAACCTGTTCCTGGTTGGATCTGAGTAGCTAGATGATTAGTCCAGTACTAGTAGTGGGCATGTGTCTTTTTATGGAAACTGGTGAAGATTCAGGCTAGCAGATGATGACATTTGGCTTTTGAAGCTCCCACCTACCTTTCAGTGCACATGCTCACACAAACATTGAAACAATGGTAGGGTTTAGCAACTAGCTTGGTTGGTTAGCTGGGGCCAAAGACTGTTGTTGCTAATTGCAATTTAGCACTCTGGTATGGGCCTGTGTAAATAAGGCAGTGCAAGTAAGATAAGGGGTTTCTGAAAAAAAAGATGCCAGTCAGAAAAGGAAGAATATAAAATCTTTACTCTCCAGAAGCTAAACAAAATCTTGCTATTTATTGATATATTCCTGAGGCTGTTCTAGAAATTTGAAATCACGAAATATAAAATTTATAAAAATGTTTAACTCGAATCATGTTATAAACTCACGGGTAGATACATAAGTGAATGTACAACGGCACTGTATCTCGAAATGTGTTTCCCTTTCAGTTATAAATATGATACGTTCTGTCATTTTGTGCAACAATTACTCACTTTTTTCAGTAAAATATATATCCTTAGTGCTTTTGTTTGTTCCAGACTCCCACCCATAGTATATATACCAGATAATTTCATATCAGTATATTCCCATATCCATGTACCATCATTTAGAAAAATAATTGGTGAGATATATTAAATATTAATGAAGATATTGTCATATATGTAATGCTACCCCCTAAATCGATAAAATGGCGGGAAATGACAAGTCGTCGCATAATATGCTCTTTGTCAACCGTTTATTTGTTTATCATCATCTCACATAGTAGTTCAAAACTTAATGCAAAGCAATATTTTACCATCAGTTAGATGTACAAATTTAACTTTTTGCCCATGCATGGTATAAAATACACTGCTTTTCAGTCAATATACGTTAGATGGAATCACACACGTAACAACAACTTCATGCCTGATATGAAATTTCATATCAATAGACCTGGTGTCTATGTTTTTATGGTCAATTACTTCAACTTACTGAACGAATAATTACCAGTTGTTATGTTTGAAAAATTATATAGGCATTTCATTAACCCTGCCCCCTTATCGAACAAAATCACCAAGTCTTTTCAGAGTGCCTTTTGCTTTACCATGACCAACAAAAGTGCTGGTTGAGTCACAACCACTAAATACGTGATGGTTAATTGAGGCTTCACACATGTCTGGTCTGATGGTAGATCCAATTTGAGTGATATCAATGTTTATTTCCGCTGTTGTGTCTCTGTGTTGAATAGCATTGTGGCTGGAATGGTGTGATTAATTCCAATTGCTATTATGGCTATGTCGCTATCTTGGGATCTGAGAACCACTGTGTTAGACCCACAGTGAGCTGCGTGAGAACCATGAAGAAGAAGGCAGCTATCTGCTTCTTCGTGGTTACATCTGAGCTCAGGAACTGGTGTCATGGTTATGTGACTTCTCACTTCTGTCAGTCATCGCTACTTGGAGTAGGTGGCATTCTTCTTCATTGGTCACATAAAGAGACCGCCTACTTAATTCTGGTGCTGCCGTGTGTCCAGAAGAAACTGTGATAGTTCTTGCTTGAACTGTGCACTTAGAAGTGACTTTGAATTGATGATCAATTCTTTGGTTCTCCGATTTAATTGTTGTTCCCAGCAACCCTGCTGTAGACGTCGTACGTCGATCTCTTTCAGCATTCTTTAATGAAATTTCGGTATAAGTGTCCACCAACCAGTCAATTCGTGAAGACATTCCAACACCCCTGACAATGGTGTTGAAAACAAGATGGGCCAATTTCCTGTAGGTCATTGTCGTGTCTACCTTGATTGCATGCAGGATTGCCATCTACAATCCTTGTGCTTTCACAAGGTACCAAATTAGCAGCGCTGAAATTCTTTCCAGTTCCTTCAGCAGAGATGCTTTGACAGTCTTGACCAAGTTCCCCCCCCAGGCGTTGCAATGGCAAGGGGTACTGGTTAAAAGGAGTACTTGAAGAGTTCTGGGGGAAATATATTTTGGCTGTAGCTAATTACCAAGAAACGTCCAAAGAGTTCACAGGTTGATATCAAGACAGAAGTTTGCTTCTTGGACGTTTTACCCACATCCAAAGATTTAAAAGTTTTAATTTTCATCTTTGGTACTGGCGCATAGAAGTCATTTTGTCCATCTGTGTCCATCCACTCACAAACAAATTCCTTGACAGCTTCCTCCACGGGATTTCGTGTCCCGATTTGCAGTCACTTCAATGATTTGGTCATGTGGAATGCAGCCAAATGAATTTTCTGTCGATCTTTGCACTGCAAATTTGCCATTGATAAGGAATGTGTGTGCATCTGGATGACTTCCCAGAAGTGTCATCATTTGTAGAACATATGCAGGCAAGTATCTGGCATTTTTTATCAGTGAAATTGCAAACCACGGCATCATCTCTAGCAAACACTGAATGTGCCAGTTCCAACCAGCCTCTGGTGTACCGAATTGCAACAGCAGATGCACAATATCAATGTATGATGACCAGAACTTTCAATTTGGTCCAAGTGATGAACAAAACTCTATGAAACGCTGCTTTGCCATTGTGAAGATTTCATATGTCAACAATACGTGCATGGATTCTGTCTCACCTGATCAATGGCTCTTGCCAGAGAGACCATGTATAGTTGTTGTTCTTGTTCTGTGTTCCACTGCAGAAAAATGGCCCAACAAAGTCGACCAATGCCTTCTGCTGCCCTGCATGGGCAATTACAAGAGTATGATGTGAACGGATTGCATCATACCATGTTTGGGTCGAGAACATCAGTGAAGTTGCCACCATGCAAGGATGCATGTGATCAACACATCAGGCAGCCATTTGGGGGCACTGCTTGGTGGCACGACCATCAGTGCCATCCCCTCGTGGCAATGGAAGGTCTGTTGACAGAAACATTTGGTACATTGGACGGACAGTCCTGCAGCTCCACAGGCAGTACTTGAATGTGTCAGCTCCACAGGCAGTACTTGAATGTGTCAGCTCCACAGGCAGTACTTGAATGTGTCCGCTCCACAGGCAGTACTTGAATGTGTCAGCTCCACAGGCAGTACTTGAATGTGTCAGCTCCACAGGCAGTACTTGAACGTGTCAGCTCCACAGGCAGTACTTTAACGTGTCAGCTCCACAGGCAGTTCTTGAACGTTTCAGCTCCACAGGCAGTACTTGAACATGTCAGCTCCACAGGCAGTACCTGAATGTGTCAGCTGCAAGTGTAAGAAATGTGCTGGCGCTCGTTGCTCGTGCAAGCTCAATCGGTTAACATGTACTGGTGCTTGCCACTGTGATGCCGATGACTACGACAATAGACTGGTCACACCGACAGACATGGATGTTGACCCACTACTGTCAGAAGACGACTCCGATATGGAGTGACATTTGGTCCATGAACAGTGTGTCAGTCTGTGAACTTCAATACAGAACCTTTAAAATTATGTTGTATTTTAAATATTCTGTCATCATTATCATAATATTTGTGATTTGCCAAAAGGTCTACTAACATTAACATAATTGTGAAGTCAATACATGCATCTTATAATTATGCATTTAGATGTCATAAAGATAATGTTGTATTATTAAACACCTGTTAACCAGAAAAAGAAAAAGCTGTGCCCACCCTGAAGAGACTTTGTGGTTTAGTTCCATAAGGGGGTAGGGTTACTCAAATGTCTATATCGTTTTTCAAATATAGCAACCGGTAATTATTCGTTCAGTAAGTTGAAGTAATTGACTATACAAACATAGACACCAGGTCTATTGATATGAAATGTCATATAAGGCATGATGTTGTTTTGACTTGCATTGATTCTGTCTAACGTATATTGACGGAAAAACAGTGTATTTCATACCATACATGGGCAAAGAGTTAAATTTGTACACCTGATTGATAGTAAAAGATTGTTTTGCATTAAGTTATGAACAACTCCGTGAGATAAGATGATTTACAAATAAATGGTTGACTTAGTTACTGTGCAACGATTTGGCATTTCCCACCATTTTCTCGATTTATGGGGTAGGGTTATATATATGACAATATCCTCATTAATATTGAATATATCTCGCCAATTGTTTTTCTGAATGATGATACATGGATATTGGAATATTCTTATATGAAATTATCTGGTATATATACTATGGGTGTGAGTCGGGATCAAACGAAAGCACTAAGTATATATATATTTTACTGAAAAAAGTTAGTAATTGTAGCACAAATGACTGAACGTATCATATTTATAACTGAACATTTCAAGATACATTGCCGTTGACCAGTCACTTATGTATCTACCTGAGAATTTATAACATGATTCAAGTTAAATTATTTTATTTATGACATTTCAACTATTTCTGAGAATTTTTGCCAACCACTTATAATAAATGTCATTTTTCTAATAGAACAGTTTTGGTTAATGTTTGGAAATTAGGTTATAGTTCAATTTGTTGTGTACAGTTCTTTGTTAGTGTACGGACACAAGAAGATGCAAGCCTAACCGTAACTAACCCCCATCTCTAGCTAACCTCATCACTAGCTAACCCCATATGGCCATATCTAGCTAACCCCTTCCCTAGCTAACCCTAACAACGAAATGGTTTACAGAAGATATAACCATTTCCAAAGGAAATGGGAAATGTCATGCCTCAGTTAGACTTCCTGGTGTGTTACAGACGAATGTAGGGCACAGTAATTTTAGATGTGTAATTTAAAAAAATCATATCATCTGACATAACTGCATTTGAGCCAGGCACGTTAGCAAATTTGCTGGTAGAACATGTTGGCAATGTAATTGTGGATTTTTAGATGATTTCAATAGGCGGAAGGATTTTTGGCAATTTTTTTTGCCACAGGGCACGTGTGCGTAGTAATTCATGCAGAAATTGGTAAAAATTGATGGGTATGGCACATTCAGTCATTTTAAATCAGTTAGAAGTACGAGACTTTGACTAAACTCGACCAGCATGTCAGTGAGATGATGACAATGGCAGGTAAGAAGTTTTTGATGGTCCCGTTTTCTTATAATCATGTAAAACGTTAACATGGTCGCCAATGGGAAACGTAACAGTAGGCTGAACCCTGTGGTGATTCAAGTCAGATGATCTACACCAGTATAGTCTGGTGTCAGCTTGCAGGTTAAAGTACAGAGGGGATATTGAGCCTTGGAGACTGGCAGGTGGCAATCCACCCTCTGAGCAAGCAACACTTGTGTTCATTGCCAACAACTGGATTCACCCTCTAGTCCGTAATGTTAAATCAATTATCAGAGCCACAGAGCCACCACCAATTCATGGTCAAATAAAGTAGTTAAACTCACCAACTAAGACATTGCACAACACTGAGTGACAGTGTTCAGAGTGAGGCCTAAGGTGATGTATCCTCCAGTTGCTGAATAGATCAATTGAATTAGCCCTGCCACCAGCCCCAAGTGGGTGACATTGTGCAAGTGTTATTCATTAATCATTAGTGATTGTTTGAAAATGCTATATAGTCCTGCATCTGATTGTTATTAATTACAGTGATAGTTTGATGGCGTTATTGTTATGACTACTATCAAGGGTGGTAGATCTGGTGATCCTATAAGACAGTTTTTCCAGAAATTGGATGGGACTAAATCCAAGTGTATATAATGTGGTGAACAAGTCAGTAGTTAAGATTGAGTGACTACGTGCCCACAGCAAGTGGTGTCCTAAAGCTAAGGTTGTACACACACCTTCTGGAGTGAAATGTCCAGCCCCAGAACCAGATAGTGATCATGATGACATCGACTGTCAGCCTCCGCCTGCCAAACGTACTCTCCAGTCTCAGATGACTCCAACACTGCTGCATTCAACCAGCAGATAGCTAGATTCTTCTACGCTTGCAATATTCTTTTCAATGTTGCTGAGCAGACACAGTTCAAGACTATGATCACCATGCTTCTACCTGGATACGTTGCACCTAATCGCAAAACTCTCTCTGGACATCTGTTGGATAAAGTGTTCAATACTATAAATGACCAAGTGGCTGAGCAGCTTGAGGGCAAAGATGTGACCCTTGTGCAAGGCAGGTGGAGTGATATCCATAACCAGCCTGTAATTGCTAGTTGTGTGCATACCGGATCCAAGTTGTACTTTGTGTCTGCCGAAGACACTGGCTCTAACAAGAAAACTGCGTCGTACTGCGCTTCACTGGCTGAGCAAGCCATGTTTGATGCCACTACAAAGTTCAAGTGTACTGTTCGTGGTGTAGTGACCGACAATGAGAAAAAGATGCAAGTGATGTGTCGTGAACTGATTAACTGATAAACTGGATGTTCATCACACCTCCTGAATCTCCTTGGTGAGGACTAGACCCCCAGTCAAATCGCTAAGCAGGTGGTGGAAGTCGACAAATACTTCCGCATCCATCGCCATATCACAGGCTTCACAGCCCTGCTTGATGAGCAGTCGAGTTGGAGTGCTGTAAAACCCCCGACTGGTTGGTGCCACCAGGTGGAACAGCCAGCTACGGTGCATGGAAATGTTCGTCAAGAACAGACCATTCTACCTGATGATCCAAGCTCAACATAAAGGCTTCATTGAACAACGGATCCGGAATTTAATCAACAGTGTGGGTCTTTACCATGAGGCCAAGGACCTTGTAGAGAATCTGTCTCCTGTCGCCATGCAATGCTCTGGACCGTGTACAGTCTGACTACACTAGCATTGCTGATGCATGTGATGCTTGGATAGGATTACTTAAAGAAGAATGTCTTTAGCCACACAAAGACAAAATACAAAAACGCTTTCATCAGGCCATGACACCCGACCACTTACTTGCCCACTGTATGCATCCAAATTACAGGGGTCAGAAACTCACTGTCAATTGAGAGGATTTTCTCAAACTTCGGAGCTATCCAGACAAAACTTCGCAATAGACTGGGTTTGGAGAAAGCAGCGAAGCTTGTGACATGTTATGGAGAACTTCGTGGTTCTGTGGAGTTAGACTGATGAACATTTGTCAGTTTGTCTTATGATAAGACTGTAACAACACTGTCCTGTGTGAAAGATGACATGAAAACGATAATATGTGACACCTCTACTGAGGTGCACTTCTGTGTACCATGATACTGATAGTTAACTATGTGATTCTTCTCTAGTTCATAATTGATAATAAAGCTATATAAAACTGCTTGACTGCTTTATTCTTTCATTGTGTGATAAAATATGCCTGAAAAATAGTTTAACCCTGGTTTAACCCAGTTTAGCCCAAAATGGAGGTTTAGCCCAACCCGGGTTTAACCTGGGGGGGGGTTAAACTTGCCAACGTTGCATCAACAGCATTCTATATTATTCGTACATTTGATCTGTCTGTTGATCGTTGTTGTCTTGACTCGACCTACTCAGCCAGACAGAAGCCCCCATACTACGGGCAACTGAATCAACAATATATACAATTTTATATATTAGTTACACGGGCCCAAGTTGATTCAGTTGCATGTGGTCTTGACCAACTCGGAACAGAAGCCCCCATACCGTAGGGGCTTACTGTATTCATTGTGCTGGCGCATTGAATACAGTAGGTGTGCTGGCAGTTCGGGTAAGCAGGTGTGAAGTAATCAGTTTGGAAAATAGATATACTACCACTATTAGATACAATGAAAATTGTTACCTGATAGATGAATCATGCATAAACATGAAAATGGTACCTATAAAATTCTTGAAGCATTCATCATGATTGTTGTATCTAATAGTAGTAGTATATCTATTTTCTAAACTAATGGATCTCTTCACACTTGCTTGCCTGAACTGCCAGCACACCTACTGTATTCAGTGCACTAATGCGCCTTGTGCCAGCACACCACGTGCCAGCATGCTGAATGAAGTAAGCCTACAGTACGCGTAGCTAGCACAGACTTATGATTAAGCCAGCTCTATCACATCACACGCATGTGGCTTGTGCATGTTGTGTGGATAGATTAATTCAATTACAAGTTTAGATTACGTTATAATTGTCAGTAGACATTACTAGTACTTGTACTGGGTGGAGCAATATGACAGCAAACATGGACGCTGGACCTGGATACCCGTATGAAAGCAGGACACAGTAGCTGGCCTGGGTGTAAGCTTTACTTTAATAATAAAACATATTATTGAAATAAATTAAATGTGATATACTATTGTAATGTGGCAAAATGATCTTTTTGTTCTACCTGACATTTTTAGGCCCCTGACTGCAGTATGACATCTGAACCGAATATACTGTTATCATAATACAGTACTACTTCTGAGCTCAGGTTTTGTGGGGATTTACGCACAGTAGAAGTTTACTTATTATATAAGTTGGAGGGACCAGGGAAACACTTAACAGAGAATGCTGGGTGGATAGTAATGTCATATTTGCCAGTAGCTCAGAAATTGCATGACGGCACCGGCTAACGATCCGAGGTATGATAGGTATTCGTATTATTGAAGTTCGTTTTGACAAATTTATATTGTATTTAATACTATTTATAGGTGGGTGAATATACAGTAATGGATTTTTGGACTGGTGTATGGGGAGTCAGGAACAGCCTATTTTAGGGTGAAACTGAAGAAAAAGAGTAAAACTATAAAACTTAAATATATTTGTAAATACCAGGGGCACTGTGGAAGTATAGTTTGTATATATTGTTATTGGACACAATAATAGTGTATTCTGTGACATAGTTACATTTCATTACAGCACAAATAACACTTTTGTTTTTACTTATTTAGTGGTGAATAAAGAAGACTGTAATGTTAATTTTCTTTGTGATTAAACAAATTATGTTTGAGATGGCAGTTTACACTATGGAAAGAAACATTGTTTACGGATGAAACATATTTGAAATGTGATGTTTATTGTGTTACAATACACAACCATTAAAACAATGCTTAATAAAAACATGTGTACATTATGTTCTACATATGCATTAATATGTAGTATTTTCACTACCTTTATAGTCATGTTCAGTATTTTAGTTATTTACATTGAAACTGTTTATACAATGCCAGATGTGGAAAGAAATAAATCTGTTTCTTGCAAATGCCATCATGCCTAACAAAAGCAGTTCAGGGTCTTACAACACCTGTTGTCAAGTTTGTTTATTAATTTACAGTTACTGCGACAGATTCAACAAGATATGGAAAATGGACAATTTCCTAGAGCGCTAACCAACACATTACAATTACATTGTCAGCCTGCAAGAGACACTTATCTGTGCCTGCACAGATGACAAACTATCCAAAGCCTGGAAGTGTGGCTTTTCAAGCCTGCTGATCAGAAAAACATTGCCCCCACCATTGCAAGCTTAGAATAGGTAACCAACATGTCATTTAACAGGTATATCTTTTTTGTAATACCAAAAACAAATTCAAAAGACTTTTTTTTTCCATCTGAAAGCAATTGTTGGAACATTTTCAAGGGTACTTTATAAAGTGTGAATATTTTAAAGCTAATCTATGAAATTCGAACCAAATGTACTGTTCATTTATATTAGGGCATGTCTAATTTGTCACACAACAGTTTGGTTACCTGTTCCCAGCTTTCCATAACAAATATGTAATTTCAGACAATTATGTTGTGTACAGTACACAATACTACACATACATGAGGCAGTGTGGTGGGAAATGGGAGGTTGGACCTAAAAATTGGTGGGAAGTTGGCCTCACAAATAGATGGGATTGGTGGGAGGTGGAACACCCAACACCCCCCATATATATTATATAATTATATATGCCTTACAGGTCGACGGCTGAGTGATTTTGTCAGGCTGCATGTTGCAGCACAGTTGCTCAACGTCATTGCCCATTTCGCAATGATGGTTGCACGAGCACCAACTTGGTGAATTCACACTTCTCACTGGATTATTTGTCATGATGTGAAACACAAGGCCTGGCTCCGTTTCTGTCATCTGTAGAAACAACCCCTTTGCCTGTGGTTCTGAAAGGATTAAAAAAGGCACCTTAGAATTATTATGTTGTATGTTTATTTGATAATTATTTAATAAGAAAATGTTGGTGTGCATTCCATTTGTTATTAAAATGATATTTACCTGTGTGAGCATTTCTATATCTTAGGCCAAATGTTGTCCCTGTCTATTTCTAAACATTTGTGCAATGTTTACGATGATAATATGCAAATTTTTCACTGCAAATTAAATTACCTAAAGTTCATAATTATTTAAAGGTGCTTAATAAATGAAAAAAAATTCAAATTAATTTGCAAAAAAACCCTACCTAGTATCCATAGCAACATGCTAGCTCATTTTTGTGCAACTTTTGCATGTAGTTTTTGTGAAATCATTAAATAAACTATTAAATTAGTTAATGCTTCTTCAAGCATTAACTAAGTGAAAGTTCGTAACTTTGTCATGTAATTGGTGAGAGAATGGAAGTCTTGCCCATGATCAGCATTGACCCACACAGTGCTTACCATTTTGGATATCCACTATTTTGATCCTTGCTACATCTAACGACTAAAGTAAATTCTTTTGATGATTTGAGCAAAAATAGGCATTTTAAAATTAAATCGACTATTGATGTTATATAAACTATTCACACATTGGATATTTGGACACCATTGAACTGGATTTGCGATAGGTTGAGGAAGCAGTTTTAAATGTAATGCAAAAATTACATGTCTGGGGTAAATGATTTCTTGGTTTATGTTTGTGTACTGTTAGCATGTATGTCTGCCTCCAACATATTCACAGGTGCCAAGTAACATTGCACCACAAAAAGTGCTAGATCTACCCCTTGTCGTGAAAAACGTGTGATGTGAGGGTGGTATATGAACACCCATTGCTGAGGGCCTTGTGCAATGGTTCTGGCAGAAGAATGTTTATATTTTACAGTAGATTTACTTAATTCTGACACATTATCTACTTGAAATGCTGGTTTCTGTATATTTGGATTCAAAATGAGTAATTGTTTGCAGTTTTGTTGTACATTTTGACTTGGAAGTGGGGGATAGTGATATTCTGGGAAAATTGGAAGAAACAGTGATAGTTCCACTGCCAAAGTGGTAGACTTTGCATGTTCTGTCACCTACATGACACAGGTATTGTGGCTGTGTCAAAGGGCTGCATGGATATTATGTGCACTTATTACTGTCTATAATATTTGGCCTACAACTTGAAATGTTGATCAGTAGATAACATCTTCATCATCCATTTGTTAAGTTGTATGCCTTTGATGTTGTATCTATGATAAAAAAACATGTTTTCATTGTTCAATAAGTTACTATTCTACAGATTGTTTTCTGTATTGAAATATGGAGCTTATGCAGATATGTGCTTGTCAGTGATAGGTAGCATGTGAACTGTATGACATGCTAATTGATTAAATCCTTAAAATTAGGGTAATCAAACACAAACTCAACTCTTCTGGGTATATTACCATAATGTTTAGATATACTGTACAATTTATTTCATATAACTTATTTTACTACAGAAATACCTAAAATGAAGCTAAGAAGAAAAAACCCTTGTATACTTTATCAGTTGTATTATTGTTATTAAAAGTGTGTATTGCATTCTAAAAGCAATTTTACCTGTAGCTGCTCCTTTCTCTGACTTCTTGGTTTCGTCATGCTTGCACAATCTGCTCTGTTGAGTGTCAAAATCTTGCCATGCTACATCCACGTCTCCCTCCGCCTCTCCTTCTCGATGCACTCTTTCCTCTCCTTGCACCCCTTTTTTTTCAATCCACCTTTCCTTTCCTGCACCTCTTCAGAACCATTCAAACTGTGTGGGTGAAAGGATGTGATGATGCTCAATTTGTGTTTATAACAATACAGTTTGTGACTTTTTTAAACTATGAAAAGATTACTTAACTATGTGATGAGCATCCATACTTGATAATGTTTATACTGTTTACATTCTATACTTTAGTTCAAGTAATATATATATATATATATATATATATATATATATATATATATATATATATATATATATATATATATATATATATGTATATATGTATATATATATATATATATATGTATGTATGTATGTATGTATATATATATATATATATATATATATATATATACATATATATATATAATATATTATTCACTTTGATCACCAGTTACTTTCTGGATATTTGTTGTCAAATGCTGGGTTTCTGCCTGACACAGGAGCATTTGTCTACAGGAACAATTCCCACCAGGAGGGCTAGTATATTACTGCCAGTCCAGGAGGGTTTTACATTACAGCCTGCTTGAAGCCATTAAAGAACATCACCAGTTGGTTGATTTCATATGGAATTATTTTAGGGAAAACCACCCCAAAGTAAAATTAACAAATACACCTATGTTTTATTATCAATCTCTAATAATTGTTAATGTTACACGTGATTAGCTCCTTTAATGCAGCTTTAAATAACATTTGATTAAATTTTCAAAACTGACACATTGAATTATTAGGGGCACACTTGTAATTAAAACTTTTATATATTTTTTCATTCCTCTTACATTCGTTCATGAACGAATTACACATAAAAACCCACATTTTGGAAACAATAGAACTGGTGTTAAACCTGAACTGTGCGAAGGCACCACATGCAGCATATAGCCGGGGCTCCTGGTATTGATGCCGGTAGGTCCTAATAATAAAAAATGTACTAACGTGTCAAGTAGAACTTCTGCCACTTCACTGTCTTTCAGTTTTAAGACGGTTGTCAGGCGATCCCAATGTCCCTTTTGGTCTTTCAGTGCCACTCTGGTGGCCAATCTTGCGTTATCCAATTCCATTTTCTCCTCTTCGCTGTGGAATGCAACAGTACAGTACCTGTATTAATACCAGCCATGTTGCCCGAATGTCAACAAACATCGAGCAAGTCACGGGTGTGCACGCGTCGATCCCGCGATCATGTGATACACATGTCATTAACGTTCGGAAAAGCAAGCTTCGCTTAACTCCGCCCCTGTGGTTTCATGCCATAAGCACAAATTGGGCCGATACAGTGAAAATGCAAACATGTATCTGGATTATTAAACACATTTTGGCAGGCAGATTAAAAATTTTTTATTCTAGTACTAAGAACATTATATTATTACATGAGCAACAGAGGCATTACCTTTAATACATCCAAATGTGTTTGCCCCCATATTAAATTTGAGGCCTGGGCAAGTAGATCATTGTTTGTTTTATAGTAATACAAATATGGCACCAATTTCGGCTGTGGTTCAGTGATGGCAAGGATGTGCGAGTGCGGGGATGTCTGTGCAGGTTGGTGTACATGTGGTAGGAGAAAGGGGGTGGATTAGTGGATTTAAATTAGAGAAGATTCTTAAAATAGGAATGACGAATGCATGTTTAAGTTATGTATGCGACAGTTTATTTTATTCTGAAGCTTAGTGAAAGTACATTTGCCCAGCAAATGGAATAATAATTATGTTTGTTGAATGCGTGCTACTTGTTTCAGCTGTGCATTGACTGCTGGGGGCAGTGTGGCCATGCAGCATGTGTGACCACCACCAGTTGCGCTCTCAGCTACCGAGTGGTGAGATTGCTCATGTTGGCAGTCTATCAGAGAACATTGGTGCTCTGCTGCTTAATGATGAATACAGTGATGTAGCACTTGTTGTTGGGGGTCAGCGCTTTCCTGCGCACAAAGTTATTCTTGCAGCACGCTCTGAATATTTCAGGTAAGGACTGATTTTGTTGAAATGCTATTTTTGGAGCAGAATCTTTTAAGTTTTCCATGTATCCTATATTTCGTAATTTTTGTCTACACAAACTTTTTGGCCTTTATTATATCATGTTATTGTGCTGGGCATACACCTACCGACTAACGCAGACTTGACCGTCGGTAATACTTGGTAGTCAGTGCTACTCAGCAAAAATTTCTGTGAACGCAAACCAATCAATGTATGCTGCCATACATCTGCCGGCTCAACCGTTAGTGCAGTCCTGTTGGCAGATCCACTATAAATACGTTTAAATTGTAACATGAATGTATAGCAAATGATATTGAGCAAATTTAATACACTTTTTTATGCTTATGGTGTTTTGAATGTCTGGCTAAATCCTCAGGGAGTAATTAATTATAGTTTACTGATGAATGTGAGCAATTCTTAAGCGGTCTGCACTCGGCACCTCGACCTTTTAAAATTGGTATAACTTTGCTAGGGGAACAAAAAAAATATGTGGTTTTGATTAAATAATTGTGAACATAATAAAGAGATAACACAAGATTTCTCACTGCTGTTTGTGTTGTTTGCCTGTGAAAATGATTTCAAAACCAAAAACGTTGCATACAAGGGGACACTTTGTCTTTCTGCTCTGCTTGGATCAAGGTATTAACATATTGCGCTACCAAAGTGTGAAGTATAGACGGAATGTGTACAAAAGATTATTTTTAATAAACTTGTTTTACTTGTGAGTTGTGACGTTACTTGCTTAGTCGTTTTTGTCATAGTAACATGCAATCCCAGGCACTATTGAAACATACTTTCAAGAAAAATATAAAAAGGCACAATAATGTTTAGTTTGCATTTGTTCAACAGGAAAAAACATTTTCTTTACAAAAATTACATTAAAAAAATAAATGGAAATGAATTACTAGTTAAAAGTTACTATGACAGTGTGACAGATAATTAGAATTGATAACACAGCTAATATACAGCCCATGCATTCAAGAAATACAAATTTGTACCAGCCACCAGGGCTGGATCCAATTACACAAATCAGTTACAGTTACTTTTTATGTTTCATTTCAATTATAATTACAAATACACTACAGCTCAATTTAAAATCAATTACAATTGTGTTACACAACCATAGTAGTTTATGTTCTTGATCCATATCTAGACATTCCATTTCAGCATGTTTGTATGAATGCAGTGGAATAAAATATAATTCAAGTGATGATGGTTACTTGCAGGGCCTTGTTATTTGGAGGTTTGAAGGAGTCAAGACCTGAATGCAGTGAAGTGGAATTAAAGGATACAAATGCTTTAGCATTTGAGGTCCTATTGCGCTACATCTACACAGGCCGAATTAGACTACTTGATCTCAAGGTTAGTCATTCACTGCTTTATGGCAGATTACCTTCAGGCATCACATCAATTTGTATGCTGTGGATCAAATGCAAATGGGCCATTCCACATGGACATAGACTAAACATTTCAATATTGGTTCTTTTATTAAATATATTATGTATTGCCGCAAGATAACCTTGTCATCTTGTAAAGTTTTATATTATGTAGTGCTCAAGATATTTTACGTGATCAACTTCTATGATGGCTTCACCATTTATCCTCAATATTTTAATGTATTTGCTTTTGCAAACTAGAACAGCACCAACAGAGTTGTATTTAACATGATGTTTCACCCCTTATGACCCACATACCTGCACCAGCTCAGAAAACCCTGAGTCAGATGGAGAAAAAATACCAGGTCATCAGCGTACATAAGATGATTAATGTTTGAGTTACCTGCAACACATCCTGTATCACATTTAAGTATAATCAAGCTAGCGTATGTTTGTATGTTCACGTTTTCCTCCTAGACGGCTTGCACTTTTGGCACCAAACTTTCAGGGATTTACCTACGACCCCAAGAATGAAAAGTAACGCTTTCGAAATACCCCATATATTAAGGGTTCTTAGTGGGTTTTATGGTAAATCAACAAATGTTCGCTATGTAAAACGTTAACTTTCAGACTTTGCAGAAACCACGCACGTGAGCGCTGTGAATACTTCGGTACGTAAACCGTTTGAGAGTACGTAGGGGACGGGCATGTTTGCTAGTTTGTTTAATGCTATGGTTAGTCATCCACATATATATATATATATATATATATATATATATATATATATATATATATATATATATATAATTCTAAAGGCAGCATATGTCGACCAGTCGCTGCCAGTGCATACCGGCCCGCTTTAAGAGGACCGGGCATATATTTTATTTAGTAGATTTTCCAACAATGTGAAGTTGGAACATTATTTGTAAAACTAATTTAGAACATATACTAAAGGTTTATTGGAATATTTCAAAGAATGACATATATACAAAAACTGCGGTCTGCTTAAAAACTTTATGCACAGATGCCGACTTACGCAGACCTTTTTTGTGATAGTATCACATAAACACTTGCGAAATGTAAACAAAGTCGAAGGCCGACACCAGTAAAGTTCTGTTTGAACACGGGATGTCTCAATACTATAAAAAAACTATTTATTGTACAGTATAGTACTAGAGTGATATTGGGGCCATCGACGGCATCGCGGACAGAGCAGTATTATAATATGCGAGGACGAGTTATTGGAAGAGGACAACATAAATAATAATTAATCTGTCAGTGTCTGTGGTTATTATCAATTCGCTAGCCCTTAGAAATTGCCAGAGTGTTTACACTATGAACATTTAGTATATTATGCATTATATGAATATAATTATAGTAAGTGAACAGTATATTATATTGTTGTTATTAATTTTTAATATGCAATTAGTGATTGATGGAAATACGCGGGACGATCACTCAGTCTCGGACACTTCCTAGCCTGGCCGTGGCTCTGTGGATTGATTCTTCGAAACAAATTCGGTTGGCTGCGATCACATCGGATGGTATATGAACATTAATTCTACCCTAAATTATTAATGAATAGTTTTCACAATTCGTAAAATGTTGCCTTGTAATACAAGTCTGCTGAGCGATAGTTACATGACATGTTTACGTATAGCAATAATCCGTAGTATACCTGAAAACTTGAGTTTCGAAGTCCAGGAGATTTCAGGCCCACCAAAAGCCTCCAACTGCACCCCCATTTGAAGCTCACGAAAAATCTCTAGCTGCACCCCATTGTGACCTCCAAATGCACCCCCTTGATGGGCCTTGAGGGTCACCAAAAATTTCCAACTGCACCCCCTTGGAACATCCAACTGTTCCTCTCAATGAGGCTCACCAGAAACTCTAAACTGCACACAAAACCCTACAATCCGGGATTTTCTTCTTTTCTGGGAGTTTAACAACTCATCTGGGAGATGAAAAAACTAATTTTTTTATTTCGTTTACATTAAATTTTGTATAATTCATTAAGTTAAGTAGTGGTAATAAATATAAAAAATGGCTAGTAAGCATGTTAGCTTGTGCAAAATTATGTGCATAAACACCATGCCTAGCCTATGAACCCATGCTACTGAATCTGTAAATCACCATGGCATTGTCATTCACGTTCTACTGTTATGTTTTAACAAATGAATACCCACAATGGTTTTAATGGTGATATTGTTGTTTTAATAAATCATCCTGGTAAAAATGCTAGTTTGTTCTTTCATTGAAAATCTTTTTATTCCAAATACATGGTATGCATGAATACTACAGGTCTACACAATCCAATTTTACTTGGCTTGAGGTGATCAGGAGGGGTGTGGCTGGGGTATCAACATCCCATCTCCCTCCTATTTTGAGGGCCAACCTCTCACCAATTATTAGGACACAAACAGCATTTAAAAACAAACAGAGCACCATTTAATCCATGTTTTAGTACCACCAATTACAATAGTAGGGAATTTATGAAGTAATATATTGAAGAGCCATATTATTTTTAATCACTTCAATCAGTCATCAATTCAATCAGTCATTTATTTCATACAAAACAGTACAGGAATATACATCATGTCAACATAACAATAAAACGTAATAATACTACACTGTACTAGATTACAAGAGTGGATAAACTGCAAGTACCCATTTCATGTAAAGTACACAGGAGTTGTACTCATACCTATTTCCAGTACTTTGAACAAATTTGTTCGTGGATGCAGATATCCTGCATAAAAAAAACAGCTTGCATTAATATTTATTTTATAATCTGAATATTATAACAATCAATGCTTGAATAGCAAGCATAAGACTAGCTCTACATTTCATCTAGGTAGGCTGTGCAAAATGCTAAATGCAATGTAATAAGAAACGACAAAAAGCTGCACAACTGGATTTTCTATAATTAGCCCATAATGAACAAAAATACACTGTATGGAGTTTACTGCAATATATTTAAGTTGCAAAGTGCTTGTTCTTCACCTTCGTTGTACAGAAGTAGAATTGCCTGAGTAGAAACAATATTACATCTCCACTAAAGTCTTCTTTGTATTTGATATCATTTTCATCCCAAATTATGTCCAAGATTTTCAAAATTGCATTCAATACTATGTCACCAAGCTTAATATCAATCATAGAACATTAACCGAGACCTTACTCTATTAATGAGTATATCATTGTAAGTGTCACATCCTTGAGTATAAGAAACATCTAACAATCTTTGCATCTCCTTAGTTTATGGAACAAGCTTTGCAATGTCATCAGCATGAGATGACTAACAAAATCCACTCAGGGCAGCTCAGCATCTGCTTTTTTTCTAAATTACACATATCATAACAATATGATATTCTATGCAAATTTATAATAGAATGTTTAGTAAATACAATATATTTATTATGAACGTAACATAAATAGATTTAATTGATATATGTTAAAATTCTGCCTGTGAAATTGTCACTTGATTGTCACTTGTCGGTAGGTATGTTTCCAGTTCTCTGCTGCCTTCCCCATATAAGATAATGTACACAAAAGATTGCTCTCTCAAAGGAAGTGTACCCACAATCGTATTCAGTGCAATGATGCTAGGATCTCTACATGCTACATACACACTGTGAGAACTGTCTTCAAACAAGAGTTGAACACAATGTGTTTCCTCATCCCAAAGTTCATCTGCTGCAGCGATACTGTAATATAAAATGAAAAATATATATAAAATATAATAAAATGTATTACTGTATTCACATGTGTTTTTTTACAAATGAAAACATTCAAATATAAAATATGCATAGATAATTTGCTTTTTGAACCCAGTGATTGGCTAAGAACTAAGGTTTTAAAGATGAGTCATGCTGATTAATACAATGTTGTATTCATGACACTTGAGAAACTCACATTACTGCCACCTTACAATAATATTCCAGAAAATACCTCAAAAGCAGAGGTAATTCCACAAAATGGGCATAACTGCACAGTGTTGAGATAATATCATAATTAGGTGATGCAACTAAAACGTGCAAACACTACTTAAAAAAATTGAACTAGAGGACAACAAATTGTCAGTGCAGGTGTTGTTTTGAATTTGAGGCTTTGTGTAGTGTGTGTATATCAGACAAGGAACAATTACTAAAAAAAGTTAGTTACATTACCATGAATTAAGATAGTTCCCAATAAAAATATATTAACCTCACACCAATTCATGAAATTTAAACTTCAATTTAATTAAAGTTACAGTTACATTTATGTTGGTAACATTGCTGATTAGATGCAAGTGGACTGTTATTTTTTATTTTATACGTCTTTGTACTTGAGTTGATGGAAGGCACCATTCAAAGCACTTTACTTGTCGTACTTTACACATTTAATAACATCAATTGCTATAAAAATAACTAACACTATTCATGCTAATTTTGCCCAAGTCCCAATTTGCCCAATGTGGTTTTCTGGCTAATTAGGGGTTTCTCAGTTTGTCTTCTGACCAATTAAGACCTACATTCTCTTTGCCTACTCATGGATTTACCCACTTGGCCTACTCGTTACTGGCACATCAAAGGAATTGTTTCCTTTTTGTGGGCACAATGTTCACTATTTTTACCAGATATTCCCCAAAAACCCAATTGAACAAATCTAAAATTTTAGCTTCCTACTTCCTAGTAGTTTCTGAGATTAATAATTTTGTGACCTTCTAGTACAGCGGTTCTTAACCCCAAAATTTAGTCACCAAACCATTTACAGTGTTCCGTGTTCAGGAAGTAAGTTTAATAAATGTTCTAATTTATTTTTGTGCCTACTCATGTCATCATTATTTATTTATTTTTATTATATTTATCATTTATTTGGTAATTTATCACAAGTTAACTGCTTGAAAGCATGGGTTGCCAAGCAAGTCCCGTAACCGGAATTTGGGTTAATACCAAAACAGGTTAAGAAAGTTAAAAAGTAAGGGAATGTTCTTATATATCGTGGTATCTAGTCATTAGGACTGCTGAAAGTGCTTTACGCTTCATCCCCTGGCAGACCTGTTCGTTAGAACGCTATCTCAACTTCTCTGGAAGCATTCAGCCATGCTGCAATTAATGCTTGACGACTATTTATACACAGATATCCACTGGATTCTTATATAGAGCGGTATCTAGTCATTAGGACTGCTGAAAGTGCTTTACACTTCACCCCTGGCAGACCTGTTTGTTAGAACACCATCTCAACTTCTCTGGAAGCATTCAGCCATGCTGCAATTAATGCTTGACAACTATTTATACACAAATATCCACTGGATTCAAAGCCGGAATCTCTTGACTGAGAGTCCGAAGCTCTAGCCACTACGCTACCGCGTTCTCATATATAACTGGTTTTGTACACAAATTACTGGCATTATCATTTTAGGAAATGTTTGAGGTCCAACAACTCAGTAACGAATACTTCCTGAAATGTTGTTTTTGCTCTCCCTCATGAGTACCAGCTGTGTACATGAGTACCTGGGGGACACAGGAGCGAAGGAGACGGGAGGGAAGGAGACGAGAGTGAAAGCGATGGGAGTGAGGCAGACAGGAGGGAAGGTGACAAGAGGGAAGGTGACAGGAGCGCAATTTAGCCAGGAAATAGGAGGGAAAGGTGACCGGTTGATGGGTGAGAGAGAGAGAATGATAACAGTCTGCCAGGTGACAAGGCTGCAGGACAGAATGTGATGGAAGGGATCCAAGTGAAGAGCTACCAGTTCCAGATGCTAAATTTCAGGAGGGTAAATTTGACCATTTAGGGCCGTTAATCGTAACTCCAGAAATGGTAGCTAAGAAAATAAAGGAAACAAAGGATAATAAATCACCAGGAGTGGATGGAATTCCTCCAAAACTACTAATGGAAACAGTAGATCAAATCAGTATACCACTTGCAAGAGTGTTTAACTTGTCATTAAAAGAGGGAGTTGTTCCATTTGAATGGAAAGAAGCAAACATCATACGGTTATTTAAAAAGAATTTAAGAAATAAGTCATAACTACAGGTCAGTGTGTTTAAAGTCAGTAATTTGTAAATTATTAGAAAGGTTAATTAAAGACCATATGGTGGACTTCCTTGTTAGGCATAAATTATTAAATTCATCTCAACATGGATTCCTAAATGCGAGATCATGACCTATTATTGGATATTACAGTTCTTCATGCATGAAGAAATGTTCTATTAGAGATGGAAGTTAGTACACATAACCAATATATCAATAGTACTGAAATTACAGTAGAAGAATCAGGAATCATATTAACATTGTGGTGTAGCACTTGGTTATGTGCTCGTGAATACCTCGTGAGTGCTAAAATCATGTATCACTGAAGAATTAAGTTCACCAGGAATTCTGAATGGATCATGAAATTTGGCACACAAATTACATACCATTATCCTTAAAATAAGACTGGTTTTATAATTTTTTTAATGTAGCCACACTGGGTTTTGCTCCATTGAAAATGTTCCCTAAATAATTTTTTTTTAATTCACAAGGATGTTGCTCCATAATTAAAATTTACCAACGAATCAGTGATGCACTCAATTTCACGTTTTAAAATATTTCAGCATTCTATTGCTGTCTTATTATTCAGTGTGTTATTGCAGTCTATCTTTGCTAAATAATTCCTCATATCTTTATCTACCTTTGTGGAAGTTTCTCCTGTACTGCTTTTTATTGTTCGTTTCTTATTTTACTTAGATGTAACATGTCCTTATATTTATCTTAACATTTTCAATTAATTCATTTAGTAAGGACAAAGCTATATCTAATACACTCTCTCCCTAGTTTGGTTCTAGCACATGCTGAGAAAGGAAACTATGTTGTATTAAAAATTATTAAATGTTTGATCCCCACCTATTGTACTCTACAGATTTATATTGTATAATATGTGGTTAATCTTGATTAAACATACTTCAAACCACTTGATGTGATCGATAATTTTAAGAGGGGCCTGTTTATAGCATGTTGAGGGTTTCCACTGATTCAGGTGTTAAATGAGAATCATCACCTGTGTTTGATTAACTGATGAGGTTTCCATGTCATCATCCTCTTGTGATCCATCTGGTATATCAATGTCATCACACTTCTGTGAAAAATTGTTTTTGAATATGCATTAATGTCAGAAAGAATGTAATTTCAGTAATGCAAACATGTAAAAGGATATTCTGTAGGATTGACATTATTTTTTTTAAATGACTGATATACATAAATCATTTTGTTTTTGTTTGAAATTACTTGAAATTAATATATTTCAATGGTTTGTATATTTTCTTTAATTAACTCTTAATAGTGTATCTTATCACTAACATATCAGGACTTATTTGCTGCATAGCTTTGCCAGCAGTTGTTTTGCCTTAAACAAGAGAAGATCTAGGAAACTATTGCACTATACTACCGGTATACACTATCGAGTATTCAGTGCCAGTGGTTGATGGATAAAGAACTTAAAGTACGACAATGTGCAAAATTCATATTCTCAAAAAAGTACAAATGTTAGGAATTGCACTATGCTATACACTACCAAGTTTTCTATGCCAGTGGTTGATGGATAAAGAACGTAATGTATGACAATGTGCACAATTCTTATTATCAACAAGTACAAATGTTAGAAATTGACAAGCGTGTAGTGATATGTTCAATTGGAAGGGTTATACTACCTCCCCTATATTAACATATTTACAAGGTGTCCATAATAATAATTACTGATTCACATTTCATTGATTGCTAAAAAGATCCCAAGTAGCATGATTTATGATAGACAACAGAAATGGATTAAACTAAATAAAAAATGATTTGTAGCTTTGAGTTTTATATTCTTAGATAATGATGTTGCAAATTAGTTATCATACCAAGTTATACTCAGTGTATATTTGAGATGAGTATCATCATACAGACCATCTTTTTGGTAAAGTAAAGGATCATATCTGACACAGTTTCTATGTGTAATATTTGTTACACTAGTTAACATGACAAGATACATTTACGTTTTGTTGGTTTTTCTGATGGCTTGCAACAACTGAAAAATAAATAATGTGAATTAAAACAACAAATTTATTTTTATTATTAAATGAGTTTCCAGGTCTACAACAAATGTAGGGCTGTAAAGATATGATACGTATCAGAATACTTGCTAAAACGGCATTGGTTGTAATGGCTGTTATAACTAAGAGTTATTATGTGTAGTATGTTTGCTAAAAGCATTTACGATAAGTTGAGTGTGCACACACAATAAAAATGTGTATAGGTGATAAGGCAGCAACAAATTATCAACCATCAACAATATACAATATAATCAAATTGACAAAATAAGTCTTCAGCATGTTTAAAACAAGATCTACATCCAAAAGGTTGCTTCTATTAATGTAGTTTGACTACCATATAATATACGTGTAAATAAATATATATTTTGTTATATAATTTAGCTGTAACTCATGTTGCATGATATTCAAAGACAAAGTGAACACTATTTTGGACAATGCATTTTATTTTAACCATATCTTCTGATTGAAACACACATTTCAGTAAATTCAGTGTATTTTTATATATGATTACTAAAATTGTATATTTCGTCATATCGTATATAAAATCATATATAACATAATTGATGTGATTTTTAATTACACAGTAAGAAATCAATTACAGTTACGTCATCATGTCACAAACTGAGTCAACTACACGTTGTAGATACTTGAAATAGATCAATTATAATAATGTCATTATCTCAGAACCAGAATAAACTACATGTTGTAGTTACAAGAAAGAAAGTAATTACAATTACGTACGGCATTAATTCAGAATCTCAATCAACTACATGTTGTAGTTACATGACAGAAAGTAATTACAATTACCCTAACCCTAAACAAATGTTAATCCACTGAGTATGAACAAAGTATTAGCAAAGTTGATTTTGAGTGAAATACTTACGAATACACATCCAACAAGCAACGACGCATTTCACAAACACCACCCAATGGCAATGCCAGAAGTCATTTCGCGATGTTAATTTATGACAAATAACATTTGTCAAAGTAACCGAACTACACATCATTAATTAAACACACATTATACAAATTACTTGAACATATGTTTTCAGCAAACGTCAGAATGTGCATCACTTTCTACTTTATATACTGAGTATTTAGCGAATTTTTGCGACACGAACGCCAAGGCGGAGGCCAAGAACAAACACAAAAACGCATATTTCTTAATTTACACATTAGTATAAAACACTGTACATTGCTACGAAGCATATTACACAATAAACACGAAACGGCGACCCCTCGTTCAATACATAGCAGAAATATTAAGTTATAAGCATTTTTACCCGGTCTGCCGTATGCAGTAAATTTGGCACTTCAAAAATATACAAGGCTCTGGAAAAAACATGCACAAAATCACAGAATATTTAATTTATTTTGGAAATAATTACACATGCTATTTCATTTTCAGCTAAACTGTGTCCACTATCAATGATAATGATAAACTCAAACGTATTAGTTGTGAAATAACACATCAAAATTGAAGCAGACCGGCTTTGGTCTGCTTAAAACAGCAGTCTGCCTAACACGGCAAATATTGGATAAATGGTATATGTCATCATATGTATATATATATATATACATGTCATCCATATGTATATATATTTATATGTTAATGAGCGAAGTCATGAAAAATGGAACACTTTCTTTTTCTAAACTTATGAGCTTTGCTGTTCGGTTGTTTAGATTAATATCCCACTTACATTTTTTAGGCATGTAAAATGGTCTTATCTTTCAGCAAAGACAACTTTGGCAAGTTTCATGAAGATTTGCCTCTTCTGCAGCTATTTTGAAGGCCGAAAAATGGGGGTATTTTTGCATAAAAAATGTTTACTTTCAACGATGGCATTTCATTTGTAAAAACAAAAATTACACGAAAGTCTGGATGCCTCCTTTTATTTTTTGTTGTTGAATATATACCCCAAGGTATATTTGAGTACAAAATTAACTGTCGACTCCCATCCATTGCTGAGTTATTGAGGTGAGAACCTGGCGTTGTTTTTCAAGAGACAGCAGTTTTGGGTGGTAGCTGTATTAAGATCTGTCTAAAAAAGGTAAGTGGCTAAGTTAACATTAAAAAAAAAATTTCTGCCTAAACAACCCAACTTCAATTGATTTCCAAAAATAGAAATTGAACAAACATTGTAAGTCGTACAGATTTTTATAGTGGACAAAAATTCCTTCCCCTTATGTTGCATCTGTCACACCCTATTTTATTAGAAAAGTAAGAGGGAAAAAATATGCTATACACATACACAGCTTGAACCATATGTAATTCACAGATACAAAATCATTAATCAGTGAGTTGGTGTTATGAAGTAGCAAAGGATTTATCAATTCCATCCCTCAAAATGTCGCGTCTGTCACACTGTGACAGATGCAACAACATAAGCGACATACGTACCAGAATTATCAATTTGCTGTATTAAATTAATTTTATTTGCAGTTATATGATAAATGGCATATGTCCAGATGTTTTGGTATAAAAATATTATAATTTAGAATAACATTTACTAGGCCAGGACACTTTCAAATGTAAGATTGTATTGTTGCAGATGAGACGCTTTGTGAGCACGATGATGTCACCTGTGAGTAAACTAAACTGTTATAAACCATCTTTTTCTTCATTGAAATTACACTAAAAACAAGGTAAAACTACACGAACCATGTGATATTACATGCTATTAACTAGATACAAACATATGCCTACTTTTGGAAAATTCCCACCATTATATTGTCCCAAACATCATAATTTTGCCAACAGTTGGCTGGCAAGAATGGTGAATTGAAATAGAGACTGGGATGAAGGGAAACAACACCAGACAGGCTTATTCCATCTTGAAAGCCCTCACCTAAAAAGGTCAAGCCGATCAGCAAACATTGAAGACAAAAACGGGAGATGGACTGAGTACTGCGAAGAACTCTACAACTATGAACTGAACACAGATGACAACATCCTCGGAACACCGCCTCAAAATTAAAATGCTGATACGCCCATTCTCCGAGCAGAAGTAGAAGAGGCAATCCAAATGCTGAAGACACAAAAATCCCCCGGTGTAGACAACTTACCAGCTGAACTTATCAAACATGGAGGGGAGGCAATGATAGACGCATTCATGATCATATGCCAAAAGATTTGAGAAACCAAGACTTGGCCAGAAGAGTGGACAAAATGACTCGTAATAATGATACCAAAGAAAGGGAACTTACGCTGCTGTAAGAACTACATAACTATAAGTCTGATGAGCCATCCCAGCAAAATAATGCTAAGAATCATACTCAACCGACTTAAAGCCAAAGCAGAAGAATTGCTATCAGAAGAACAAGCAGGCTTTCAGCAGAAAAGAAGCACAACCAAACAAATCTTCAACATAAGACAAGAAACATGTTGATCACCACCAAGACCTATATCACAGTTTCATCAACTTCAAAAAGGCATTTGATCGTGTGTGGCACAAAGAACTCTGGTAAGTAATGCGACGATATAACATTGACGAATGACTAGTGACGCTACTCAAATCGCTATATGGACCATCAACAAATGCAGTGTTACATGAAGGAGAAATTGGGCAGTTGTTTCGAACATCGGTTGGAGTATGCTAGGTATGCCTTGTGACGCCAGTGCTGTACAACCTATACCTTGAAAACATGATGCGATGATGCGAAAGCTGGACCCTGAAAGCCGAGTCTGGAATAAGAATAGCCGCATTTGAGATGAAATTTTTTAGAAGGATCCTGAACATTTCTTACAGAGACCACATAACAAATATATCAGTAATGCAAGCCATCACCGAAGCAGCAGGACCACAAGAATCGCTTTTGGCCACAGTAAAACGCCAAACACTCCAATGGTTTGATCATACAACACATCACACTTGAAAAGAAATACTACAAGGCATGGTCAAAGGCGACTGAAAACAAGGAAGGCCACGAAAAATGTACATGGACAACATTCGAGAGTGGTTGGGTCTGAAGCCACAGGAATTATGCAATGCAGATAGAAAAAGATCACTGTGGAAACCTCCAAGCGCGCACTCACTACAATCGGATCGGTCAAGCGATGAACTGAACTGAACTGGCTGGCAATCTACTCATAGTTGGCTGTAGTGTACAGCTGTTTTGTTAATGTTATTTTATCATGCCATGTAAAACAAAAGACAAATATTTAGATATCTTAAAGGTGCTTCCACAATTTAATTTTCTTATTTCAAATTAATTTAGCAAAATACCAAACCTACCTAGTATCCACTGCAACATACTAGCTCATTTGTGCAACTTTTGTATGTAGTTTTTGTGGAATCATAAGACAAACTGTAAATTATATTACTACCATAGAAAACCACTGGAAAGGATGCCACAACACAGAGCACACAGAGCAGAAGCACTTCAGTTTATAACCCTCTCTGCTACACCTACCTCCAGAAAAGTATACAAGAAACGTGGGATTGTGGTTAAAACAAATGCACAAACCAAACGTAGTTTAATGCCAGAATTTAAAGGGATGGTCATGGACAGGGATGTTGGCAAAAAAATATAACCAAATCATGCCCTCAAGATCAAAAGAAAATACAATATCTAAAAAATGGCTAAGACACTGGCTGTTTCTAGAGGCAAAGTATACAGGGATATTAGCATGCTGTCTGGGACTGCCAAATTTAGAAAAGACGGGGTTTCCCCACTATGGATGAATCGAATCCAGGGTTTCTTCTTCAGAGAAGACATAAGCAGAGCAGCACCAGGAAAACAGTGTCGGTTGCTTTCAAACATGGCAACGTATCTTCTGAGCTTGACAGTTGAAGATGCATACAAAATCTTGCAAGATGAAAATCAAGCCTTCCCTTACAATATTCAAGAAATTCCGTCCGCCAAATGTGGGGATCCCAAGGTTCAGTGATTGTATTCAATGCACCTGTTCCAAGCACACAAACGTTGAAAAGAAGATAGCTGCTTTGAATGCCATCATAAAAAGATTGGTAATACCAATTTACCTGTAGTCAGATATCCAGGTATTGTATGTTAATCAAAGGTATTATATGTTAATCAAAGTAATCTTCTTCATAATATTTTGTGAAAAAGAAAGAGATTTTAATCATGTAAGCCAACAGCCCAACAAAGTATAGAGACAGTTTGAAAATAAAGATTCATTTGATTTACCTTGTCGTTTACATCGCGTCTGTCACAATTAGTGTTGCATCTGTCAAATGGGTTTTTGTCGTGTAGAATGGAATCTATGAAAATCAGTGCCCCATGAGACACATACTGAGTTAGGTGTGAGGTGTAGAACATAATCAGAAAATTAATTTATTTCCATGTTGGAAAAAAAATTTGGTGGAACTTTTCCAACTCGATTTTTAAAAAAGGGACACAATTTTGCACTGTCGGCACTATCATTCGATAGTTTCGATGGAAACCTAACATTTCTATTTTTGTCTTATCACTACCACTTTTACTTCTTTACAAGTAAAAGAAAGAATTGTCATTGTGGAAAGTTTTGCAGGAGACAGATTTATAAGTGTGACAGACGCGACACAAAAATGTGAATGGTCTGTTTCATCATCCTATATAATAAAAACATGACAGTAAGTTATCTTCTACTTTTCACCTTGGTACACTTTCAACCCCATACTACAACATTATATGGGAAAGAAATTATTTTAGAAAAGAAAATGATTCGCTCCTAATATTTACACAACTGTTCCATTTCTCGTGACTTCGTTTATATATATATATATATATATATATATAACAAGTCACTTCCAAGGCCAGTTCACCATGGTCATTGATTTCATGGACAACATACAAGCATTCATCATGAAGCTAGAGCTGGTGGGACAGCAAAATCAAGGAAGGAACCTTCAACACGTTTAAACACCTAAGCGTGACGTTTCAGGATGAAGAGTCTGGTCGTGGAAACATTGGGGCAACTTGTGCAAGCGTGCCTGCCTTCCATGCGGAAGGAATTTTAGATGTAATTCCCGGACTTGAATGTGCTGGATTCGAATTACATCCGTTCAGTGTGGAGGTGAGCTCTCTGTCAAATGGCGTATCTGAGGACTTTTGGAAGTTCTTGCATGACTCCACCGCATGTGATGCATTTGACGCTCTTCCCCTGACACAGTTCTTGTCTATGATGAGTGAACCGTATCCATACGTGGCTGATGTGCCTATTAGGGCATTGTTGATGTTTCCATCTACCTATCTCTGCAAGCAAGGATTCTCGGCGATGTTCTACATATAAACTAAATGTTGTGCCTGACTGTGCATGAAGGAAGATGTCTGTGTCTCCTTATCTAAAATTGTTCCCTGAATCGATGCCCTGGTTCTGATGAAGCAAGCTCAACCCTCACATTGAGGTGGTCAAATACTGGTTTCTTATCCTACCTCCAACCGGGCCACAATTTTGTTTACTTCATTAATAAAATATGTATCACTGAACTCAATGTTGAATGTTGGTTTGTCTGTTATGCTATGTTACTATGATGGAGTACCCGGCCGATCGTCTCCGGACACGGGGTACGCCAGGAGAAGGAAGGCATCTAAAACCGTATAAACATTGACCCATTTAGATATCTGCACCTGTCAATAACTTCCTTTAAGACATAGATACACATGTCAATTCCATGTTTCTTTTTAAAGCCAAATTGATTGCACATAGTAGATAGTAAACTGACATTTGTCCAAAAAAATATTTTCACAAATTTTAGACACAATACTTGCTAATGCAATTGCTCAATAATTTTCTTTACTGTTGACCTTGCCACATTTATCTTTGATAATTGGAACCAGCATAAGAGATAACGAAGAATTAGGTAAAAATCCATGCAAAAAAATCCGTTTATATGCATAGCAAATGCATCCCACATGTCTTATTTACACCCAGATGTTTAACAGCATTTTCAACTTGACTTCCACAACTATATCATTTGTATAGCCAACATCATATTTCATGCTACATTTGTGTGGACTCGCCTTATTTCCCTGTCGACTAACCATTTTATCACTAGTAGTGGACATGACTTCTATTAGGTCATCATATAGGACATTTATCACATTTATTTATGAGCATCATATGTACAGTTTACATAATTACAAATAATAGCATCTTGTGGTATAATTACATTTTTCAGGTTATCCTTTGTTGCATTAGCATAGTCCAATTGATCTTTTGAGATTCATTGTTCGAGGTACCCTCAACCTGGTATACAAGTTCTTTCCAAGGTACAAAGGCATATAATCAGATGTACAAGACTTGTGTCAAACGTTCATATTCTGAATCACACCATGATCACCACTGGTTGAGACACAATGATTTAACCAGGAAGTTGAATCCCACCTCTCACTTAAGTATGTAAAGCCAATAACAGCTCGCTAGACAACAACCAATTATTCTCAGCACAGAACTGTTTTAAGTGTCCACAGAAAACTGATTCCTGCTCGCTTATGTCCAAATTTAAATACATTATCCAGATCCTACTCATTTGGCAGGTTGATAAAGGGAAGTATCTTGGGGTAACGGTCATTCTTGATGTTGATGGTATCATTCTTAAGGAGGAATTTAAAATCGTCCTCAGATACTGAATGAAAGAGCCTATTTCACTCTCGTTTGACCTGTTCTAGAATACGGTTGCACACATTTAAAAAGAGACATTAAAGCACTCGAAACAATTCAGCAACGAGCTGCCTGTTTCGTTAAAGGCGACTATGACTACCACAGTAACGTCACACACATGATTGAATACCTAGGCTGATCAGACCTCGAGGAGAGGAGGAGGAACTTACAATTAATATTAATGTATAAAGTCTTCCATGGACAAATTGCTATTCCAGCAAAAAACACATTTTGGTACCTGCTGACAGACGCACACGCTCAAATCACTTTTACAAGTACAAACACATAAGAGCCAAAATGGAGGAATACAGAAATTTTTTCTCTGCACCTTAACTCTGGAGGCACAATTGGTTGTGGCTCAGGACGCCTCCAAATTCAAAGAACTACTGGCGCAATACCCAGTTGGGGTTTGCCAATTAATTAACAGAAACAGTTCCAGTCTCCCCACTATAGAAATGCATGTACCGGTAGTATCCAAATGCTCTATTACAGCTTTTATGGTAGCTGGGGTGGCTATTATGTGTTTATCTTGAATTGAGTAGTTTCAGTAGAAGTTTTTAAGATAAACTAATTCTTCTTGAAATACTATATATTATTCCAAATTAATGCAATTTGGAGTTTTTCATTTATTTGGTTGGTTATGTTACAAGATTAAAATAATTTTTTGCAAATGTAAAAAAATATCCACAAAATGCAAAATTATATCGTTTTGAAAAAATCCCCAAAGTAATAAATGACATAAGAATGATAGTGTTGCTGATAACTTTAAGGGAGATTTTGGTTAACATAAACGAATTATGTCTGCTACACCACCGTGAATGAATTAAGCAAAAGTTGAATGACAGCCTAAAGTGGCAGTGCATTTTTGACACAAACCCTTCACCAATAGTAATATCAAGTAGTGTAGAGTTGCCTACATTTAAGATACGTTCATACGCCAAATTGCAGCGTCGTAAGTATTGTAGTTTAAAAAGTGATAGTGATAACAGAAATTTCGATAGATATGCGTATGATGCTTGAAATGTGACGATTTTCACTGGCGTTTTACATATTGTTGACAAAACACAATGTTTATTTTTAATATTGACATGTCCCCTTAATTTGCGCCCACAATGGGCCTTGAATCTGAATTTGTAACGTGTTGTCATCCACGATATCAGGTTATGCCAGCCAGGGGGACTTCCAAAAGGACTGGTTTTTAAAGGATGAATTGGCGAAATATGACGTTAGTGATGGGTGATTATTTGTGGTGTTGGCTTTTAGTTCAATATTTCCTAGCATGTTATGAAGAAGAAAATAATAAAATCAACTAACATGCTAGCCTCCCCAGCTACCTTAAAGTACTAAGGTGTAAAAAGAGATGATGCTCATGAGATTCACATAGTCTGTGGTGTAATTTTGAGGCATTATTTGGTAAGCCCCTACAGTTATACGAAATGATTTTCATCACTGGGATTCGGTGACATTGCTTTCACTAGTGGACAGTAGTTTGGTTTCATTGTATCACCATCATGTTTGTGATTTCTCTACCACCTGACGTAAGCACCCTCTGACAGGAGCACCTTCAGAAGGTATAAAGCATTAATACATTAATAATATGTTTTATACAGTCAGGTATACCGGGTAACTTACATACCATATTCAACCTAATAAGTGTACAGTATGTTTGAAGAAAATTGGGCCTTGGAAAAATGTTATGGAATCTCTTCTTATAAGCATACACCAACATTTTGTTTCTCTAGACAGTAATGTAACAGTTTAGCACTAGTGGTATCATTTGGTGACTAGTATAGAACAATTTAAAAATGCTGCCAACTGTTTAGTACCAGATTGCAACAGTTCAGTTATTCCACACTAGTCAAATTACAATAATTATGGATCCTGCTGATTAAAAAGGGGAGTATGCTAATTAGGGCATGTATGCTTAATAGGTCGAATACGGTACATGTATACACTACTGGGTATATACAGAATGAAAGCTTGAAAACATGGTTTATTCACAACTTTAACACTGGCATTGGCAGGGCTGCAACAAACCTGCCTGTAACGCGCTGCAAGTGCACACACTTTTCACTGTGACACGCCGCTGTGGCAACAACAATGAGTTGTCTCCCTCACGTTAAGCTCACAAAATGCGCTTTGTGTTTTCTTTAACAATCCAACAGATGGCGTACACAGTACATCTATTAGTTTACCTAGTACAGTAGACTTTGTTTAACAGAATCGAATAAAGGAATCAACTGTTTAATAGAATTAAACTGGCTGAGATGGAACCATTCCTTATTCCTGGTGTGCTAAAATGTGCCGCTTAACAGAATCATGTCCGCTACTTAGTAGAATCAGATACATAAAAAATTACAGATTGTAACATGAAAAATTACACATTGTAGCACAAAATAACAGGTTTTCTTGGAAAATCCCAAGACTTTTACTATATCAGTGTTTTAATGGGAAAAATTATGCATTGTACAGATAAAAGTGTAAAATGTTACAGAAACTGAAATATTATTTAATATAGCCTTTGCAACATGGACAAGCCCTTGTATATGTAACTAAGTTGCGACTTTTGTCTATCTTAGAAAATATGTCGTTTGAGAATATCAATTTGCTAAATTTAGTAGCCACTGTGCGTAATTCAGTATGGATAATAATAAAACTCAATTGTTTGACATACATTGACTACCACATCATTCTGAATTAATTTCTCCCTCAAAAACTCTCTTAAAGGTCCCTCCTAAAATACAGTGAACTATCGATATTAACAATAGTTGGCAAAACAAATCAGCAGGTTACTTGTGTCACAGTAATATTGTTCGTACATGTGCTTTTTTAACTTTATTAAGTAATTTTACTTATTTACATAAACTAGGCCTTAACATTACTCTTTTGTTACTAATGGCCCAGCAGGCCAATAGATTTTACAAGTTTCTGGCTCCCACAAAAGTTACTAGCCCGGATTTTTTCTCGTATATAAAACGTAGAATGTGTGCAATGCATCACGGTAGTCTTTAGGGCCTACATGTAGATTCAGCTAATTCTTCTGGCTACACAACAGCCTGATGTTCACTGAAAAATACTGATTAGTTAGGGCAGGAATGATTCATTGGTATTCCTGTATATCGCGATACATAAACGATACACAATATCCATTGCAAAACAATAGAATTTCAATGTAATATAATGTTTACCCCTAAATATCATATAATTATTTCGTTTGCAACGCCAAGTTTGGACCAAGTCTGCCATTGTGTTTGCATGGGCACCAACCCGCTCCCATTCACCAATTAATTTTAATGTAAGCTGCACATTTCCTCCCGTGAGTGAACCCAAGTGTTTATTTATTGAAATGATCATTGTTTCGATATCTTTTCAAACGCTGATTAATAACGTCGCCGTAAAGTAACTTGGTTTAGTTTTCTTTCAGTTGTTTCACTGACCCAGATTTCTCAAACAAGTTAAAAAAAGTTAAAATCTGTGCGAGAAGAGGTACGGAAATCGTGTCATTTCCAATAGTGCCGTAGCCAGCATAATAAGCGAAACTGAACCGGGTGAAATCGACGTTTGCGCTGTTGCTTGTGGTCTGCATGGATACTGCTTATTAGCATCAAAATTGTGGCTATGGAACTCTGTCATATCATTGTCAAAGAGGAAGTCCGAGCATTTGTCGATCGGAACATAGTAGCAGAAATTACTTGAAACAGTGGTGACCCGTCGGGTTAGCAAAATTTTAAAACTGAAGTAGCATTTCTCAAGTTGACCAAGGGCTGACATGTTAACCAGCATGACTGATAAGGGGTCGGGGTAACCTAGACTACAAATTACATATTAAAGGTGGCCGGCATACACATAACCAATTTTGCCGAAAGAGGACAAGTTTAGTAAATAAAGGCCAAAATATGTTAAATAAGTTGAGTTTGGAGGCAAATAGTATGGAGTGTAGTATAGGAGTAGGTGTATGCAAAGGAGTAGGGGAGCGAATATTGCCAGAATATTCTTAATTGTAGTTACAAATGGTTTTGTTTTAGTAACTCTTATAGATGCACAGGCCGAAAACTGTGACTTTTGTAACACTTTCAACTTCTATGATACTGATACTATCGTCATACTATCGGGATAGTCATGACTGTCACTTTAGATTGACTGTGTTGTACAGGAGGATCTGCCGCTTGATGTACTGGGACTGTCACTTTAGATTGACTTTGTGTCGTACATGAGGATCTGCCGCTTGATGTACTGGGACTGTCACTTTAGACTGACTTTGTGTCGTACAGGAGGATCTGCCACTTGATGTACTGGGACTGTCACTTTAGATTGACTTTGTGTCGTACAGGAGGATCTGCCGCTTGATGTACTGGGACTGTCACTTTAGATTGACTTTGTGTCATACAGGAGGATCTGCCGCTTGATGTACTAGGACTGTTACTTTAGATTGACTTTGTGTCATACAGGAGGATCTGCCACTTGATGTATTGGGACTGTCACTTTAGACTGACTTTGTGTCATACAGGAGGATCTGCCGCTTGATGTACTAGGACTTACTTTAGATTGACTTTGTGTCGTACAGGAGGATCTGCCGCTTGATGTACTAGGACTTACTTTAGATTGACTTTGTGTCATACAGGAGGATCTGCCGCTTGATGTACTGGGACTGTCACTTTAGATTGACTTTGTGTCATACAGGAGGATGTGCCACTTGATGTACTAGGACTGTTACTTTAGATTGACTTTGTGTCATACAGGAGGATCTGCCACTTGATGTATTGGGACTGTCACTTTAGACTGACTTTGTGTCATACAGGAGGATCTGCCGCTTGATGTACTAGGACTTACTTTAGATTGACTTTGTGTCGTACAGGAGGATCTGCCGCTTGATGTACTAGGACTTACTTTAGATTGACTTTGTGTCATACAGGAGGATCTGCCTCTTGATGTACTGGGACTGTCACTTTAGATTGACTTTGTGTCATACAGGAGGATCTGCCGCTTGATGTACTGGGACTGTCACTTTAGATTGACTTTGTGTCATACAGGAGGATCTGCCACTTGATGTACTAGGACTGTTACTTTAGATTGACTTTGTGTCGTACAGGAGGACCTGCTGCTTGATGTACTGGGACTGTCACATCAGTATGGCTTTGTTGAGCTGCAGTCTGCAATCTCAGCATTCCTGAAAGACAACTTGAAGGTGGTCAACGTGTGCCTCATCTACGACATTGCCAGTTTGTATGCACTGACATCTCTTGCCCAGGCTTGTTGCGAGTTCATGATATGCAATGCAGCTGATGTTCTCCACAGTGATGCCTTCTACAGCCTCTCCCCTGTAAGTCATTCGCACAAGTAAGATCAGTTACAGTATACCACTTCATTATAGTTGCAATTACGTTCAAAATGTTACACTTTCTGTGACATACTTTTTTCAAGCCAGTTGCAATTACAGAACCTAATAAAAATTATCCAGCTCTCAGTTATAGGCTCTCAGTAATGGTTATTTAATAATTTGTTGATTAACTGTAGTTAAAATTTACATCTACAAGTTAATTGGATGGCTTGTAGATAATTAAGGTATATTATGGGTAGAACTATGTAAAATGTAATTGACTATGGTAATAACCATCTGTGACTCAACTAATGAACATTGTGGCAAATATAAGCACATTGCTATTTGTTACTACTGTAGCAATTTAAATGAGAAGCACCACTGGTAGCTACTGTATTCCAACCTGTACAGCTTTGAATGTACAGAATACCTGGTAGCCATATTTTATTAAAATGGTTTAATGCAGTTACACTTAAATTGTCGTACCACAATAGCTGTAAAAGTTGTTGTGTAGTTGTGTAAGCTCTGAGCTACTATGCACTATAAAGAGTAAGCTCTAAATTTAACAAGATTTAACAAGATTTGCCATCCAAGCCAAAGGCCCAGATGGCAAGTGGACAAGGAAGCCATTGGCTTATCGAGAGTCCAACAATGTTCACCTACTTATAACCCGCCCTCCTGATATATGTGTCAACCTTGTTTTTAAACATATTCACGCTGCTAGCAGTTACGCAATCTGTAGACAATTTGTTCCATTCATTTATTGTCCTCTGTGAGAACGAGTGCTTCCTGATGTCCAATCTACATTGATCCTTTACTAATTTTACCTCATGCCCTCTAGTTCTGCTATCCTTCTTGAGTGAGAAAAACATATTTCTATCAATATTTTCATACCCATTCAATATCTTAAAAACTTCAATCTGATCTCCTCTTAACCTCCTTGTCTCTAGAGTTGTTAAACCACATTCTTTCAGACGTTCTTCATAACTAAGGTCTCTAAGTTCTGGAATCATTTTAGTTGCTCTCCTTTGTATGCGTTCAAGCGTATCTATATCTTTCTTACGATATGGTCTCCATGCTTGTATACAGTATTCTAAATGAGGTCTAACTATTGCTTTATAAAGAGGTATAATTAACTTTTTTCCCTTGTATGTTATGTTTCTTCTAATCAATCCAAGAATTTGATTACCCTTTGAAGCTGCAATACCACACTGCTCTGAAACTTTCATATCAGCGCTTATTGTAACTCCTAAGTCCTTTTCTTTTACAGTAGTACCAAGAACAGTAGCTCCCATTTTATAGTTTACATTCAAGTTCCCATGTCCTATATGTAGGCATTTACATTTCCCAAAATTGAACAACATCTGCCATTTCTCAGACCATTTCACTAATCTGTCTAGATCGTTTTGTAAATGTTGTTTATCACCATCAGTATTAACCTTTCTAAACAGTTTTGTGTCGTCCGCAAATTTCAGTACGTTACTTGTTATACTCTCGTCCAAGTCATTGATATAAATTAAGAATAATATAGGTCCTAATACTGATCCTTGAGGTACCCCACTCAAAACCGATTTCCAATTTGAAACTTCTCCATCTACTACAACTCGTTGTCTTCTGTCAGTCAGCCATTGTTCTATCCAGTCAGTTATGGTATCCCCGATACCATGGGCTTTTAATTTAAGTAGCAATCTTTGATGTGGCACTTTGTCAAAAGCTTTCTGAAAATCTAAGTAGATAATATCTACTGGCGATCCCACGTCTATCCACTTAGTGATTTCTTCCAAAAACATAACATATTTGTTAAGCATGACCTCGCTTTAAGGAATCCATGTTGAGATGAATTTAATAATTTATGCTTAACGAGGAAGTCCACCATATGGTCTTTAATTAACCTTTCTAATAATTTACAAATCACTGACGTTAAACTCACTGGTCTGTAATTCTCTGACTTATTTCTCGAACCCTTTTTAAATAATGGTATGATGTTTGCTTCTTTCCATTCAAACGGAACAGCTCCCTCTTTTAATGACAAGTTGAATACTCTTGCAAGTGGTATACTGATTTGATCTACTGTTTCCATTAGTAATTTTGGAGGAATCCCATCCACTCCCGGTGATTTGTTATCCTTCATTGCCTTTATTTTCCTAGCTACCAATTCTGGAGTTACAACTAACGGTCCTAAATAGTCAGATTTAGCCCCCTGAAATTTAGCATCAGCAACTGGTAATGAACTAATATCTTCTTTTGTAAACACTGAACTGAAGTAACCATTTAGGTCTTCCGCCATTAAAAACCCCTGTGATATTATATTTCCAGCACTGTCTTCTAGAGGTCCAACCTTGTCTTGTACGTTTTGTTTACTCCTGACATATGCATAAAAACTCTTGCTGTCAGTTTTTATGTTACATGCCAGTTTTTGCTCATAGCTTCTTTTAGATTGTCTGATTTCAGTTGTAGCTGCATTAAGTGCCTCTTTGTATTTTGCATAGTCTTCTTCCTTTCTGGTACGCCTATAAACCCTCCACATAGTTTGTTTTAGCATTATTTTTCTAATTGCCTCTTTTGACAAGTGTTTCTTTCTACACTGTTTTCCTTGTTTTCGGAAGGGAACAAATTTATCAATGATACTCTCAATTTCATATTTTAGAATATTCCAACATTCAATTGCAGTCTTATTCATCAGCATGTTATTCCAATCTAGCTGCGCTAAGTATTTTCTCATATCTTTGTAGTTACCTTTGTGGAAGTTTCTCTTGTACGTTTTCTTATTTTTACTTTCTGATTTTACATTGATGTCAAAATGTATTTGATTATGGTCACTATTACCCAATGGTTCAAATATTTTTACATTGTCCACTAATTCTTTTTGTGATGACAAAACTATATCTAATACATTTTTAAATAAATGTGTTGTTTCATGTTAACAGTCAGCCGTGAAGGACATCATCTCATGGGATGCTTTCTGTGCATCTGAGATAGAGATCTTCCATGCTGTCCAGTCATGGGTGGGACGAAACCCAGAGTCTGATGCAACCCGAATCCTCCACTCCATCCGCCTCCCCCTTATGTCCCTCGATGAGCTACTCAATGTTGTACGACCATCAAATCTGCTTGCACCAGACTCCATACTTGATGCCATCAAGACAAAGACAGAGAGCCGTGACATGGAACTCGGCTATCGTGGCTTTCTAAGTATGTATGTTTGGGTTGTGTTCCATGTGTTTAACCTCCAGCCTGCAAACACCTGTCAAAGTTAACAGTGTTTGGAGAAATGCTGTCTTGTTGTGGTCCTGTGATACTGATTATTTTGTCTGGTAGTGAGTTCCAACCTTTTAATGTCCGGAGAAAATAGGAAAATTTATAACTGTTGTTGGCATGGATGATGTTGAAGACTTTGATATGGATGTGCCTTGATTGATGCTGGGGCAGCTGGTGGAGGTTTCCAACTGGCAAGGATGAACAACCGTTGATGGGTTCTGTGGAATATGTTGAGATGCCTGTTTGTTCTTCTGGTGGTTAGTTGTTCCCATTGTCATGCACTTATCTCAGCCATATGTCTAGAGGATGCTGTGTTTCCCTGACAGCTCTTTAAAATGATGTCTGGTGGATGGGGTGCTTTCCTGACAGCTCTCTTTAAAATGATGTCTGGAGGATAGGGTGCTTCCCTAACAGCTCTCTTTAAAATGATGTCTGGAGGATAGGGTGCTTCCCAAACAGCTCTCTTTAAAATGATGTCCAGAGGATAGGGTGCTTCCCTAACAGCTGTCTTCAACATTATGTCTGGAGGATACTGTGTTTCCCTGATGACTCTCTTCAATATGATATCTGGAGGATGGGGTGCTTCCCTGACAGCTCTATTCAAAGTGATGTCTGGATGATGGGGTGCTTCCCTGACAACTGTCTTCAAAATGATGTCTGGAGGATGTAGTGCTTCCCTGACAACTGTCTTCAAAATGATGTCTGGAGGATGGAGTGCTTCCCTATGGCTGTCTTCAAAATGATGTCTGGAAGATGTGGTGCTTCCCTGATGGCTGTCTTCAAAATGATGTCTGGAGGATGGGGTGCTTCACTGACAGCTCTCTTCAACATTATGTCTGGAGGATGGGGTGCTTCCCTGACGACTGTCTTCAAAATGATGTCTGGATGATGGGGTGCTTCACTGACAGCTCTCTTCAACATTATGTCTGGAGGATGGGGTGCTTCCCTGACGACTGTCTTCAAAATGATGTCTGGAGGATGGGGTGCTTCACTGACAGCTCTCTTCAACATTATGTCTGGAGGATGGGGTGCTTCCCTGACGACTGTCTTCAAAATGATGTCTGGAGGATGGGGTGCGTCCATGATGGCTGTCTTCAAAATGGTGAACCAACAGCTGAAATGTGTAGTGTTCAGACAGATTCTTGGCAGTGTGATGATCCTGTCTACCGATAGTTCGCATCTCTCCTTCATGATTGTGTCCTGTTTTAAAACTCCCTCCTCAGTTGATTTAGCCCATTGCATATGGTTTGGTTTGTTGATGTTCAGATCTATATTGTGAATAGTTTTGGTCGTATTCACTGTTGGTTTAATAAAAGAGTGTATATTTTTGTTAAAATCATTTAAAGAATATGATTGTTAGATCAGGTATCTTGCTTTTGCCCTCTCTTTGCCAAATTTTGACATGATCCTGTCAAAAATAATTTCATGGTTTGTCTGATGATTTCACCTAAACTAAATAACAAAATATTGTAGAAATGAGCTAGCGTGTCATAGTCAATACTAGATAGGTTTGATGTGTCTGAAATGAGACAAGCCAGTAATAGCGAACAGGGCTATAACATCACGCAATATCATCTTTCTGCCAACCCTTTAATTTGTTTTACAAACTGTACGGTGTTCCTCACAAAATGTTCTGTTTTCCAAACTAGCAGGCTCTGAATGCTGGCTAGGAACTTTGCTGTGTGGTATGTTACAGTACATGATGCTAATGCTATAGGTCAGGGGTTTTCAAACTGGTACGTGTACCCCTTGATTCCCCTTGAAGCCAATAATATAAAAAGAACATACACTGTTTGTAAAACAGAGACATGCCAGTGTTTATTTAAAATGTTTGGTCTGTTGTTGTGAGTACTATAATAAAACTATGATGAAATATCGCACTCAAAATTGTGTGACCAGTCTTGTGATGAAATGCACCTGCATTTTACATGCTCCCCATAGTATTTGGTTGCTAATTCTCATGAGGTTTAGTTTCATGAAAATACAAATGGAACTGAGAAACCTATGAAATTGCACACATGCATCTGTGCAATTGGAAGATAAACACCTCCAAAATTTGAAGTGCAGAAAATTCATAAAAATTGGTTTCCTAGCAAAGTTAGAACTTAGTCTCATCCAGCTATGAGGTTAAAAGATAACTTTTTCACCGTACCGTTTTCAATGCGAAATACATCGACAATTTGTTACGTTACATTACACACCAGATGAGGACACCAAACACTTTTTGGTTCATACTTTGTGAAGAAACAAAACATGAATGGTTGATTACTTCCACAAATCATTTCCTGTTTGACCTTACTGTTGTCAAGCAACAAGAAGAATGCAGGAAACTTGAATTGCTGATGAAGTGATCGCAATCGCCTTTATAAATGGACATGAAAATGACAGCAAATATTCATGACAGCCACATTCATGCTTTTATTTTGTTGATTTAATACTTTCTAAGTATTAAATCTACTAAAGATACATCCCTCTGGCACCGTTTTAGAAAGGTAAACGGAACATGCAAGATAGGACACAAAATGTAACTTGTGGGAGGCACTTTTTGTTTTATGATAAAAGCATACCTTTTATGCAATGGTATGATTTGTGGAGGATCATTTACTTCTGTAATTCTCAAGAGAGCATTGTGAAGTGGACCAAGAAATAGGTGTCCTCATTTCAGATGCCATTTTGAGCACATTTTCGGTGGAAACAAGTCTGAATAAAAAAGACATGCAATTTGTTTATCAAATATTTTTATTTTATCTCTCAGGTAACAACGAACTAACAATAAACAAATCTTTTGAAAAACCGCTTAAAAGGGATGTACCCCCTTTTCTGCCCAGTATCATGGAGATTCACGACCTTATTGGTAATTTTTCAACCATTGAAATCCCCCATTAATGGTTGGTGGCCTTGCAGGTCCTGAAGAGAATGTTGCAACATTACGTCATGGGGCCACTGTCATTCGTGGTGAGATGAAGGCATCACTGCTGGATGGTGACAGTCAGAACTATGATCTAGACCGTGGTTTTACGCGTCACCCAATAGATGACAACCATGGTCAAGGTATTGTCATCAAGCTGGGCAAGCCATGCATCATTAACACAGTGCGCATGTTGCTGTGGGACCGAGATATGAGGTATGTCAGATTTACTTGCATCCATGAGGGCTACCTAACATCACATTATGCCTTTTATTTGTATATGTGTGGGTTTTTATTGGTCCACTTGCCGAATGAACTATGACAATGTTATAACACAATGACAATGTATTTGTAGAGTAAGTAATCTCAATAGGTGTGTTTAGAAGAACATTTTTATTCAAATGATAACATATTTAGCACAGATGTAAGTAAAAAATAATACCTTATTATTTTATAATTGATTTATGTTTTTTCCGTGCTTAAATATGTTGTGTTTTGGCAGATATACCCTCGCCCCCCAAATATTGGTTTATGGTTTGTCAGCAATACAAAATGGCCATTACTATTAAAGGAAATAAAAACAAGGAACTAGCTAAAATGCTTTTTCGGTGTTTACACAAAGTTTAATATTGTATGTACCATATGCCAACAGAAAAATTTATCAAACATTTATTTATAAGTAAAATTAAATGTTTAATGCATCTAAGTCATAAAGCGTGCTTAAAATGCAAAGTTAATGAGATGAGCGATCATCACATGATTTGGTGACGTCACTGATGACATGGGTTTACATTCAGTCTGTGATTTCTATGCAATGCTTCAGTATAGTTTGACTCGCGTTACTATGACGAGTGGTGGCAATGTAAATTTTCCAGAATAAAAAGTAAAATGTAACGATTTAGAACTGCTAGCAGCAAATGATACTGCAGAATCAACTTCGAATTCGGCTCTTTCAGAGCAGTCTAGCGATGACGCCAGTAGACTTTGACTTCAATCTTATTTACTTTATGACCTAACCATGAAACCAAACTCATCGAGCTGCCAAACTTCTCCTAATATATCTACCTTACACATACACATGGTGACATGGTCAAAACATTGTTACTTCCATATAAAGATAAAAAATTACAAAACTTGGCATATCCTATGCACGGCTTTGCAGAGTTAGGTGTAGAAGATACAACTAGTTTTTGTTTTGTAATTTGTTATCGTTACATGGAAGTAAGACTCTAAGAGTAATGTTTGACTTGTGTATATATATATATGTTTATATATATATATTATATATATATATATATATATATATATATATATATATATATATATATATATATATATATATATATATATATATATATATATATATATATATATATATATATATATATATATATATATATATATATATATATATATATATATATATATATGTGTATATATATATATATATATGTATATATATATATATATATATGTATATATATATATATATGGTAAATATATATGAGGAGAAATTTGGCGGCTCTTTGTAACCACCTCAAATGACTGTTGGGTATTGAAAGTGATTAATGTGTGAAGTAAAAGTTTCCAGAGGAAATATAGCAACTGAAACAAAGAGTTGCATACCAACATCACTACTACTGTAACATTATCATTATAAAGTAACAAGGAAAACAGTTGTAATCACAATGCAAAAGCGATGTCTTCTATCAATATAACAACATAATAAAGTAATGTGGCCATAAATAAAGATCATTCATCAACACCCATTTACATCAATGTGACTTTGAATACATGACAAAATAACTAGGTTCATACACTCCAATCTATATAGGTATATATATATATATATATATATATATATATATATATATATATATAATAAATAAGGCCACACAATCCTTTAACAGAGCCGTGTGATTACATTTGCTCGAAACCCGAGAAACCAGGTTGTACTTTGAGTAGCATATACATAGGCGATGACAGCATAGCAATACATTCATAAACGTCCAAATAAAGCATTGAAAGTACAATGGTACACACCCGCAACAATGGCCGAGAATAGTAATAGGTGAATGTATCACAAATGGAGTTTCTGCTCCCAGCGACTGTAATGAAACAACCAACGCGGCATTACAACCTCTCTAATACATTATCACATTTAGACAGTGCTTGATATATCAGTAATTGTAATTAACAATTAGTTGTGTACAGTCTTTAAATGAAGGGCAATGTATAACGACAATACAAAGTTACCCAGTGCTGCCACGCCCAGCACACCTATTGCCGCCATGCCCTTACCTGAATGGTAAAGTGGTGGCTTCCAAAACATTCAACTTAACATAAAGTTTCACGACTTCTAATAATTTATAAATAAAGCCTCACTATATAAGTATTATAAAAGTGACTCACCAGAGATAAATTGTCAATATACATATACTGAGCCGGGAGAAGGTTGCCTGCATGTAACAATGTGTGTCGTCTAATCCGGCCCAGGGCGAACTGCCTAGATTAATTTCTAAAACTCACTCAGGTTGTTAAACTGGGAGTTACACTGGGCACCCCCTAGTGACTAGCCTAACAAATATATAAACAGCTAAATCCACCAGGGTTACATCTAGGTGGTAGTTTCATGGTTAGGTCAGAAAGTAAACATTGCAATAGCAGGAGTAGTGCTGACGGGTGGTGGTGATTTCTCACCTTGGTGAATTCACTTCCCATTCGGCTGATGTTATTTCGGCTTGGTGATTTCGGTGACTGAGGTGAATAAAAGACCATGCTTCACATTCAAAATGACCTGACGAAAAACGCTATAGATCAAAGACGATATGCAGGTGATTCAGTTGTATTCAGAATGCAATAATCACTTATTACTGTCATTGCTCTGAATTTGATTTCATTGAGGACATTTCTGGGAAGAATTTTCCCTGATGATGAACTTTCATTTAAGTTATTCAACTGTATAGTATTATAGTTTTTGGTGTAGTATATGTTGTGTAAGTTCTAATGATCGTCCCACTGACTGCATGTTAAAATGGAAAAATAGAACGCCATATTTTATGCGAAAGGAAGCAACAACTATAAAAGCCATTACAAATTAACAATTTATTCACAGTAAGACACACATTAAGCTTCATGTACTCGGTACACAATTACTATGCCCATTGTGCTCTGAGGAGTTGCAGGCCTAAATATCCAAAGAACTTAAGCCAACTACATGTTAATCTATTCTTACTACTGTTTACATGCCAACTGAATGCCGCACAATAAACCATTGTGACACTCGCTTCTAAACAACCGCTATCACTGTCAACGGTACAGTGAATGAATGGAAAGTCCCAGTCTCGTAGCATTTCCTTGTCATCAGTGATGTCATATCGAAGCTTGCCGATAATCGCAGGGAAAATATGCATAATCGAGGCAGGCCAGTAGAACCGAGTATTATTTGGAATTATTATTTAATTGAATTCTAATGAATTTTTTGGTGTTGTGGAAATGGAAATATACTACAAGATGTAATATAATATGATTTTAAGTAACTGCCAGGGAGAACAGGCCTGTAATGTCACCATGTCATCTATCACCACACCTTACCTTACCTTAGGATTCCTTAGGATGGTTCTGACTGCAGGATCCTTTTGTTTCTTCAATGATTAGATCTTCATCATCTAACAATAATTCAAGAGTTCCAGTTGTTATAGTAATGGTGCTTCATAGTCATATGAAATCAGAATTTGGTCTACAGTCTACATTTATTCTGTTAGTCTACATGAAAGTAACGATTAAAAGATAGTTGTTCAACACAGTACAAAGTCATTAGGGGATTTGTGTGGTGGATGAGCTTATTACTGAAGACAGAAACTAAGTTATTTTCAGGTCAAGCCCTTTTGATTTTTCTCATGTTTAAGTGCTGTGCAAATAGTATACATGTTTCTTACCTAGCAGTATAAGTTGCTTTAGGCCAGTGTTGGGCTTGTAAAGATGTTACATTTTTGTCATAGTAACATGCAGTTCCAGGCAGCCTTGAAACATTAATTAAATTAATTCAATTAACTTAATTGAGTTAATTTAATTAACAAATCAACAATTGATATGAACCCATGCCTGGTTGTTACCATTATTAAGGTGGCTGGGGTGGCTATTATATGCTTGCCTTGAATTGATTAGTTTCAGTAGAAGTGTTTAAGATAAATTAACCATTTCTTCACAGATTGTAGTTGAAATATTATATAATATACCAGATTTAAAAAAACATTTTTTTTACATTTATTTGGTTGTGTTACAAGGTTTTTAAAAATTTGTTTAAATGTGAAAAAATAGCCACTAAAATTAAGTTTATTCGGTTTGAGAAAATCCCCAAAGAAATAAATGACGTACCCGGTACGTATAAGAATGACAGTGTAACTGATAACTTTACGGCAGATTTTGGTTAACATAAACCAATTATGACTGCTACACCACTGTGAATGAATTAAGCAAAAGTTGAATGACAGCCTAAAGTGGCAGTGTATTTTTGACACAAACCCTTCACCTTGTCCACTTGCCATCTGGGCCTTTGGCTTGGATGGCAAATCTTGTTAAATCTTGTTAAACTGAATGTTGGAATATTCTAAAATATGAAATTGAGAGTATCATCGATAAATTTGTTCCCTTGAAAAACAAGGAAAACGGTCTAGAAAGAAACACTTATCAAAAGAAGCTATTAGAAAAATAATGTTTAAGCAAACTATGTGGAGGGTTTATAGGTGTACTAGAAAGGATGAAGACTATGCAAATTACAAAGAGGCACTTAACCTAGCTACAACTGAAATTAGAAAATCTAAAAGAACCTTTGACAAAAAATTGGTAGATAATATAAAAAATGACAGCAAGAGTTTCTATGCTTATGTAAGGAGTAAGCAGAAAGTTCGACATAAGGTCGGACCAGTGGAAAACAACAGGGGAAACATAATTTTAGACGGGTTTCAAATGGCAGAGGTATTGAATGAGTATTTCAGCTCACTTTTTACCACAGAAGATATCAGCTCACTCCTAGTTCCATTTACTAAATTTGAGAGCAATAAATCAGAACATTTAGGGTAGTTATCTGTAACTCCTGAAATGATAGCAAAGAAAATTAAGAATATGAAAGATAATAAATCACCTGGAGTTCATGGGATACCACCAAAACTGCTTAAGGAAATTGTTGATCAAATTAGTATGCCACTTGCAAAATTGTTTAACTTGTCAGAAGAAGGAATAGTTCCTTCAGAATGGAAAGAAGCAAACATTACGCCGCTATTTAAGAAGGGATCGAGGAACAAGCCAGAAAATTCCAGACCAGTGAGTTTAACATCAGTTGTATGTAAATTACTGGAAACATTAATTAGAGACCACATAGTGGAATTCCTTGTAAAACATAAATTAATAAATACATCTCAACATGGGTTCCTAAAAGCAAGGTCATGTCTAACCAATCTCTTGTGTTCTTTTGAAGAAATTACAAAGTGGGTGGATGTTATTTACTTAGATTTTCAGAAAGCTTTCGATAAAGTTCCACATCAAAGACTGTTACTTAAACTAAAAGCCATGGTATAGGTAATGATGTAATCAACTGGATAGAAAAGTGGCTTACACACAGAAGACAGAGAGTAATAGTAGATGGTGAGATTTCAAACTGGAAATCTGTTTTGAGTGTGGTACCACAGGGATCAGTATTAGGCCCTATACTGTTGTAATATATATATATATATATATATATATATATATATATATATATATATATATATATATATATATATATATATATATATATATATATATATATATATATATATATATATGTATATATATATGTATATATATATATATATATATATATATATATATATATATATATATATATATATATATATATATATAAATGATTTGAAGATGACATATCTAGCAAAGTACTCAAATTTGCAGATGACACAAAAGTATTCAGAAAGGTAATACTGATACAGACAAAGTTTACAGGATGAAGATAACGTGGATGAAGAATATAAAATGGGGGGTGCTGTATTAGGTAGAACCACACAAAAAAGGACTTAGGAGTAACATTTAGTGCTGACATGAAAGTTTCAGAGCAATGTGGGATTGTACCCCTAATTAGGAGAACTATCATGTATAAGGAGAAACAGCTAATTGTACCCCTATACAAAGCAATAGTTAGACCACATTTGGAATATTGTATACAAGCATGGAGGCCATATTATAAAAAGGACATAGACAAGCTAGAAAGAATACAACGAAGAGCAACTAGAATCATTCCAGAATTGAGAGACCTTAGTTATGAAAATCACTTATCACAATGTGGTTTGACAACACTAGAGACCAGGAGACTAAGAGGAGACCAAATAGAAGTGTTGAAAATAGTGAATGGCTATGAGGATGTTGATAGGAATATGTTCTTCAAACTTAAAGAAGGCATTAGAACCAGAGGACACAAAGCAGCATTAGTTAAGGAGCAGTGTAGGTTGGACATGAGAAAGTACAGAGGGTGATAAATGAATGGAACAAACTGCCAAATGATTGTGTTAATGCTAGTAGTATGAATATGTTTAAAAATAGAATTGACAGATATCTGATAAGGGCGGGCTATACATAAATGAGAAAGTTGTTGGACTCTCGATAAGCCAATGGCTTCCTTGTTCACTTGCCATCTGGAACTTGTTGTTTGGGATGGCAATCTTGTTAAATCTTGTTAAATCTTGTTAAATCTAAATCAATCGTTGTAATTTACTGCCGTATTATGTTGCGTGCACGTAAAAATTGTGACTTCTACCACCGGGAAATACAACTTGGAACATGGATATCACAACTACACACATCATTATTATGCCACAACATATATCAAATTTACTGGTAGTTTAGCTTAGGAAATAATTAATCTTTATACAGCCAAGGCATTTTATTAATAATGCAACTGTTTCACCATCATCACATGTACTAATGGCAACACACTACTTGTTTTGACTGACAGTAAATGTACACCAATCATGTGTACCAATACTACTTGTTCTGACTCATAATAAATGTACACCAATCATGCATACCTCTACAGTACTTGTTCCTGCCGACACTAAATGTACACCAATCATCTCATTCTGGAATCTGTACCAATTCACTACTTGTTGATGTGTGGCAGGTGCAGAAAAGTGATATAAGTTTTTCTTGCAAATGACAAACTTCTCTTTCTCTTAGGTGTCAGAGCTGCTTGAGTTATCCTTGGTTATGTCACTGTTATCACATAGTCTGAATCCTCTGCGCTAATGTTCTCAGTGAATCTGATGGAAGCTTCACATAGGAGTAGTCATGATCAACATTCATGGGTGCAGTAATGTCATCTGTGACTACAGCAGCATTCGTGAAGTATCGCACTTCAGATGTTGTCACCGGATTGGTTTGCGTTTCGGCATCAGTTGTCGATGGTGTCACTGCAGTAGCAGCAGTGGTGGCACTAAAGGTGACGTCCATAATGTCAAGATTGACCGCATCACCCGTAGCACTGGATGCTTCAAAACAAGTACAATGGTGAATCCTTCATCTCCAAAAATTACACATACAGTGACTTGAAATACATTGTTCACCTTTTTTTATATATTTATACATTTATTTGACAAAATTCATCTTTTGTATAATAAAAATTAATCACTATAAGAGAAACGTTTTCTTGTATTATTTTAGAATATAAGAGTGCCAGTGTCATATAGAATATATAAAGTAATCAACCCCAGGGAAAAACATTTTCCCTATGGTTCACTCCATGTTAATTCAACTAATGGGTGTTGCACTGATCTGTTAATGTTTTAATGAATCTGTTTGGTCACTTTGATGAATGCCACTGGCAAGATAAGCATGTAACAAAAATTGTAGCATCCTAGCTCCAGTAGGAATGGTAGTTTGACGTAAACATTTGGTGATGGCATATTAAGTGATTTATTTAATAAAACTAGATTATTATAAGTTTACTGCAAACATTAACCATCAGAAGTATGCAAGTTCTATGGTTATATAATCTATACATGGAACAATTTTACTAAATGTCATTGATATAAGTTGATTATTTCATGTGAAATATGAATAAATTTATGGATTGAATGACCCCTATAGAATTCTATTATGGAATATGGACCCTACCGTAGAATCTAGGCCAACACTGCCCCCATCATAAATTTACCATACAAAATAATATGGTAAATCGTGATTGAATATCTCTGATCATGGTTAATGTAAAAGTTAATTGCATTGATCATCATTGATGTTGTTGTTGCTGTCAAAGACTTTGTGTCATACAACAAAGGCATAGAATGAGTCAACCTGATATATTTAGCTGTCCACATGAGCAGCTTTTAATGGTTTATGTGAGCACAGTTGAAACTGAGACTGAGCAATTAAATTAAAAAGTTCAAAGTACTAATTGGTTTTTGTGACAGTGACCAGGGTTGAAAAAAATCATGATTTAAAAAAATTTAATCGGATTTTTAAAATTTAAATCCGATTTTTTTATTATTATTATTATTATCATCTTTATTCGGACTCAAGATCCACAAACATGTACATTTTAAACAAATTGTAAGTTAGAAATAGCAGCTAGAAAACAAATTATATTGTGCTGAGATATGAAATCACAGCATTACATTCTTCCTTAAAGACAGTGTCATTGTTACAATCTTTCATTTCAACCAATTCACAAATCATGTTTGCATTGTCATAGTATGTAGCATTGACATTGCTATTCCACATTTCTTTACATTTATGCTTACCCGGTAATAGCACTCATAGGCATATACAACAGTTCATGGTGGGTCATGTTATATTTGGACATAATGTGTCTTACATTCTGACCCATAGTTGACCTATAAGCAAATGTCATTGTATTTGCAATATAATTAACAATCATGTTATCTGACAAGGCTACTGTTCTGTAAAACTTCATAAACCTAAAGACCAAAGCCACATCTAAAGGTACACATTCAGCAATTAATGGTAAATCTCTGTGGGAAGCATGTTGTAGCTTCCATACTTTACGCAATGCATTACGCCACTGTGTGCACATCTTGTTAACACTGTCATGCCACAGTGGCCATAATTGAGATCCGTACAGTGCACAACAATACTGATGAAACAATTTGCTTTTGACAACAGTTTAAAGTGAACCAAACTCAGACATAAATCTATTTACATTACAGTTAAATTTCTTGATACCATCAAACACCATTTCATACTTATCGGTTGTGCTAAGTACATTTCCAAGATGTATAGTTTTCTCACGTGTAGAAACATATGTACCATTGATTTCAAAATGCGGATCAGCATCCTTCTTGTTGTACACCAATAATTTGCTTTTTGACCCATTAAACAACACATCATGTAGTTTGGCATATTTCTTACACACCTCAATCATTTTTCGCAACCCAGAACTAGTAGGACATAGTAATATAATGTCATCTGCATATCCTGCAGCTCCACAGAAATGTTGCCCAATAATTGTAATTTCTGGTGTGTGTACATGTGAAGTAAAAGTATTACAACTAATGGGCACATACCCTTATCAATTAATTTTTGAAACAACATACAATAACTAACGAATTAGAAGCATCAAGTAATAAAACATGTACAGTACTACCATTATTTACATAATATGAAATAGTTTCTTTTACCATAAAAGTACACATTGTTGTAGATAAGCCATCTTTAAACCCAAATTGTAAATCAGACGTGTCAAAAACTCCAGTTTGTTGTTTGATAATAATGGCATCATAAAGTTTACCAATGATGCTGCCTAAGGTTAACGCTCTATAGTTATCAGAGCTATGGTGCGCTTTCTTTTATCTTTCTGAAGTGGCACCATAGCACCTATCAGTAACTCACTTGGGGATACACCATGAATAAACATGCCATTGTAGAGCAAGGTTAATGCTTTAAACAGTTTTTCAGTGCCATATATAATATGGTTAGAAAATATGCCATTTTCTTCTTTTTTACCATGTTTCATGCAATTTACACATTTCTTGAGATCATCAACATTAATACCATGCTGCTGATGGTAGTTGTGACTATCATTATCATAATTTTCATGCATGCACATATTACTAACAAGATTGTCAACTCTACTTTTTAATAAGTGCATGTGATCTTCGTCAAATCCAACAGAATTGTACAATTGTTCAAACTTTGAGGAAAATAAGTCAGCAATATCTTCTGACCCTATATGATCATCAATAACATTAGGCAGAAAATTACAAGATTTTTTTAAACTATCCACCTCTTTCCATAAATTACAATCATTACCTTCACTAATAGCTTCAGCCATTCTATTGCTTTTTATCCTTGTTTCTTCCTTTACTACATATCTCACAGCGTAGTGATACCTGGATCGAGTACGCCTCATGATATCGGCTACTTCACCATTATATGGCCTACCACATTGCACCCAAATATCATGCCAGAACAAGGAAGTATCATGTTGAGCCTGTACATGTTCGTTCCAACCAGGTATCACCTTGCTGCTTCCTTTCTTGGCACCCGTCTTTGGCAAACACATATCTAAGGCAACAATGCAACTATTTACAACAGTATTATACAAATCAGAGAAAAAACCTGTGTGCATTTTACATTGGTAATCAACACAACTAACAGCATCATGATTAAAATCAATACATGATATCAACTTATCAAGCTCACATTTGTAATTTTCAATGTGGACCTCCATACATTTATGCCAAGCTACATTTGTTTTACATTTACTTTCAAATGATTCATGATATGACACATCTGTTTGCATTTCAAGGCATATTGGAACATGATCAGAAAAATCAATGTTCATAAATACTGATTCATATTTGATAATTGATTCATGCAAGTTCTGTATTACCATAAAGTGGTCTATTGTTGACTTGCAGCCATTGCTCTTTGAACAGTGTGTATATGGTATATCAGAACATTTGGCATCAATACATAAAAACATTTGTTCATTATTAACAAAAGAATGTAGAGCTCTTGTCTGGGGAGTATCCCTTGTTAAGTCTGTGTTAAAGTCACCACCCAATACAAAATATTGTGATGCAAGTTTTGTTACAAATATCACTCACTTCATTAAGAATGTCTATATAGTAAAAAAAAATCGTGATTTGCATAACCCTTGTCATATGGCATACACATGTTAAACAATACAAACTCGATACCATCTACTATCACTTTCACAGCACACAGCCTCTTAGATATGCACTCTATCGTATCCACTTTACACCTAATATTGGATGACCAAATGATTGAACAGCCCCCATAGGATCTGCCTATTAATGGCACACTCTCATCCATTGAGCTGGATACAACGCATACACTTTTTGGACTAAATGAGTTCAATCTTTGTATAAATTGTGTCTTATACATACAATGTTCTTGTATCAACAAAAAATCACACGCCACCAGCAAGATTTGCATAATAACATACTTGTCAACACCAAAATGCTTCAATTGTAAGAGCCAAACTTGAGTTTCTTTTTATTGTCCATCATGTTTATGTTTCATTTTGACTTGAATTCACACCAGTTTCACCATTGCTCAGTGTAGTGCCAGTTCGTTTGTCACCTCCCTTGGGAGGGAAATATCTTCTAATGTTGATGCCACATGGCCAAAAGTCAGGATTATAAACCTTCGTGAGATCATCTTTAGATATTTCTAATTTAAATGTCTGATGCTTGGCATCAATGTGTGACATAAGAGACAATGAGCGAACACACACACCTTTATTTATTTATTTTTTTTTTTAATCTGGTATATAGACATTAATAAATTTTATATAGATGTTGATGTATTTATAAACTCTTTTAAATGTGTTCTATTCAAATCGATCTAGGTACTTGTCTTAACAGAGGGTACATGACTTTTGCTTATATAAAGACATTAGACAATGTCCACAAGGCCTCACCTCCTGTAGTTGCATAATCTGTCTTGGAAAGGAAAGCATGTTGTGTGTCTGTGGCTGTAGCAGTGCTAATTATTGTTTGCTGAGAGTGTGGATTAGAACCTGTCTGTGTATTCTAAGAGTCTCTAACCAGACTGCAAACTGGTACAGTATTAAACAATTGTAACCCAGACTGTCTCACTTGAGTCAACATACTGAATTGATAACAACTAGCACAAGCTCTAAGTGGACTTTAACTCAGGGCTTCTGACTTGAAAAGATACTTCCTCTTGAAGACAAGTTTGTGTGGCTTCACTACATTCAAAAAGGAATAGCTCAGACATACACAATGTCATAAAATATTTGACTGTCAGGCTATCTGGTGTCAGTACAGCTACACAAGTGTGCACACATATGTGTTGATCTCAATGCTTATAAACAATTATTTGGCTAAATTCATATAAATCAGCGATTAAAAAATTCGGAAGTAAAAAAAAATCATAAATCAATGATTTTTTTGTTGGAGTGATTTAAATCAATGATATAAGTCAAATGATTTAAATCAAACAAGCCTGACAGTGACAAGTGACATTGCGAGCAAACAGTTAGGAAGAAAACATGAAAAGCAATAGTCTCACATATAGCCATTTATAGCATACCACACACAGTTAATGACAACAGTCAACAGGCTTTTCAGTGTGGTGCTCCACCATAATGGCACAGATGAAAAAGGCACAACCCATAATGGTGCAAAGGCACATGAAAAAATGGTATAACTGAAATAAGGACAAAAAAGGCACATTTAAATATATCTGGTTACATGCATGTTGTTTCCATAACATTTTTCAATTTATGTTTTCTTTGATTCTTTTGGTTAATTGGCCAAACTGATTGATTGTTTTACAGCTTCATTGATATAATTCCTCCCTGGATAGTGGTAACATCAAAGATTGTTTTGCTTTTCTAATGGATATGAAAGAAAGGTTTCTCGCATTTTGAGCTAATCCTGATGAGTAAATTCCAATTAATCATGCTAAATATTAATGAAACCTTATAAAAGTTCAAGGTTAACAGACCACATTTTGTATTCAAATATATTTTCGTCCTTAATTCAGTTGTTCCATTACAGTGTGTGGCATTTTTGTAGGGGGAGACCTGCAATGTAAATGGTGACTAACATAAATAAAGCATAATTTATATTTCATTATACAAAATAAATTTTAGTTACAATCTACAAACTGCATTATATTATTATCTAATCAACATTGCACTGTTTTCAATAGGCCAGGGGATTCAACATTCTATATGGGGCCCAAATTCCATAATGAAATATGGACACATAGGTACACTTTCTATTGGGTTCCTTATTCTATATCTGACACCCGATTTAGATAACATATCTGGTAATGCATGAATATTGTTGTTGGAACAAATGCAGATCTATCCTTGTGACATCTTTACCTTATAAATGCTGCATATATATATATATATATATATATATATATATATATATATATATATATATATAATTATTAGATATTATTCTGAAAGCATCTGCTAGATATTATGGTGCATGGACAAAAGCCCCTCCAGACAAAAGCCCCACAGACATAAGCCTGTTTCAGTTCAATTATACTGTTCATAACTCTTACTGTAGTACATGGAGACAATGTCCTTTATGTAGTTGTTATAGGCATTCCTGCTTTCATATCTGGAATCCTTCTTCAGCCTTTTGTATCGGTGAAAATCATCTGGGTCACCAGTGAAGCGAACCTTGCAGAAGGCCCTTTTCATCTGCTTGAATATTCTCTTCACTTGACCTGACATGCCAATTTCGGAAGGCCCGAAAGGGGTAGATTAGCGTGCACTCGAGACACAGCACAACAAACACACTATTAACCACAATGGTTAAACACATTATTTTAATACACACAAGAAATGGTAATTATATACAATTTAAATAAGGTACATATAGGTACATAAATAACATAATTATACAACAGGCTAAAATGCAGGTAAAAAATACTGAGCATAATGAAAGGTGCATAAAAAATTAAGGTAATGGATAAAAAACATAGCAGTGAAATAGCAGTGAAAATAGCTAGATGCTCCACGTTTCAATTACATAAACATACACAGCATATACTTCTAATACACAAGAAAAGACAATTATATACAATATAAATAATTAATAATATATACAAAATCCTAAAATGCATTGCCAAAAAATTATAAATCATATAAAAAATACTAAGAACGATGCAAGGGCCATAAAAATTAAGGTAATGGACAAAAACACAGCAGTGAAAATAATCAATAAAATGCTCCACATTTCAATTACGCAAACACGCACATTCTATACTGAAATGTTCAAATGATAAAAATATATAAAAATTATACAACAATAATTACAAACAGGCTAGACATGCATGGAGCAATGTAAAAAACAAGCACAAATCAGCATGAAGCATCATGTTGATAAAAGGACACTTAAAGTACAGATTACAGAAAAAAACTGTTAAATAAGGCAATACTGATAAATAAAATTAAAATACCATGCAAGAAATGTACGAAGCTGTACACAATTCTGACTGAGATTGATAAATACAAATGTAAAAACTGCCTGGAATGTGCAGATGACATAAATAAAAAATACACTAATGTATAAATACACAAAATACAAACATGTAGATACAGCTGTACAACAAAATGCTCTAAATAAAATTCACACTCGCTCCTGTGCCGAGCTAGTGCACATGTTGTATGACGTGCACGTGATGTGCCAGCCGCAGTGTGCGCTCACAGGGAGCGAAATCAGTACATAATAGTGTGCTGACAGATTACCAAGTACCAGTACCAAGGGTGCAGGTGAAATTCCAGTGGCCAAGTTCAAGGCAAAAGGCAAAAGAAATTCGTAGCCGTAGGCATGCATAGCTGCTAATCCGCCATTAGTGCATTCCTCGTTACTCCAACACTAACAGTCAACCAATTTTTTCTAACGACTACTAAGTAATAATGTACATTCAGTAATCATGATAAACTGCCTAAATGGACAGACGCAATGGAAAAGTGCCGATTGCACGAACGACAAAATGAATGGTTTGTCGATCGCGAACTTTTTCCGACCCACGGAAAATCGGCCTCGAAGGCAACCTTGTATGCGTTGGCATACTTCGCCTTCTTAGGCGGTGCCCGCGGCTTAGCCGCCGAGGCACGCTTCATCTTGGAGAAACTAGCGATCAATGATTAAAAATTGTAGATAGAAATAATTCAAGCGAAAGAAAAATTTTAACTGTTCTTGCGGGGAGTTATACTCGCTATAATTATATAGCAGAGATCATGAGGGCGCATAGCTGCGATATCATTGGTCACCGGAATCGAGACTGAGAATCAGATTCAAATGGGATATACCGGAAAGTCGAGATTTTTCGCTCAATGGCGCCGATTTTACCGATAAAATGAAAGAAAAAATGTTTCCCCAAAAGCGCAAAAACCAGTAGAAATGTTCTACCAACCGGTATGTTGTTGCTTCTAGTTGGGAGTAGACACTCTGTTCGGAGCCTATGTCATGCATAGTATTGAGGAAGCACCGGTTAATTTGCAAGGGGTTGCTGTTCCCGCTGATCACACCAGTCTCCCAGTCTTGCTGGTTGGCATCTCCAGCAATGCGTATAGTGGCATGGGGATTGTCATTGTGTAATTCTCTGAGGCTCTGTTCTTCCATGTACGACTGGTCAGTGTTGAGCAGACGGTACAGTGCACTGTTTCCTCTCGGACGGCAATGTACTGTTTCCTCTCGGTCGACAGGCGGGTGCTCTAACCATTAGACCATCATTCCCCAAACGAATGCAGCAATCAATTCGAAAAACTCGTTGACAATGTGACCATGTGCTTGCTGGTTAAAAAATGCTTAGCATTAGGCTTGGTCTCAGAAGGTGTTTCACTTAGAACACTAGAGTCTTAGACTTATGATGACTGTATCTCAATAAATAATATAAAATTACTTTCTTGAATAATTTTGCCTAATCGAAAATAAATTAGCTGATTGGAAAACACCTGTAATTATATCAAATTATTCACACTTACTCGCACTTTGTGGTATTCGTACATTTCGATTTGGGTCATATATGTGATGGCGTTGAAGCACAACTGTGCATATTCGGGTGGAACTATATTGTAATCGTAGTGATAAGTCACAATAGTAACGGTAATCCAATTTACTAACCTGGTTTTGGCTCGTTGTTTCCTACGTATCGCTCTGCCCTCTGATATCTGCTGTTTCCTGGTCTATTTTGCCAAAGAATAGTCTGTAGATGCATAGTCATATGCAAAAAAATCAATCTAAGATGGAGCGGTGTCTGTGTCCAAGAATGACATTTTGACGCTCACCATCTGTCCATGCATCTCACATACGTCTTTTGTCTTGTAATCTTCATCGGAAAAGTGATCTCTCGCAGAGCTTGCGGCTGGTGGACATGCCAATTTCCATATTTGCAACCACCTTTTCCGTTGCAAATCCTTCCTCGTAAGTCGATATAAAGTTTTTTCCTTGCATTTGTAGTATTAGTTGATATGTCCAAGACCCATGCAGTGCACACCTGTTTTTTTGCCATGCATTTTGGCTGTTTTTCTGAGAGGTAATGCGTCGTCGCTCATATTGATTTACTGTGCGAAGGCGGTGCCTGGATGCTCGTACTCAAACTATACTGCCGCTGAACCCCCGCTGAGCAATGGCGCCGCCCAGCGTCAATAATGGCAAAGTTAAAAAGAATATTACAAAATTACCGTGACGTTGCGCCCATGATATAACGGTGATATATATACTGCAAATGGTATGTTATTATGTTTGGGCTATGGTTGTTTGAGTGCTTTAATGACATCATGGAACTTCAATGTCAGTCGTGACACAAATGAATATTGTGATGAGTAATGTTTTGAAGAAAAAAAATTAAGCATAATATCTTGCACACATTCTGTCGATTTTTCACACTTTGGTAGAGCAATATATTAGCAACAAGATCCAAGCAACAACAGAAAGGCAAAGCTAATTTGTTTTCATTACAAGCTTACAACAACTGGTTACCTTTGTGTGTAAAGTTTTTGAACCATTCTCACAGGCAGTCAAAGAAAACAAAAAGATTATGTTCACAATCATTCAATCAAAATCACATATTTTTATTCGTTGCCATTCCAAAGTTCTAAACAAAATTAAAAGGTGGTGTGTTGAGTGACGACCTTCAGAAAATATGCTCACGCACGCACGCACGCATGCGCACACACACACACACACACACACACACACACACACACACACACACACACACACACACACACACTATATCACTATATATATGAGAATATTCTCAAATGGTATATATATATATATATATATATATATATATATATATATATATATATATATATATATGATGACCATTTCTGACCCATCTGCACAAAAAACTGTTATGCTATATGGTTAGAAAGGGAAGAAGAAGGGTTTTATAATGAAGCAAACAATATGTTAATATGAGCATTATATCCAAAGTTATGCTCGTTTGAAAGTAATCGATATCCCAAACGCAAATGTGAGAAATTCACATCTAAAGATTTCATTATAGAAATTGGGCATACTCCTTGGTAGTCAGTAACCCGTAGTTACTGACTGATCTCAATAACAACTTCCAGTATTGTTGTACCAACCATTATCTCAATCATACTGAAAGATAGTAGATGTAGATAAAGTTTTTGCTTTTTTATAGCACAATACACAAGAGCATTTTTTTTTTGCAATTTTCATTCAAATGGGCATCTTACTGAAATTAGATTATATATCTAGATCACTTATTTGCTCTATAAGTATTTATTTTTTTGCAGCTTTTAATAAAATGGGAATTGTTTTGAAAATTAACACAGGTCGCCTAATTATTGACCGATCTCAACGTAATCTTCCAGATTTGTTGTACCAACCATTTTCTCAACCCTCCTGAAAGATTATAGATGTAGAACAATTGCAGAATAATGAAAAAGTGTTTATTTTGTAATTTTTCATTGAAATGGACATTTTACTAAAAATTCACATGTTGCCTTGTTTACATAATAATAATTATTATTATATGAGCACATGTATGGTCGTGTTAGCTTGGGGGAAGATGGCTTGTGTTAATTTTTCACTAACTCCCTGATGCTGTTGTACAGGTACCACTGTTGTACAGGTACCACTGTTGTACAGGTACCACTGTTGTACAGGTACCACTGTTGTACAGGTACCACTGTTGTACAGGTACCACTGTTGTACAGGTACCACTGCTGCTGTGGATCTAATCCAGCTGGTACAACAGCATCAGGGGCAGATTCTGGCAGGAGTGAGTCAGCTGTCCACAGGGTGAAGGTGTCATTCATGCTGTCTGGGTGATTTTCATGAAGACCTTGCCCGGATGTTGTGCCTCAAATCTGTGTCAAAACAATTAGATTAATAATTAACAGAAACTGCTAAACATTATAACACATGCATTTATTTTACACATAATATAATTATAATAATGAACAACAGTAAAATATCATCATTATCCTGTTGTAAACTCAATCCACTACCATGGTAGGGACTACATTTTCTTTGGGCTTACATGCTCACACAACAATAGTGTGATAATTTTCTCAGCTTAATGGCACCCCAAAGATTCTGTAATTATAACAACTCAATAGTGATCAGTGGCACCATCGACAAATGACAGCTGTCAGTGAATCAGCTATCAGTAACACTGTTATAATGGTATTACACTACAGCTAATACAGCTATATTTGTAAAAAAAAATAACTATAAACAACAGCAACTATGCAGCAATACGTATCTATAAGCTGCCACATTTTCGCGTTCCTTTTCTACGCCCATGGCCATGACCATGACAACTTCTGGTAACGCCTTCGCTACATCCATTGCTGAGTCAAAGTCCCCCTTTGTCATGTCAAAATCGTTGCCTCATTCATTGACCCTATCGTCTATGTAAAGATTTAACAAGATTGCCATCCCAAACAACAAGTTCCAGATGGCAAGTGGACAAGGAAGCCATTGGCTTATCGAGAGTCCAACAGTTTTCTCATCTATGTGTAGCCCGCCCTTATCAAATATCTGTCAATTCTATTTTTAAACATATTCACACTACTATCATTAACACAATCATTTGGCAGTTTATTCCATTCATTTATCAACCTCAGTGAGAAAGAGAACTTTCTCCTGTCCAACCTACACTGCTCCTTAACTAATGCTGCTTTGTGTCCTCTGGTTCTACTGCCTTCTTTAAGTTTGAAGAACATATTCCTATCAACATCCTCATAACCGTTCACTACTTTAAACACTTCTATTTGGTCTCCTCTTAGTGTTGTCAAGCCACATTGTAATAAGCGACTTTCGTAACTAAGGTCTCTCAATTCTGGAATCATTTTAGTTGCTCTTCGTTGTATTCTTTCTAGCTTGTCTATGTCCTTTTTACAACACGGCCTCCATGTTTGAATACAATATTCCAAATGTGGTCTAACTATTGCTTTGTACAGGGGTACAATTAGCTGTTTCTTCTTATACATGATAGTTCTCCTAATTAGCCCTAGAATTCGATTTCCTTTCGAAGCAGCAATCTCACATTGCTCTGAAACTTTCATGTCAACACTAAATGTTACTCCTAGTCCTAAGTCCTTTTCTTGTGTGGTTCTACCTAGTATAACATGGAGTCATCTATGTCATTGCTGTCATCATCCAGTATGTACTCCAGAGGTAGATCTTGAAATCTGGTCACTTGGTACTAACTGCGCTCATTTGTTTACCATGAAGGCTTCCCTGTTGCTGTTTATGATTGGTTGAATTCAAATAATGACGGGCTGTCTGCGGATACCAATATTATGGCATGGGCTTCTCAAAAAAGGGTCAAAGAGTCATTCCCAGCATTGTTTTTGTTCAGCTGTGCATGTTTAACTGGTATATATAAAGTTATTTAAATAAACCTTTCAAATCTGAGGGTTTGGCATATGTGAGTAAAAATATTTTAGAAGTGAAAATTACAATAATGCCAAAATCATAAATCTAAAGGATTAGTATTAGGCCCTATACTGTTTTTAATATATATATAAATGATCTAGAAGATGACATATCTAGCAAAGTACTCAAATTTGCAGATGATACAAAAGTATTCAGAAAGTTTACAAATGATACAGATAAAGTTTACAGGATGATCTAGATAAATTAGTTAAATGTTAAGAAAAATGGCAAATGTTATTCAATTTTGGGAAGTGCAAATGTATACACATAGGACATGGAAACATGGATGAAGAATATAAAATGGGGGATGCTGTACTAGGTAGAACCACACAAGAAAAGGACTTAGGAGTAACATTTAGTGCTGACATGAAAGTTTCAGAGCAATGTGGGATTGCTGCTTCAAAAGGAAATCAAATTCTAGGGCTAATTAGGAGAACTATCATGTATAAGGAGAAACAGCTAATTGTACCCCTTTAGCAATAGATAGACCACAATTGGAATATTGTATTCAAGCATGGAGGCCGTATCGTAAAAAGGACATAGATAAGCTAGAAAGAATACAACGAAGAGCAACCAAAATGATTCCAGAATTGAGAGACCTTAGTTACAAAAGTCGCATATTACAATGTGGTTTGACAACACTAGAAACCAGGAGACTAAGAGGAGACCAAATGGAAGTATTTAAAATAGTGAACGGTTATGAGGATGTTGATAGGAATATGTTCTTCAAACTTAAAGAAGGCAGTAGAACCAGAGGACACAAAGCAGCATTAGTTAAGGAGCAGTGTAGGTTGGACATGAGAAAGTACTCTTTCTCACAGAGGGTGATAAATGTATGGAACAAACTGCCAAATGATTGTGTTAATGCTAGTAGTATGAATATGTTTAAAAATAGAATTGACAGATATTTGATAAGGGTGGGCTACACATAGATGAGAAAATTGTTGGACTCTCGATAAGTCAATGGCTTCCTTGTCCACTTTGCCATCTGGAACTTGTTGTTTGGGGTGGCAATCTTGTTAACTCTTGTTAAAGCTCTTCCATATGTTTCGGGGTCTAGTGGAAAACGATATATTTGCGACATGCATATATATATATATATACATATATATATATATATATATATATATATATATATATATATATATATATATATATACATATATATATATACATATATATATACATATATATATACATATATATATACATATATATGTACATATATATATATATATATATATATATATATATATATATATATATATATACATATATATACATATATATATATATATATATATACATATATATATATATATATATATATATATATATATATATATATATATATATACATATACATATATATATAAATAATTGTATATAATATATATGTTGCAATTCTCAGACTTTGGGGGCTACTGGACAGCTGCTACCCTGGCTACAAAAGCTTAATGTCATGTGTTTTTTCTTGGGATAACAGTTATTAGTTTGATGTTGTTAAAACAATCCTTTTTTTGTAACTGGAACTTTTGATTGTATTTGTATTAAAACTTTGTTCTATGATGTATGATTTCATGTTAGAAGATTAGAAGACACAAATTGCTAGATTTGTTTTAAAGAAAACTAATTCCTGTAAATAAAATGTTGTACTGATGATGCACTCTTAATTTATTTTTAATTTATTCTATCACATGAAGCTGGGTTTACTCAAGTCAAGTCGATGGCTATGTTATTAGGAAAGGTCAAGGCCTTTTCATATCGCACCAAACGTTGCTTCAAAATAGGATCAGTTCTATTTCATGCAAAGTACAGTTTACGTGGGACAATCAAGCTGAAGTCTGGTTACATCAGCTCATTGTTATAAAGATTTTGTTTCGTATAAACCCGGCTTTAAATATATCCTACTACAGTATAAACATCCTAGCTGTGACCGGCAGGAAATCTGCCATGTGATTTTGTGGAAATGATAATTGGAAATGTACGATTATCATTAATAAATTAAAGGGTCATTCAGTTTACAAAGGTGAAAAGATTAGTTATATATTGATATAGTGTTTGTGTAATCTCAGATTATGATCCTTGAGAAATTATTTTTGAAGTGTGCTGCAGTGAGGCCCCAAATCATAACTTCAACCAAGCTTGGAGGTATTTGTGAATGTAGTGAATGTAACGGGTATGAAACTTTTGTTGTTGTGAATGTAGTAAATGTAACTGGTATGAAACTGGTGTAGTTGTGGACACTGTTGTGTTCTCCATGTTGTATTCTGACCCACTGGGCAAGCAAAGAGTCGATCGACTGCTTCAGGTGGTACTCATACTACATAGAGGTGTCCATGGATGACAAGGACTGGGTGCGTGTTGTTGACCACAGTCACTTCCCGTGTCGCTCATGGCAGAAACTCCACTTCGCTGCCCGGGTTGTCAGGTAATATATGATGGTTTAGACTTGCTTGCTAGGGCTCAGGAAGTGTAGTCTAATACTGTTAATTAATTAATTAATTATTCCTACCCATTTCTAGGTGAGGGATTCTGCAAATTAGCTAATAAATTGGGTATGTTAGCCTCATTACATGGACAAAAACTTGGACATTCAACAAACCTCAGTTTAGTTATATTTTAGTCATAGATGTTAATTAAATTTGGATGTACATAATGATCAAAGATGGTGCATTCTTGATAAATAATTTTTTTATTGAAATATAAAGAATTAAGTAAATGTGGCCAGTAAGGAATACAATAAAACAATATATGCCTCTGACTGTTATGCAGTATGGACAAAGTAAATTAACAATTTGGATTGTTTTGCAGATATGTACGAATCGTTGGAACACACAACACAGTGAATCGAGTATTTCATCTCGTCACATTCGAGTGCATCTTTTCTAATGAGCAGTTCATGCTGGAAGATGGCATTCTAGGTATGTCAGAATGCAGCACAGACTAAATGATGAAGGTCACTAATTATTTTAACTTATATTGGGCTAACAGTAACCGTCAAAATCCTTTATTTTCTTCTATTTTATTTGCAGTGTTTGAAGTACATTGCCATGAATGTACTACTACATAATAAAACAATATATCAAGACTTGTAAAAATATATTAAGATGTTCTAGCCAAGGAAAAGAGTCACTGAAGAATTATACAGAAATCACAAATGTGTAATTTCTTTGCCTTAGCTGTATAGATTAAGGTTAAAAAACCTTATTACAGTTATTACTATAATAAAACCAGAAGATCCTGGCAAGTAATTAAAAATATATATTGCATACATTTCCGGTCTTCATGACTGGTAGGTTATGTTAATGAAGAGGAGTGATGACTTTGTGCATGTAAGAACATGTGAAGTGATAGTGGCCATTTTTTTGCATTACAACCAGTTAAATTCTGTTGTTGCATAAGATCGCTCTGACGTCACAGTTGTGTTTTCAGTTCCAAAGGAGAATGTGGCCACAATAAGTGCAAGTGCATGTGTCATAGAGGGTGTTAGTCGTAGTCGCAATGCGCTCATAAATGGCGACACAAAAAACTACGACTGGGACTCAGGCTACACATGTCACCAGCTAGGCAGTGGAGCTATCGTTGTACAACTTGCACAGCCATACATAATCAGCTCGATGAGGTAGGTGTCAGCTTTCTACGCATATATGGCCAGCCATATGCTGTGTTGATTGACAAAGGTGACATGCACATATATATTATCATGCATACACACAAACCACGATTGTTGTTTTTTACTATGATAGAAGGAAAATGTTAATTTTTTAATACATTATATAAATATATATAATGAATGAAAATTCATGGTTGTTTGAAGAAACTTTTTTGAACATTAGTATGCAGTCGAACCTTGGTTTACAGGCATCTCAGTGGTATGGCAACCTTGCGATTACAGTCACCCTCGTTCAGTCTTAAATGATATCCATAGTAAAGAATAGGACATTAGTCCTGCTAATACAATCACCTTATTATTGAGGAATACGGTCAGTAACCCAGTGCAAAACTGCAAGATTCACCCCGCAGTTATGGTCAGCCAAGCATTTGACATGTTTACACAGTAACCAAGAAATTTCTGAAGACTGTCATCTGAAGTAACACAGAGTTTCAAATTCTTAGTATTTTAAACTCAAATTCTTTCAATGCTAGCAAATTGGTGCTGTCCAATTATTTGCTTCATGACATTGGAATAGTAAATGTTGCCAGACAGCGAGACGAAGTAAACAAAATCCCTTTAATTTACAGATGATCGCCAACGAATTCGTGTAATCAGATGTTTATACACTGATGCCAAATTAGCCAAAAAAGGAAGACCATGCACTATGACTTATGTATTGTGTGATTATTACCAGTGTATGCGAAATGGAAGCGAGAGCAAAAAGCATATCTTTATAATATTGGCCATATGCAGTTAGCTGGATGATATGATATCGATTGTTGTCTCAAGTGGGGACAATTGTGAAGAACAAGGAAATTTGTCGATGTGTTTGAGAACAATGAACTGGCAAGTACGAGGCGAGAAGCTGTCAACTTGGCATTCGTCTGTCAAAGACGACGCTGACCATGTCAGTATCAAATCGAATTCACATGCAAGGCGTGTTTACACATCCTAGTGTGTGAATAAGAAAACTAAACTTTGGAAAACAATAAAAGAAGCAAGACCCCCAGTCATCTTAAGTAACACTTTGAACTCCAATTCTAAGCGGAGGAGTACAATTTACAGCAGCACGGTCTTTGACGCCAACTGATTGTTTGTTCAACGACTGAAGAGCTCGGTTGGAGTAGTAGAGTGGGGAAAATGCATCCGGGCAGCGAGACGAGACAAACTAAAACCGTTTTATTGACATATGATCGCCAATTAATTCTTTCTGTAATCAGATGTTTATACGATGATGCCAATTTAACCAATAAATTAACCACTCTTGTGCACTCTTTAAATTAATATATTTTAGGAAAAGTAAGACCATAACTGTGTCCTTGGTGTTAAAATTATATTTGTACAGCAATTTTTCAGATGAAGCTTCAGTGTCCATATTCGGTATTAACGTCTCCTTGTATTAATTATCCCGAAGATTCTGTCAGATTTACTACTCAAGTTCCTGACACAATCTGGGAAATGAGGCATGTTTTCGAAATTCTATGCTAACAAACATATATGCAAAAGCATACACAATCATTGAAAACTTAGTTGAAAAACTATTCAATTGGAATGTCATTTTTGTTGGTTTTATTGCCAATGCCATACATCTAACTACAAAGAACATGTAAGATAATGTGTACTTTAGCCCCATTTTATGTTTTTATTTCATCAAAGTTGGCAGGGAAAAAGTACTCATGTATGCGTGCATGGATGTGTGATGAAGCACACACACCCATGCATGCACGCACGCATGCGCGCACACACAGAGTTGTGGGTGTTTGCTGTAGAAATGCCAGTGGCAGCCTGAGTGTCAGTGTCTTGTGAGAACTGTGCAGGTCTCTATTATTTCACAACAAAACATCACTTATACATTGTCATAATATTATGTTGTTTATAACTGCATTTGTCTCTGATTGTGGCATGATCAAATGTTGTACTTAATCAAATATGGCGTTATTCTCACGTTTCGCATATACTAGCCCAGCTGTCAACCCAGTTTGACTTATTCATGTTATCTAAATACTCATGTATCTTATGTTTCTTTACTGTTTTCTACATCTGTCAGGATCTATTATTGACAATTGTGACAGACAATAGACTAGAGACAAAAGCACAGTGGTGTTGATATTAAATAGACAAGAAGAAAGATGCATACAGACAGGATGCAGGTACATATCAATGGAAACAGACACATTGCTCAGTAGATTGGTAGATGGTAGACTGTTAACTTGGTCAATTATGTTTTACTGGAATTGCAATATGAAACAAGTAACTATTTTAAGTGAGAATGTGTTGTACCATATTGCATTGGTACAAACCAATTAAGCAAAAATGGTTGAAAAATAATCAAAATTAAATATTTCATATGTCTTTTAGACATCATTTTGACATTGTTTCAAGCAGTATGATAACTAAGAAGAATATGTAGCATGGCATGCTGTTATTATTATTTCATACCGCTTTCTACTTCAAAGATCTGTTACTTCAATCAGCTGGTCTTTTAAGTTATTTTAAGTTTTACAACTGCATCCTATAGTAGCAACAGAAACCCTGCTAATGCCACAACAACAATAAGACCAGCACATACTTTAATACTACCCACTTATGGAAATGAACAGATAAGTATGTTATTTACAGAAACGAATGGGTCTGTTTACAGGATGTTGCTGTGGGACTGTGATGGACGCAGCTACTCGTACTATGTAGCAGTGTCTACCAACCAACAACAGTGGCACACAGTAACAGACAGGACGAAGGTGCAATGCAAGTGAGTAGCGTCTCTTTGCACTGCGATGACTACACAAAATTCACTAGTTTACTGTATATTTGCAAGTGCTGTTAGTAAGTTCCACATCCTATGAGAACATTTTTTGTGGCATCAAGACAGTCAACCTATTATATATGTGACATCAACAAAGCCTACATGATTTGATCTCCTTTCAGCCTCCTTCCAACTGTCTTCTTCCCACTCTTCTGTGCCTTCTGTCTCCCTGCCACCTTTCTACTTGTCTGTCTTCTTCTCACTCTTATGTGCCTTCTGTCTCCCTGCCATCTCTCTCCTTGTCTGTCTTCTCACTCTTCTGTCTCCCTGCCATCTCTCTCCTTATCTGTCTTCTCACTCTTCTGTCCCCCTGCCATCACTCTCCTTGTCTGTCTTCTTCTCACTCTTCTGTGCCATCTCTCTCCTTTTCTGTCTTCCTCTCACTCCTTGGTGCCTTCTATCTCCCTGTCGTCTCTCTACTTGTCTGCCTTCTTCTCACTCCTCTGTTCCTTCTGTCTCCCTGCCTTTTATTTCCTTGTTTGTCTTCTTACTCCTCTGTGCCTTCTGTCTCCTCGTATGTATTCTTCTCATTCCTCTGTGCCTTCTATCTCCCTGCCATATTTCTCCTTGTCTGTCTTCTTCTCACTCCTTGGTGCCTTCTGTCTCTTGATTCTACTTGAACAACGTGGTTTGTGATCTGCTTTATATACTCTGCACAGTGATCCTCTATTTCCTTATCTGTGTGTATAACATTGAGTGCTTTTGGTTTGCATTTGTTACAGAAGCAGCTGACTATCATACTAACCAATCTCTGTCAGGGTGGCCGATATTTTCATCATCGAATTCTCTGTATTTTTGCGGGGTTTAACAATTCTTCCACTTCGAGTGATATCTACACCATTTCCCCCTTCTGCCATGATGTTTTTACCTGATGCTTGCTTATATATTTTGCATGAAGTTTGAATTTTATTACGGAGACATTTCAAACAAACCTAGCCAAACTGGAACTACTTTTAGAACACGAGATGAGACGGGGTTATAACCGGCAGCAACTTACGTGCTGATAACGTAGTCCTACTTAATGTTCAACTTCGATATTTTTCAATTCCACCAGAATTAAGAATGTGCTAATAATGTATGATCATGGAATGATACTTTCACATCATTTCTCGACACAGACTTTATCTCTTTTTATTGAACATTCTAAACAATTATTTCAGGTCATGGCAGAGTATTAAATTCAGGAAGATGCCTGTTACCTTTGTGAAGATTGTTGGCACACACAACACTGCTAATGAGGTCAGTAAGCTGGAAACAATTCACGTCTATAACACCCATAAGCAAACTTCAGTTTGACATACTATTTTTGCCATTTTTGGCTTGTTTTATAATTTTAGACATTGATAAGATAGGCAAACTATATATGTTCTGAAAGCCATTGGTGTGAGCAATCCATGGTGAAATGTATTTAAGCCTAGCTTAATTGATCAACTATGCATTTTTTGGGACACTATTTGTTTTCACTGCCATTTTCAGTCTCGCACATGCATAAAGAAAACCGCCTTATAACTGCACATACTTATTATTATTATTTTCTTCTTTATTCAGACTCAAGATCCACAAACATGTACACATTAAACAAATGATAAAGTTTCATAGAAAAACAGCAGTTAGAAAACAAATTATATTGTGCTAAGATATAAAATCACAGCATTACATTCTTCCTTATTTAAGACAGCATCATTGTTACAATCTTTCATTACCACCAATTCACAAATCATACTTGCGTAATCATAGTATGTAGCACTTACATTGATATGCCACATTTCTTTGCATTTAATCTTAATAGCACTCAGAGGCATGTACAACAGTTCATGAACTGTCACATGGCAGTGTAAAGGCGTGTGGTTAGAATGTTACAAGATGGAACGTTATGATACACCGCTAGTTTTATCGCCAAGTATTGGTCCAATAACTGAAGATATCCTTTTAATAATCTACACTAGACATCATTAGATACATATCATGCTCCTAAATAAGGACAATATGCACCGCCAAAATTGTATTGCTGTGTATGAAAAGATGCCATCAGTTGCTGCTATACAGGTGCCTGTGGATCTGTTCCCTGAATCTTTACATTCCATTATAATCCACCCACTGTCACACTTAGATATGGCTGTGCTGAGATACTTTGTTTGAAAGTTCATACATATAATTATGTATTTGTTGCTCATTCAATCACAAATAGTATTACCTCTTGAAAGACATATCTAAATTATAAGCTAATATAATTGTGAGGAAAATGGCAAATGAAAGGTTATTTGGTAATATATATTAGGCATTATTAATAAACTTCCCATCAATCTCATGTTGACTTGTGAATGAATGTATAAAGTGGAACTGTAGCTTGTCTCTTGTCTAGGTTTTCCACTGTGTACACTTTGAGGCACCTGCTGACCAAAATGCTCTTGTGGACCAAAGTCAAAGGTCGCAAGAAGATATACAGTCTCTGCCTCCTGATGATGGTGCAGCTGCCATCAACAACCAGCATGTAGTAGCAGTAGCATTGGTGAGAAGTGACAGCCCTACTGAGGAGATGGAGGACGAAGAGGAAGACAACAGTCATGGAGTAGTTGCTATGGCATTAGCTCCAGTGCTGCACCTGCAGAGGACTGGTTCAGGCAGTGGCGAGTCTCGGCGGTCACCAGAGCTTCCTGATGATGGCTTTGGTGGAGCCATTGGTGGCCCATGAACAGACTATTTATTTATGGCAGTATTAAATCTGCATTTCTTGTATTATACAGGTTACCTGAGACACGAATATATTGATATATTTGCATTATATGTGTTATGCAAAATAGCACCAGATTGCAAATAACAAATGTTTGTTAAGCATAATTACCTCTCAAGAAACTTGATGTTTGTTCTGAATATTTTGACTGCATCTCGCAGTCTTCTTCAGCAGACTGAATTACGGATGTGTCACATGACCAATGTCATGTGACACACTGCTGGCTTGTTCTTGTGGACCTTAGGCAATCCATAGAATTTTGGGACTGCTTCTGATGTAGGGTAGATCCTGTAGTATAGGGCATCTGAGATCGCCTTGGTTCTTTTCCACTCTTTCAAGGTGTTGACTAGTTTACTTTTGTAAACTTTGGTGGGGTCCCTTTCCAATTTTTTGTAGGTGGTGTCGTCTACTAATAGTCCAGCAATCTTTGCGTCGTAATCTGTGGCCTTCATAATCACAGTTGCTCTACCCTTGTCTGCTGGTAGAATCTTCATCGTCTTGTCGCTACGTAAAGTTTGAAGTGCTTTCCTCTCTTCCAGTGATATGTTAGATCTCTTTTTCGTGGCTTTGTGTTTCATCACGGCTTTAGCTACCTCACATCTCAACCCATCGGCCTTGTTTTTCTTTGATGTTCTTACATGCTAATTCTGTTGTCGTTATCAGATCGTCTATGGGAAGGTTCTGTGGGGTAACCGCAAAATGTAAACCTTTCTTCAATAGGCTGACTTCGTCACTGTCTAAATGTCTGTTCGCTAGATTAATGACCCACCTCTCTGTGATGTTGTCCGGGTCATCTAGTTGTGGACTGTCCGCTCCGTGTTGTTTGGATAGCAGTTGATCATATTTTTGTTGTTGTCTTTCCCGCGTTTCCCGGAAACTTCAGTCTGCTGAAGAAGACTGCGACATGCAGTCGAAATATTCAGAACAAACATCAAGTTTCTTGAGAGGTAATTATGCTTAATATTAATAACCAAGAAACCGGATCATCTATCCATTCACGGAACAAATGTTTGTGTTTAGTTTAAACTAAGAGAAATAGCTCAGCTAAGAACACCAATTTAAAATCAGCTAATACTTACATCAGGTAATTGTATGAATGGTTGGTCTTGTGTCATAATTACAATGCATTGCTAGAAAAATGCCGGTTGAGTTAACACTAGATCGCTTAATGTGTATGACATTGTTTCTACCTTAAATGTTGGCTTAACATATCAGAAATCATGTGCAGTAAGTTTATTTTAATGTTTGTGAACCTTTGTCTATAAGCATTGAACCTACATGCAACGATATGATGGCCTTAAATGTGAGGAGCAACAGCAATGCCGTAAGCTCCAATTTCCCAAGAAATTAGTATTCTGAATAGGTGACTTCTGTTCCAGTGTCAGCAGGCTATCTGTCTTCCAATCAGCTGACAGTAATACTCCACACCAGTCCATTGTGTGTATGATTTATTAAGTAAATTATAATGTTAAATTTGTGATAACCGGTGGTGAACCAGTGCAGTGAGAAAAAGATACTAGTTTGCACGTGGACCTTTTAACAAGTTAAGCATCAGTTAGAAAATTTAGTGTCTCAATAGGACAAGCAAAATGAACATGATGTATTTTTAAATTTGCAATGTTCACAGCTGCATTGTTTGTGTATAATTATTACTGAGGTAAATTTTATTATCCATTTCATTTTACGATGCATCACCCACCTGGTCAGCTTGCATAACATTTGTTTAAGCTGTGACCATGTTGCGACAAAGATTGTGATGTTACTTAGACTGGTGTGATTGTTGTGGTGTTTCATGATGATTTCTCATACCTGTCAATACCTACGAAACAAAACCGTAGTCTAGGAAGATAAAAACCATGAACTGGTTAAAAAAACATATTACAATGCATTGGACTATTGACTTAAAGGTTTGTCCTCAGTTCGATTTTTTCGCTAGTCCCATTTCAAATTCATTTTGCGAAAAATCAAACCTACCTAGTATCCACTGCAACATGCTAGCTCTTTTGTATGTAGATTTTGTGAACTCGTCAGACAAACTATTAAATTAGTTAATGTTTGGTCAAACATTAATTGAAGTGAAAATGGAAACACTGAAAAATCATGAATTACGAATTTCACCCTTGGTGAAATTCCATAATTTTGTCATGTGATCGGCGAAATATATGCATTTGCATTTTTTTTATATCAACTGCGGATATTACTAAAAGTACCGTATTTGACCTATTAAACGTACGTGCCTTAATTAGCATACACCCCCTTTTTAATCAGCAGGATCCATAATTATTGTAATTTGACTAGTGTGGAATAACTGAAAAGTGTCGCTATCTGGTGTTAAACATTTGGCACAATTTTTCAGTTCTACGCTAGTCACCAAGTGATACCACTACAGTAGAACCCCTCATTTAAAACTGCCCACGAAATCGAAGTGATGTGGTCTTAAAAGAGGGGTGGTCTCTCGTGAGGAGATTGACCATTTTTGTCTCATCCACACTTAAAGATATACACGTCATTTGCTGTCATTAACATGAAACGTGCTTTAATCAGTCAAACATAAAAATGCATAATATACAAATTATCATAGCTGCATGTAAACAAATCATCAGTAATTATCACTGCTGCATTCTAAATAAATCATAACTGTTGCGGGATAAAAAATAATCTCCCCATACTTTCTCTTGGTGCTTTTGCAATCTTGTCATCTGCGCCAACTTTTGTCTTTCTCTTTTGCAATCGTCTGGATCTGCATAGTACACTCAGGCTGATGGAAATTGCTCGGGAAAACTCTCCTTTTGCTAATCTATCCACAACTTTTACGTGTTCTTCTAACGATAGAATCTTTCTCTTTTGTCCAGACATCTTCTCAACTTTTTAAACTAGCGGTCTGTATCAAAATAGGTGTTAACGGAAATGCTGTTACCATGCGCTTTGCGAATACAGTATTCGCACATTACATATTTGGACATCAATGAACCAGATTCATGATAGCTAATTCAATTGAGGATGGAGAAACAACTCCACTGTCATACCGAAATATGATTGATTGATACATTCTACTACCATGACCAGTGTAGATGTCAGAAATTTGGTGATCTACAGATTTCAAAATTTTTCATAAACTTGCTTTCAACGTTTTGTAAATATCATGAATTAATTTATTGCACTTGTGCATAGCATATATATATATCCGAATTGTGTGCATTCTATACTGGGCCTGACGTGAATTCCAGCATGCCTGGAAACCAGTGCTAATCAAAAAGGTCTGTGTTTAACTGACAATTTTGATGTCGGATAAATGTCTGAAGAATAAATTAAAAATAAAACACATGCAGATATAAAAAATTACCAAATACATTTTCAACACAAACAGAAAACTGCATAATCCATAAACTGGTTGAAAAAAACATAAAATTGATGATGCATTTTACTACTGATTAAAAATAACAAAAACAACCCCACTATTAACATTTAATTGGTGCATATGTGCAGCGGACTTATTGACACGATTTGTAGGGGTTGACTCAAGTCGCCCATTTTCATGATTTGCGACTTGACTTGGAATTCATAAAATGACTTGACTTGGAGGTCATCATTGACTTGAAACTTGACTTGACTTGGCAGTTTGTCACTTGCTAACAAGTCTGATTGCTTGAAACAGATGGGAAACGAGATCATGTTGTTGTGACAAGCCGCACTGAATACAATTATTATTAAGCATTTTTTATGATTGGCTAATGTTGTGGCGGGGCATTATCTGCCTAAATTTTCCACTAAATTTACCACAGACAAACCACAACAATCATGGAGATTGGTGAATCCTGGCGACTTCAGACTTGAATTGGAATTTAGAGATATGACTCGAGAGTTGAATTGAGAGTTGACTTGCAAGTCATCGACTTGACTTGCCAGTTTGTGACTTGCCAACAAGTCAGATATGCAGTGTACCACTGTTATGTAGACACTAGAAACAACAACCTTCACATCACCATAAGCACAAACCCTACACCATGCATAATCGCTGCCATTCGTAGATTCCATGATAACACCCTTAAATAAGCAGTTCCAGTTGTAAACAATTGGATTGGTACGATGAGGAGCTATGGAGTTTAAACAGGTGGGTTTTTAGTTTATGGCGAAATGTTGTTATAATTCCTAGACTTAACACTAACAGGGAGTGAGTTTCAACAACAAAAAATAGCTCTAGTTCCGAAATTTTTCTTAACACTGGGAACAAAAAGTTGGTTAGAATTAGATGATCAAAGCTTGTCTTACGTGGTGTGGGACATAACATAAAGTGTATATTGTCAATCAGAAAGCACAGCCAACAACCGCTGGCCTCCTATCCATATATATATATAGATCAAGGCTATGCAACTATACTCATCAATTTATTCAAACATTAAAATATAAATATTATATCAAAAAACACTAATAATAATGTATTTGCCTTTTAAAACACCTCTAGGTGGCACCACTGCTTATGGGATTCACTTGTCCCACAAAACGTGCAATGCAATGACTAAACCATATGGGTTGACAGGTATTTTCCAGTGATTACAGCTTTGCAGGAATCGTTTCTTTATATTGCACATACATGTTACGAAGCACTAGTGCTCAGTAATGCATACCCATGTTAATTTGTTTGACTAACAATACAATTTTATGCGGTTTGGTTTCCATATAAATTTTGGATACTTGTAATGTGATTATGAATATACTTTATTATGTGATAGTAGGTACCTGGTATGTAAGTGTGTGCCTTGAATCTAGTAAAGCAAATGACAATCTGAATAAAGAATTTGGGTTATTCCATATTAAATTGACCAGTGATGATTTTAACCTCCTCTGATTTTGTTACTTTCAGAAGAGTTAGTTTCATAACAAATGTTCAGTTTTCTGTGTTAAATGGTTTCCTGCTGCATATTAAAAATGGAAAACATTTGCACTACCTCTTAATAATTATGTGAAGATAAACTTTGGTCTAATTTTCATAGTGCTGAAGCTAAGATATGACCCATGTTTTTTATATCCTGGTGTGCAAGCCTGCTGATGATGTACAAGGTCACACCTACATGCATACTGTAGGACACAGTTACAACCAAAAGAACTCGATATTACATAAGTGATCCGTTATATTCCCAATGTTATGAAGCTGAAACATTGTATGTTATGTATTGAACTAAAGCTAAGAAAACTAATAATAATTATTCATATATCTTGAAGCTGCATGTCTTGATGGTCATTAAATGTGAATTCGTGCAGTCAAGTGTGTATGTCATTGTTAGTATAAGGTGTAGTAAACTTGTTGACATTTGCTATGCCTCAACCAGTATATTCCTTCCTCACAAGAATTATAATATGAACATTACTGTACTGCTGTCCTAACTTCAATTTATTGTATCCCAAACACTTACCATAGGCTTGCTTTAATTGTAAGACATTTGCAGATACGATAACCTTGCTAAAAGAAAATTTCATAAAAACTGGAAATTACTCGTTTCATCTATCTCATGTCAAAGATCAAGGAAAGTGGCCTTTGCATTAAACTTTTTAAACTTCTATCTACTTAACTTAAGTAGATTATGTAGCTAAGAAAACTGCTATCCAGACGTTTTGAAGCTCCATGTCTTTCATGGTTATTAAATGTTTGAACTACTTTTACGCTACATAGACAGGGCCATTCATATGCTATCAAAATTGGAGGGGCAATCAGAAACACTGTGGTCTATTATGGAATGACCCAGTTGAAAGACGACCTTGTTGAGGCTTGATCTCATAAAGATGCTGATTAAAAAATTTGCTATTTTAATTTTCATGCAGAATTGGTTCTTGAACTGATGGCAGCTATGTAAACAAACTCATTCACAGTAACAAACACCACTCTAATCATCATATCAACTTGACAACGTGCAGAGCCAGCAGTGGAGGATCACCTGACCAATGTGAAACTGGTCACGAGGGTTCATGCTTAGAAGTAGGACATCGTTGAGTCTGTCATGGCTGCAGACAATCTCGCTGTCTGTTGTGAGTTGAGACACTGTAGAACCTCAGTGAGTCTGTAGCTCTTCGGTGGCTACTAGACATGTTCAACAACTGCTTGAGAACTAACAAAATCCTCAGTGAGTCTGTAGCTCTTCGGTGGCTACTAGACATGTTCAACAACTGCTTGAGAACTAACAAAATCCTCAGTGAGTCTGTAGCTCTTCGGTGGCTACTAGACATGTTCAACAACTGCTTGAGAACTAACAAAATCCTCAGTGAGTCTGTAGCTCTTCGGTGGCTACTAGACATGTTCAACAACTGCTTGAGAACTAACAAAATCCCAAAGTTGTGGACACAACCTAGAATAGTGGCTATACTGAAGCCTGGAAAAGATCCTGCCCACCTCAAGAGCTTCACACACACACACCCGTCACTCTGCTTTGGCACACGTATAAACTATTCAAGAGACTCATTCTAAATCAGCTGGGTCCCTTTGTGGATCAGCATCTCATTTCAGAGCAAGCAGGTTTCAGACCACGAAAATCCTGCACAAGCCAGCTTCTGAATCCCGCTCAATTTTTTTGAGGATGGATATGAGAATGGGTCAATAACTGGTGCTGCCTTTGTTGATTTATCTGTTGCATATGATACAGTCAATCAAAGGATTCTTGTGCAGAAGTTATTCCAGATAACAAAGGATGTAAGACTTACTAAACTGATTCAGAACATGCTGGCCTGTAGACATTTCTTTTTGGACCTTGAGGGAAAAGTTAAACGCAGCAGATGACGCAGACAGATGAATGGACTACTCTTGAGTGCCGAATAAGCGTCCCTATACGCGTACACTATATTATTATTATTAAATTTAGACATTTGTACCAGCCTATATTTTCTGATAAACGAGGCAAATTATGCAGGGTATAACCTTTAGGACAGCAATCGCCATCACTCCCTACTGCTAGCGCTAATCAATCATCCACGGAGCAGTTTACCGCTCGCCCAAAATCACCTGCTCCCAACTAGAGCCTGCATGTGACTCCCTCTGACGGCTAAGTTTTTATCCTTTCGAGTAGTGAATTTAGCGGGATCCCGTGCTTCTGAGGATCCTAGATTTTCATTTGTTATTCTGTAGCGTTAGACCGTTAGATTTCCATGATTAAATGAATCGGTCAGAATCCTTAGCTCGACATGGTATAGTATTAGTTAAAACGCCATTATCGCCGCGTAAACCGACCGTAAATGGCCGCCGTGCGCTGCGCCTCAAACCGGGTGTAACTGCCTGGCGACGGTTTCCCCTGAAACGGGCTTGCTACTGTTATTCGGCACTATATTATTATTATATTTGACCGATTTGCCACCCTATACTTTTATTTGGCATATATGTAGGCTGTGGGTGGTAAGCTTATGCCTAAATTAGGAATATACCACTGTAAGGCAAATTTGTAAGGAGTGAACATTGCCAGGACACGAAGCTTTCCAGGAGCAGATATCGGAAGTGATCACGACTTGCTGATGACAACCTTCCACATTCGCCTGAAGAGGATCAGCAAACCAAAACCAACAAGAATAAAATTTGACATCGAGAAACTTAAGGATCCTGATGTAGCAGAAGCATTCAAAGCAATGATAGGTGGGAAATTTGCACCACTTTTCATACTGGATGACAAATATACCGACGTGAACTTGCTGACCAACACCTTCAACAAAATAGTGACCGACACAGCCAGCGAGATCCTTGGAAAACACCGTCGGACAAAGAAACCATGGGTCACAGAAGACATCCTAGATCTTTGTGACAAAAGAAGGGAATTGAAAAGGAGAAAATGTGACCCTGAAGGTGCAGCAAAATACAGAGAAGTCAACAAGAAGATCAAACAAGATATGAGAAGAGCAAAAGATAACTGGATAGCAGAACAGTGCTGTGAAATGGAAGACAGCTTGAGCAAGAACAACAGCAAGAAGGCTTATCAAATAGTGAAAGACCTGACATCAGTGAAGAAAGGGATAACTACTACTATCCAAGACAAATCAGGGAAATGCCTGACAGAAGAACAGCAGATCCTCAATCGATGGACAGAATACTGCTCAGAACTGTACAGCCACAACACCAACGGAGACCCAGTAGTACTAAACTGTCCACAGACTACTGAAGAGGACGACTACCCCATTCTTCGTGAGGAAGTAGAGGCTGCAGTAAAGTCTCTGAAAAAGGAAAGTCAGCTGGAATTGATAACATACCAGCAGAACTGGTTCAAGATGGGGGAGAAGCCTTGATTACCACACTTACAACAATCTGCAACAAGATCTGGCAGACAGTAGAATGGCCCACCCCATGGACTCAGTCACTGATCATCACACTTCCCAAGAAAGGCAACCTACAGATGTGCCAAAACCACAGAACAATCAGCCTCATCAGCCACCCGAGCAAAGTCATGTTGAAGATACTACTCAACAGACTCAAACCCCAGGCAGAAGAGATTATCGCTGAAGAACAAGCGGGTTTTCGAGCAGGACGGAGCTCCATTGAACAGATCTTCAACCTTAGAATCCTTTGCGAGAAACACCTTCAACATCAGCAAAGCCTGTATCATGTCTTTATAGATTTCAAGAAGGCCTTTGATAAGGTATGGCATGTGGCCCTATGGGCAACCACGAGGAAGTACAACATTGGCTCCAAGCTTGTCCGAACCATTGAACACCTATACGACAATGCCACCAGTGCAGTAACCTTCAACAGCAGCATAGGAGACTGGTTTCGAACAACTTTTGGAGTTCGACAAGGATGCCTACTATCACCAACGCTCTTCAACATTTTTCTGGAAAGGATAATGACTGATGCTTTAGAAAACCATCAAGGTACTGTCAGCATTGGAGGCAGGACAATCACCAACCTTCGTTTTGCTGACGACATCGACGGCCTAGCAGTAGATGAACAAGAACTAGTCAATTTAGTGGAGCGCCTTGAGAAAACATCTTCATCATACGGTATGGAGATCAGTGCCGAAAAGACCAAACTGATGACAAACAGCACACAAGGCATCAGCACAGAGGTCAAAGTTAATGGACAGAGACTTGAGGCAGTAACAAGCTTCAGGTACTTGGGATCAATTATCACAGATGACGGTTCCAAACCGGAGATATTTGCCAGGATTGCACAGACAACAGCAGCACTAACAAGGTTGAAACCCTTATGGAACGACAGAAACATCACGGTCAGTTCGAAAATAAGGCTGATGCGCTCCCTTGTCATGTCCATCTTTCTGTACGCTTGTGAAACATGGACCCTTTCAGCAGATCTACAGAAGAGGATACAAGCCATGGAAATGAGATGCTTCCGGAAGATCTTGCACATATCATACAAAGACCATGTTACTAACGATGCTGTCCGTAACAAGGTCAAACAAGCCATCGGACCATATGACGACCTTCTTACAACAGTTAAGAAGCGTAAACTGAAGTGGTACGGTCATGTATCACGATCATCTGGCCTTGCAAAGACTATCTTACAAGGTACCGTAAGAGGGGGGAGACGAAGAGGTAGACAGAAGAAGAGGTGGGAAGACAACATCAAAGAGTGGACAGGAATGGAGTTCGCTGACTCCCAGAGGGCTGTAGAGAACAGGGAAACGTGGAGAGAGCTGGTTAGAAAGTCATCAATGGTGCCCCAACGATCCTTACGGGTTATGGGAAAGTGAAGTGAAGTGAAGAAGGCAAATTTGAAGATAAAATTGCGTTTATTACAGTTTAACTACTAAAATTATACAAAATCAAGTTTCTCAGTCCTTGCACAATTTGCACTACTGATCTAACTTCGGTACCTCATCAAGGTATAAAATGTCAACCGAAAGTTCAAAATACAACCAAAAGCAAGAGCGTTAAGAACAACAATAAAAGGTGAAAGAACAGATGACATTAAATTCACAATAATAAAGACGACCCAAAAGACGATTCAAAATAAGAGTTAAAAGACGACTTAAAAGAAGACTGGCCTCAATCAGGAGTGGGCTAGGACTTGCGTTCGCCTGTACAAATACAAAACTGAACAAGTAAGCTATTTGCATATCATAGTGTCCAGTGTAAGATGACACATCAACATCTGTTAAATACCATAGTTCCAACACATTGGTGTTGTTCACAATATTGTCTGTAAAATACCTGTTATCTTATTCAGTACTAATCTATATTCATACTTGTATGTATTAATGTAATACTAGTACTCTACATGTAAAACACCCTTAATATAATAAATTCAACAGTCAACAATGTTGTCAATTTCACATGTACATGCCCTGAGTAACTTAGCTGTCATTCCAATGTTGTTTACAAGCAAGTCTTTGACACTGCTCAACTTACAGATCTCTAGGGAATATTCAAGATCAGCCCTCTCCCAGCCACCTCCTAGAGCAATTAATCAAATTAATCAACTCCAAAGGGAGAGAGGGTACCAGACTGATCCTGGCTTAACTGTAGGGACAGTTACATAATACCTATATACATGCACAATTTATGCTTGCACCATGTCTATCACATCTTATAACATATTAACTATAACAGTGGCACCACTAAACATGATCAAAACTTAACTTTCATTAGGGATCTGTACATTTACAAGCTACTGACTGCAAGTGGTCAAAATCTCATTAAACCGATGTAGTATCACAGGGGAAAGCGAGGAAAGCCCGGGTATTTATGGGGGATTCCATCATTAGGAAAGTGGATAAAATTGTAAATAGAGGAGATGACATAACAGTATGCCTACCAGGGGCAAAAGTAGAGGATATAGCAGAGAAGGCAGGACAGGTCATGGGTGGTGGCACGGGAGGTGCTGTTCTCGTGCATGTGGGAACGAACAATGCAGATAAGGAGGGAACGTCAGCCATCATTGGTAAGTACAGGAGGTTGATCAAGACACTTAAAGAGGCACGAGTTGGGCAGATCGTATTGTCGGGGATATTACCAACAATGGGAGGCAGGGGTGAGGAATATAGGAACTGTAGAAGGATGGCGATCAACACACAGGTACATAAGGTATGTATGGAGGAGGGAGTAGGCTTCGTAGACATGTGGTTAAACTTTGTGGGAAGAGGTGACTTTTTCATGAGAGATGGATTTCATCTGACAGGGAAGGGCGCTGCAGTTCTTGCGTGTGAGTTTGTCAGAGTTGTCGACGAGGGCACAGGTACCATAGATTATTTAAACTAGATGCGCAGGGGGAACTGACAGAGAAAACTCAAAGGAGTACTACTACAAATACACATCCAAAGAAATGTTCACCAATAATTTCAGACAATGAACTTAAATGTGTATGCTTAAATGCCAGGAGCATAGTAAATAAAAAAGTGAGTTAGACATTATGGTAGCAGATATTGATCCTCATGTAATAGGCATCACAGAATCAACGGCAAATGAAGATATAGTAGATGCTGAGTTAGCACTGACAGGCTATGTAATGTTTAGGAAGGATAGACGAGAAAGAAGGGGAGGTGGAGTAATGTTGTATATTAAAGAATCTATCCAAGCATATGAAATTACACTGAAAAGTGAAGCAGATAGTGTGGAAGCAATTTGGTGTAACATAGTTACCAGGAACTCAACATTAACAATGGGAGTAGTTTATCGTAGTCCTAACATAGGACAAGAGGAAGATGTAAAATTACAAAAGGCGATAAGGGAGGTGAGCAAGGGAGAATGTGTTATAATGGGTGATTTTAACCATGGCCATATACAATGGGAATCATTAGAGAGTGCTGGAGGTGACGACCATCAGTTTCTACTTCTAACACAGGATTGTTTCCTTACTCAACATGTCTTGGAACCAACCAGAGGTGGGAATGTGTTAGATTTAATTTTGTCTTCTCAAAATGAATTAGTTGACAATGTTAAAGTACACGAACCTTTGGGTTCAAGTGACCATAACCAAATCCATTTTAATATAAAAGTAAAAACAGGGAATACATATAAAAAACAATGGAGGAGGAACTTCAACAAAGGCAGATATAAAGTGATGAGAACATATCTAGCAAATATAGATTGGAATAATTTGCTGAAGAACAAGACAGCAACAGAATGCTGGACTTGTTTAAAATATGAGATTGAGAGCATTATTGAGAAATTTATTCCATTAAGAAAACAAGGGAAAAGATCCAGGAAAAAACACCTGTCAAAAGAAGCTATTAGAAAAATTGCTCATAAACAGATGCTGTGGAAGGTCTATAAACACACTGGAAATGTAGAAGACTACACCAACTACAAAGAGGCACTTAACCTAGCTACTACTGAAATTAGAAAATCTAAAAGAACCTTTGAACAAAAATTGGCAGGTAATATAAAAAATGACAGCAAGAGTTTCTATGCTTATGTAAGGAGTAAACAGAAAGTTCGAGATAAGGTCGGACCACTGGAAAGCAACAGTGAAAACATAATTTCAGATGGGTTCCAAATGGCAGAGGTCCTGAATGAGTATTTCAGCTCAGTTTTTACCACAGAAGATATCAGCTCACTTCCAGTTCCATTGACTAAATTTGAGGGCAATACATCAGAATATTTAGGGCAGTTATTTGTAACTCCTGAAATGATAGCAAAGAAAATTAAGAAGATGAAAGATAATAAATCACCTGGAGTTGATGGGATACCACCAAAACTGCTAAAGGAAATTGTTGATCAAATTAGTACACCACTTGCAAACTTATTTAACTTGTCACTAGAAGAAGGAATAGTTCCTTCAGAATGGAAAGAAGCAAACATTACGCCGCTGTTTAAGAAGGGATCGAGGAAGAAGCCAGAAAATTACAGACCAGTGAGTTTAACATCAGTTGTATGTAAATTACTTGAAACATTAATTAGAGACCACATGGTGGAATTCCTCATAAAACATAAATTAATAAATACATTTCAACATGGATTCCTAAAAGCAAGGTCATGTCTAACCAATCTCTTGTGTTTTTTAGAAGAAATTACAAAGTGGGTAGATCACGGTTCACCAGTGGATGTTGTCTACTTAGATTTTCAGAAAGCTTTCGATAAAGTGCCACATCAAAGATTGTTACTTAAACTAAAAGTCCATGGTATAGGCAATGATGTAATCAACTGGATAGAAAAGTGGCTTACACACAGAAGACAGAGAGTAATAGTAGATGGTAAGATTTCAAATTGGAAATCTGTTTTGAGTGGGGTACCACAGGGATCAGTGTTAGGCCCTATACTGTTTTTAATATATATAAATGATTTGGAGGATGACATATCTAGCAAAGTACTCAAATTTGCAGATGACACAAAAGTATTCAGAACGGTTACTAATAATACAGATAAACAAAGTTTACAGGATGATCTAGAAAAATTAGTTAAATGGTCAGAAAAATGGCAAATGTTATTCAATTTTGGGAAGTGTAAATGTATACACATAGGACATGGAAATATGGACGAGGAATATAAAATGGGGGATGCTGTACTAGGTAGAACCACACAAGAAAAGGATTTAGGAGTAACATTTAATGCTAACATGAAAGTTTCAGAGCAATGTGGGATTGCTGCTTCGAAATGAAATCAAATTCTAGGCCAAATTAGGAGAACTATCACGTATAAGGAGAAACATCTAATTGTACCCCTGTACAAAGCAATAGTTAGACCACATTTGGAATATTGTATTCAAGCATGGAGGCCATATCGTAAAAAAGACATAGATAAGCTAGAAAGAATACAACGAAGAGCAACTAAGATGATTCCAGAATTAAGAGACCTTAGTTACGAAAGTCGCTTATTACAATGTGGTTTGACAACACTAGAGACCAGGAGACTAAGAGGAGACCAAATAGAAGTGTTTAAAATAGTGAATGGTTATGAGGATGTTGATAGGAATATGTTCTTCAAACTTAAAGAAGGCAGTAGAACCAGAGGACACAAAGCAGCATTAGTTAAGGAGCAGTGTAGGTTGGACATGAGAAAGTACTCATTCTCACAGAGGGTGATAAATGAATGGAACAAACTGCCAAACGATTGTGTTAATGCTAGTAGTGTGAATATGTTTAAAAATAGAATTGACAGATATCTGATAAGGGCGGGCTACACATAGATGAGAAAATTGTTGGACTCTCGATAAGCCAATGGCTTCCTTGTCCACTTTGCCATCTGGAACTTGTTGTTCGAGATGGCAATCTTGTTAAATCTTGTTAAATCTAAACCCTGTTGGGCATTCTTCCCTAAGGTCCAACGACCACTTATTCCTGATCTTCCACACATTAGTAATCAAAGTCACCACTAAGTAATTATAACTGATAAAGTAAATGCCTTGACATAAACAGATGGACAATTCTCTATCACACAGTATGCTACAATTATAAATTGAAAACATTGCTTAATAAGGTAGAAAACATCATTTAGGGACTTACGAAAACAGAGTTGTCATTAACTCTAGGGCCCCTTCCACTGACCACACATGACCCGTCTCTAGGGTAAATTTTATGTTTAAACAACTGAATTATTAGTAATAAGACCAAATACGTACACAGTAAATACAACTAATTACAGGATAAATAATCATAGCAATAATAGTTCACTAACTATATTCTCTAAATTACATTACATTACCCTGGGTGCTGCCATCATGTGGTGGGTAACTAAACTAATCGAACCGACAAGTGACTATGTCACATATACGTTTATTTGGCACTCAAGAGTACCTCAAGGCAGCGGTCTTACTCTGTTTAACATCTACACAAATGACCAACCGATGCATCCAAACACAAGAAGTTTCCTATATGCATACAATCTCTGAACTACATCCCAGGAACAATCCTTCGAAAAAGTAGAGCAATTTCCATCTTAAGTACAGGGATGCGAACCTACAGCTGAATGTCAGCTGGAATGGGAGAACACTGACTCACAATCCCAAGGCTTAGGGTTACACTTGAACTGCACAGGAACAACATCCTAAGGAAGCTGTCCAACTCAAAATGGGGAAAGATCCGGGGACTATACGAAGTACTGCCCTTGCCTTGTGCTACCTAAGCATCCGAATATGCCTGCCATGTTGGGGCCGCTCTACACATGCCAAGAAGATGGACCCAGTTCTCAACACAGCCTGTACTAGGCTGTAGTGTAGAGGCTAGAGCTATTACTAGTATTAGTATTACTGGTCGCCTCAAACAAACGCATTGCTCCACCATCGATCGGAAGGGCATCTTTTTTCACAAACAGAGAGAACCAAGCAGGAAATTGACCCGCGCCACCCCGTATACATTTGACTGATTTGCTCACTGGGTGAAATTTTTTTTTTAAAGAAGACGCCGTATCACAGAGGACACTATTTCAGTGACACACACTGGTGACGTGTTGTTTTGACAGTTTTCAATAACAAAGTTCGCGGAGACCGCCAACAACCTCAACCAAAGTTGTGTCATCGAGTATACTAATATGAAGGTTAGAGGTGTACATATTTTAGTTAGATACAGCTAAAAAAATTTGTTAAAAATTTAATAGCAAACGCTTCGCGAACAACCTTGACCTTCGCGATGCCATAAAACAGCGCACACGACGACTTGTCAGCTGTAAAATGGACGCTGTAGACAAAAGCCATAATTTACGAGCTATTCCTCGCTCACATTTTGAAAACTTATTTGACTATCAAAAACTGGATATCTACGTAAAAGTGGAGTCTAGATAATACGCAGTTAGGTAAATTTGACTGTTTATTGTGGATTTTATGAGCGGTCTAACCTCGTCGTAAGTTAGGAGCATTTTAAAGCAGCGTTTCTATATGAGTTTTTTTATGATTTATTCTTAGTGAAACGCAATTTTCTATTTTTATCATAACTAAGAAGCGAAATCGATTTTTAAGAGCTAAATCGTGCTTATCATTCATGAGCTCATACGAATGTTAGTGAAACGGTACCCTGGAACAGCTTCCTTCGTGACCCTGGAATCTGGATGGCATACCGTCACAGCAGCAGATTAGTTAGATTGATTGGTCAACGCATTGGTGCTGAGCGCTGCAGACACTTAATGCAGAAGTGGGTCAATAGCCAGAATGAAAACATTGAATGTGACTGTGGAGAGGACCCTCAGACAATGGAATGTTTTCTAGAATGCCAACTCCTACTAGAGCCCTGCAAACGAGACGACTTGGCAGTGTACTGTGGTGCCAGAGCCTGTGTTTCCAGTGGTGAGGAAAAGTGTAGTGACACGAGAAGAAGAGTGAATCTGTCTGAGTTCAGACACTGCAGAACACAAGAGAATCTCTTGCAAGTTCAAACATTGTAGAACCTCAGTGAGTACGTTCATTGAGTTTAGACACCGTAGAAACCCATTGAGACTATTGTTCAGACACTATAGAACCACGTCAGTCTGTTATAAGCTCACACATTGTAGAAACTCTGTGAATATGTTGTGAGTTCAGACACTGAACCACATCAGTGGGTCTGTTGTGAGTTCAGACACTGTAAGAAACTCAGTGAGTCTATTTTGAGTTCAGACAATGTAGAACATCAGTGAGTCTGTTGTGAGTTCACACAATGTAGAACCCCAGTGAGTATGTTGTGAGTTCAGCACCTCAGTGAGTCTGTTGTGAGTTCAGACACTGTATAACTCCAGTGAATATGTTGAAACAGTGTAGAACCACAATAAGACTGTTGTGTGTTCATCCTGTAGAACCCCAGTGAATATATTGTGAATTAAAACATTGTAGAACCTCAGTGAGTATGTTGAGAGTTCACACACTGTTGCACCTCAGTGAGTCTGTTGTGAGTTCATACACTGTAGAACCTCAATGTGTATGTTGAGTTCACACTGTAGAACCCCAGTTAATGTTCTGAGTTCACACACTGTAGAAACAAAGTGAGTATATTCTGAGTTCACACACTTGTGAATTAAACACCTGTCTGTTGTGAGATCATACATTTTAGAACCTCAGTGAGTATGTTGTGAATTCAGACACTGTAGCAACTCAGAATCCAAGTGAGTCTATTGTGAGTTCAAACAGTGTAGAACCCCAGTTTGTCTATTGTGAGTTCAAACACTGTTGAACCTCAGTGAGTATGTTGTGAGTTCAGACACCTGTAGACACCAGTGATTGTGTTGTGAGTCCACCCATTGTAGAACCTCAGTGAATCTGTTGTGAGTTTATACATTTTATCACTACAGTGAGTCTGTTGTGAGTTCAAACACTGTAGAATCTCAGTTAGTCTATTGCGAGTTCACCCTGTAGAACCCCAGTGAATCTGTCATGAGTTCACACACTGTAGAACTCCAGTGAGTATGTTGTGAGTTCAAACATTGTAGAACCCCAGTGAGTATGCTGTTAGTTCACTGTAGAACATCAGTGAGTCTGTTATGAATTCACATTATAACACCTCGGTGAGTATGTTATAAGTTCAAACATTGTAGAACCCCAGTGAGTTTGTTGTGAGTTCAAACACTGTAGAACCTCGGTGACTGTTGTGAGTTCACACACTGTAGCACATCGATGAGGCTGTTGTGAGTTCAAGAATTGTAGAACCCCAGTGAGTTCAGAAACTGTACAACCCTTTTTAGTATGTTGTGAGCTGAGATGCTGTAGAACATGAGTGAGTATGTTGTGAGATCACGTACTGTAGAACCCCAGTGAGTCTGTTGCGAGTTCACATATTGTAGAATCTCAGTGAGTCTGTTGTGAGTTCAGACACTGTAGCAACTCAGTGATACTGTTGTGAGTTCAAACACTGTAGAATCCTAGGGTAGAACCCCAGTGAGTTTGTTGTGAGTTCAGACACAATAGAACCTAGTGAGTCTGTTGTTCAGACACTGCAGCATTCAGTGACTTCAGACATTGTAGAACCCCAGTGAGTCTATTGTGAATTCACATTGCAGAACCTTTGTGAGTATATTGTGAGTTCACACACTGTACCACTTCACTGAGTCTGTTGTGAGTTCACCCATTGTAGAACCTCAGTGAATCAGTGAGTTTAGACATTGTAGTACTTCAGTGAGTGTGTCGTGAGTTCAGACAATGTAGCACCTCAGTGAGTCTGTTGTGAGTTCAAACATTGTAGAACGCCAGTGAGTCTGTTTTTAGTTCAGACACTGTAGAACCCCTGTGAGTATGTTGTGAGTTCAAATATTGTAGAACCCCATTGTGTATGCTGTTAGTTCATACACTGTAGAATCCCAGTGAATCTGTTGTGAATTTACACACTGTAGCACCTCAGTGTGTCTGTTGTGAGTTCAGACACTGTAGAACCCTAGTAAGTCTGTTATGAATTCACATTGTAGAACCTTGATGAGTATGTTGTGAGTTCAAACATTGTAGATCCCCAGTGAGTCTGTTGTGAGTTCACACACTGTAGCACCTCAGTGAGTCTGTTATGACTTCAAACATTGTAGAACGCCAGTGAATCTTGTGAGTTCAGACATTCTAGAACCCCAGTGAGTCTGTTGCAAGTTTAAACATTGTAGTACATCAGTGAGTATGTTGTGAGTTCACACACTGTAGAACCTCGGTGAGTCTGTTGTGATTTGGGACACTGTAGAATCCCATTCAGTCTGTTGTGAGTTGACACATTGTACAACCTCAGTGTGTATGTTGAGAGTTCGCACTGTAGAACACCAGTGAATATGTTGTGAGTTCAGACGCCTGTAGACACCAGTGAGTCTGTTGCGAGTTCACCCATTGTAGAACCTCAGTGAATCTATTGTGAGTTTAGACACTGTAGCACTTCAGTGAGTCTGTCTTGAGATCAGACACTGTAGAGTCTTAGTGAGTGCGTTGTGAGTTCACCCTGTAGAACACTAGTGAGTCTGTCGTGAGTATGCACACTGTAGAACCTCAGTGAGTATATTGTGAATTCAAACATTGTAGAACCCCAGTGATTATGTTGTTAGTTGAGACACTGTAGAATCCCACTGAGTCTGTTGTGAATTTACACATTGTATATTCTCAGTGAGCATGTTGTGAGTTCCCACACTGTAGCACCTCAGTCAGTCTGTTTTCAGTTCAGACACTGTAGAACCTCAGTGTGTGTGTTGAGTTCACCCACTGTAGAACCTCAGTGAATATGTTGTGAGTTGAAACACTCTATTACTTCAGTGAATGTGTCGTGAGTTCAGAAAATGTAGCACCTCAGTGAGTTTGTTGAAAATTCAGAAACCTATAGACATCTGTTGAGAGTTAACCCATTGTAGAACTTCACTGACTATGTTGTGAGTTCACACACTGTACCACCTCAGTGAGTCTGTTGTGAGTTCACCCATTGTAGAACCTCAGTGAATTAGTGAGTTTAGACAATGTTGTACTTCAGTGAGTATTCCCATGAGTTCAGACAATGTAGCACCTCAGTGAGTCTGTTGTGAGTTCAAACATTGTAGAACCCCTTTGAGTATGCTGTTAGTTCACACACTGTAGAATCCCAGTAAACCTGCTGTGAGTTGACACACTGTAGAACCTCAATGAGTATGTTGTGAATTCACACACTGTAGTACCTCAGTGAGTCTGTTGTGTGTTCAAACATTGTAGAACCCCATTAAGTATGCTGTTAGTTCACATACTGTAGAATCCCAGGAATCCTGCTGTGAGCTGACACATTGTTTAACCTCAGTGAGTATGTTGTGAATTCACACACTGTAGTACCTCAGTGAGTCTGTTGTGAGTTCAAACATTGTAGAACACATACTGTAGAATCTTAGTCTGTGAGTCTGTTGTAAGTTGAGATACTGTAGAATCCCAGTGAGTATGTTGTGAATTCACACACTGTAGCAATTCAGTGAGTCTGTTGTGAGTTAAAACACTGTAGAACCTTAGTATGTATGTTGCTGGGTTAAAACACTGTAGAACTTCGGTGAGTATGTAGTGAGTTCACATACTGTAGCACCTCGGTGAGTCTGTTGTGAGTTCAAACATTATAGAACACCAGTGAGTCTGTTGTGAGTTGAGATGCTGTAGAACCCATGTGAATATGTTGTCAGTTCAAACATTGTAGAATCCCAGTGAGTCTATTGTGCGTTTACACATTATAAAACCTCAGTGAGTATGTTGTGAGTTCATATGCTATAGCTCCTTAGTGAGTCTGTTGTGAATTCAGATGCTGTAGAACCTCAATGTGCAAGTCGTGAGTTCAGCCACTGTACAACCTCGGTGAGTACGTTGTGAGTTCACACATTGTAGCACGTCAGTGCATCTGTTGAGAGTTCAAACATTGAAGAGATCCCCAGTGAGTCTGTTCTGTTTCGCCATTGTAGAATCCCAGTGAGTCTGATGTCAGTTTCACATTGTAGAACCTCAGTGAGTATGTTGTGAGTTTACACACATAGACACTAGTGAGTCTGTTGTGAGTTCAGACACTGTAAAACCTCAGTGTGTATTTTTTTAGTTCACGCTGTAGAACCCCAGTGAATGTTTGAGTTCAGACACTGTAGAACCCCAGTGAGTCTATTGTGAATTCACATTGTAAAACCTCGGTGAGTATGTTGTGATTTGAAACATTGTACAACCCCAGTGAGTCTGAGGTTCTACAGTGTGTGAACTAACAGCATAGTCACTAGGGTTCTATAGTGTTTGAACTTACGAAATACTCACTGGGGTTCTACAGGGTGAATTACATTGAGGTTCTATAGTGTCTGAATTCACAACAGACTCACTGACGTGCTACAGTGTGTGAACTCACAACAGACTCACTAAGGTTCTACAGGCTGTGTTCTACAATGTTTGAATTCACGACGCACTCACTGTGTTTGACCTCACGACTGACTCACTGGGGTTCTACATTGTGTGAACTAACAGCATACTCACTGGCGATCTAGAGTGTGTGAACTCACAACAGACTCACTGTGGTTCTACAATGTGTAAACTAACTGCATATTCACTAGGGTTCTATAATATTTGAACTCACAACATACTCACGAAGGTTCTACAATGTGAATTCACAACAGACACACTGGGGATCTACAATGTCTGAACTCACGACAGACTCATTGGGGACCTACAGAGTGAACTCAACAGACTTACTAAGATTCTAACATGTCTGAACTGATGAAAGACTCACTGAAGTCCTACAGTGTCTAAACTCACAACATATTCACTGAGGTTCTACAATGGGTGAATTCGCAACAGACTCACTGGTGTCTGAACTCACAACAGACTCAATGGGATTCTAGTGTCTCAATTCATAACAGATTCACTGAGGTTCTACAATGTGTGAACTAACAGCATACTCACTGGGTTCTGCAATGTGTAAACTCACAACATACTCACCGGGATTCTACAGTGTCTCAACTGACAATAGAGTCACTGAGGTTCTAAAGTGTGTAAACTAACAGCATACTCACTGGGATTCTACAATGTTTGAAGTCACAACGTACTCACAGTGGTTCTACAGTGTCTCAACTAAGAACAGACTCACTGGTGTTCTACAATGTTTGAACTCATAACATACACATTGAGGTTTTACAATGTGTGATATAACACCATACTCACTGGGGTTCTGCGATGTTTTAACTCACAACAGACTCACTGAGGTTCTACAATGGGTGAATTCGCAACAGACTCACTGGTGTCTGAACTCACAACAGACTCAATGGCATTCTAGTGTCTCAACTCATAACAGATTCACTGAGGTTCTACAATGTGTGAACTAACAGCATACTCACTGGGTTCTGCAATGTGTAAACTCACAACATACTCACCGGGATTCTACAGTGTCTCAACTGACAATAGAGTCACTGAGGTTCTAAAGTGTGTAAACTAACAGCATACTCACTGGGATTCTACAATGTTTGAAGTCACAACGTACTCACAGTGGTTCTACAGTGTCTCAACTCAGAACAGACTCACTGGTGTTCTACAATGTTTGAACTCATAACATACACATTGAGGTTTTACAATGTGTGATATAACACCATACTCACTGGGGTTCTGCGATGTTTTAACTCACAACAGACTCACTGAGGTTCTACAGTGTGTGAACTCACAGCATACTCACTGAGGTATTACAATGTATAAACTCACAAGAGATTCACTGGCGTTCTACAATGTTTGAACTCACAACAGACTCACTGAGGTGCTACAGTGTGTGAACTCACAACATACTCATTAAAGTTCTACAGTGTTTGAACTCACAACAGACTCACTGGGGTTGTACAATGTTTCAATTCACAACATACTCACCGAGGTTTTACAATGTGAATTCAAAATAGACTCACTGGGGTTCTACAGTGTCTGAACTCACTGGGGTTCTACAGCGTGAACTCAAAACATACATACTGAGGGTTTACAGTGTCTGAACTCACAACAGACTCACTAAGGTGCTTTAGTGTGTGAACTCACAACATACTCACTGAGGCTCTACAATGTGTAAAACATCAACTCGCTGGGATTCTACAGTGGCGAACACACAACAGACTTACTGGGGTTCTTCAATGTTTGAACTCTCAACAGATGCACTGAGGTGCTACAATGTGTGAACTCACAACGTACTCACCAAGGATTCTACAATGTTTGACCTGACAACATATTCACATGGGTTCTACAGCGTCTGAACTCACAACAGACTCACTGAGGTGCTACCATGTGTGAATTCACAACATATTCACTGAGGTTCTACAATGTGTCAACTCACAACAGACTCACTGGGATTCTGCAGTGTATCAACTCACAACAGACTCACCGAGGTTCTACAGTGTGTGAACTAACAACATAGTCACTAGGTTTCTATAGTGTTTGAACTTACAAAATACTCACTGGGGTTCTACAGGGTGAATTCATATACATTGAGGTTCTATAGTGTCTGAATTCACAACAGACTCACTGAGGTGCTACAGTGTGTGAACTCACAACAGACTCACTAAGGTTCTACAGGCTGTGTTCTACAATGTTTGAATTCACAACACACTCACTGGGGTTCTACATTTTGTGAACTAACAGCATACTCACTGGCTTTCTAGAGTGTGTGAACTCACAACAGACGCACTCTGGTTCTACAATGTGTGAACGAACAGCATATTCACTAGAGTTCTACAATATTGAACTCACAACATACTCACGAAGGTACTACAATGTGAATTCACAACAGACTCACTGAGGATCTACAATGTCTGAACTCACAACAGACTCATTGGGGACCTACAGAGAGAACTCATAACAGACTCACTAAGATCATAACAGGCTCACTAAGATTCTACCATGTATGAACTGATGAAAGACTCACTGCAGTGCTACAGTGTCTAAACTCACAACATACTCACTGAGGTTCTACAATGTGTAAAACATCAGACTCGCTGGGATTCTACAGTGGCGAACACACAACAGACTCACTAGGGTTCTTCAATGTTTGAACTCTCAACAGACGCACTGAGGTGCTACAATGTGTGAACTCACAACGTACTCACCAAGGTTCTATGGCGTGTGAACTCACAAAATATTCACTGAGGTTCTACAATGTGTCAACTCACAATAGTCTCACTGGGATTCTACAATGTTTGACCTGACAACATATTCACATGGGTTCTACAGCGTCTGAACTCACAACAGATTCACTGAGGTGCTACCGTGTGTGAATTCACAACATACTCACTGAGGTTCTACAATGTGTCAACTCACAACAGACTCACTGGGATTCTGCAGTGTATCAACTCACAACAGACTCACCGAGGTTCTACAGTGTGTGAACTAACAACATAGTCACTAGGTTTCTATAGTGTTTGAACTTACCAAATACTCACTGGGGTTCTACAGGGTGAATTCATATACATTGAGGTTCTATAGTGTCTGAATTCACAACAGACTCACTGAGGTGCTACAGTGTGTGAACTCACAACAGACTCACTAAGGTTCTACAGGCTGTGTTCTACAATGTTTGAATTCACAACACACTCACTGGGGTTCTACATTGTGTGAACTAACAGCATACTCACTGGCTTTCTAGAGTGTGTGAACTCACAACAGACACACTCTGGTTCTACAATGTGTGAACAAACAGCATATTCACTAGAGTTCTACAATATTGAACTCACAACATACTCACGAAGGTTCTACAATGTGAATTCACAACAGACTCACTGAGGATCTACAATGTCTGAACTCACAACAGACTCATTGGGGACCTACAGAGAGAACTCATAACAGACTCACTAAGATTCTACCATGTCTGAACTAATGAAAGACTCACTGCAGTGCTACAGTGTCTAAACTCACAACATATTCACTGAGGTTCTACAATTGGTGAATTTGCAATAGACTCACTGGGATTCTACAATGTTTGACCTGACAACGTATTCACATGGGTTCTACAGCATCTGAACTCACAACAGACTCACTGAGGTGCTACAGTGTGTGAATTCACAACATATTCACTGAGGTTCTACAATGTGTCAACTCACAACAGACTCACTGGGATTCTGCAGTGTATCAACTCACAACAGACTCACTGAGGTTCTACAGTGTGTGAACTAACAGCATAGTCACTAGGGTTCTATAGTGTTTGAACTTACGAACTACTTACTGGGGTTCTACAGGGTGAATTCACAACATACACATTGAGGTTCTACAATGTTTCAATTCACAACACACCCACTGTGGTTCTACAGTGTTTGAACTTACGACTGACTCACTGGGGTTCTACATTGTGTGAACTAACAGCATACTCGCTGGCATTTTAGAGTGTGTGAACAGGATTAACTCACAACAAACACACTGAGGTTCTACAATGTGTGAACTAACAGCATATTCACTAGGGTTCTACAGTATTTGAACTTGCAACATACGAAGGTTCTACAATGTGAATTCACAACAGACTCACTGGGGATCTACAGTGTCTGAACTCAAACATATTCACTGGGGTTCTACAGCGTGAACTCAAAATATATACACTGAGCTTTTATAGTGTCTGAATTCTCAACATACTCACTGAGGTTCTACAATGTGTAAACTGACATCAGACTCACTGGGATTCTACAATGGCTAACAAAGAACAGACTCACTGGGGTTCTTCAATGTTTGAACTCACAACAGATGCACTGACGTGCTACAATGTGTGAACTCACAACATACTCACTGAGGTTCTATGGCGTGTGAACTCACAAAAGATTCATTGAGGTTCTACAATGGGTGAACTTGCAACAGACTCATTGGTGGCTACAGGTATCTGAACTCACAACATACTCACTGGGGTTGTACAGTGTCTGAACTCACGACTTGCACATTGAGGTTCTACAGCATCTGAACTCACAACAGACTCACTAAGGAGCTATAGTGTATGAATTCACAACGTACTCATTGAGGTTTTGCAATGTGTAAACTCACAATAGACTCACTGGGATTCTATAATGTTTGAACTAACAACATATTCACATGGGTTCTACAGCGTCTCAACTTACAACAGACTCACTGGTATTCAATAATGTTTGAACTCACAACAGACTCACTGAAGTACTACAGTGTCTAAACTCACTGATTCACTGAGGTTCTACAATGGGTGAACTCACAACAGACTCAATGAAGTGGTACAGTGTGTGAACTCACAATATACTCACAACGGTTCTGCAGTGTGAATTCACAATAGACTCACTGGGGTTCTACAATGTCTGAAATCACTGAATGCTGCAGTGTCTGAACAACAGACTCACTTGGTTCTATTGTATCTGAACTCACAACAAACTCACTGGGGTTCTACCCTTGGATTCTACAGTGTTTGAACTCACAACAGTATCACTGAGTTGCTACAGTGTCTGATTTCACAACAGACTCACTGAGATTCTACAATGTGTGAACTCACAACAGACTCACTGGGGTTCTACAGTCGTGATCTCACAACATACTCACTCATGTTCTACAGCATCTCAGCTCACAACATACTAAAAGGGGTTGTACAGTTTCTGAACTCACTGGGGTTCTACAATTCTTGAACTCACAACAGCCTCATCGAAGTGTGACAGTGTGTGAACTCACAACATAGTCACCGAGGTTCTACAGTGTTTGAACTCACAACAAAATCACTGGGGTTCTACAATGTTTGAATTTATAACATACTCACCGAGGTTTTACAATGTGAATTCACAACAGACTCACTGAGGTTCTACAGTGCGTGAACTAACAGCATACTCACTGGGGTTCTACAATGTTTGAACTCGCAATATACTCACTGGGGTTCTACAGTGTGTGAACTCATGACAGATTCACTGGGGTTCTACAGGGTGAACTCGCAATAGACTAACTGAGATTCTACAGTGTTTGAACTCAACAGACTCACTGTAGTGATAAAATGTGTAAACTCACAACAGATTCACTGAGGTTCTACAATGGGTGGGCTCACAACACAATCACTGGTGTCTACAAGTGTCTGAACTCACAACATACTCACTGAGGTTCAACAGTGTTTGAACTCACAATAGACAAACTGGGGTTCTACACTGTTTGAACTCACAATAGACTCACTTGGATTCTGAGTTGCTACAGTGTCTGAATTCACAACATACTCACTGAGGTTCTAAAATGTATGATCTCACAACAGACAGGTGTTTAATTCACAAGTGTGTGAACTCAGAATATACTCACTTTGTTTCTACAGTGTGTGAACTCAGAACATATTAACTGGGGTTCTACAGTGTGAACTCAACATACACATTGAATTTCTACAGTGTATGAACTCACAACAGACTCACTGAGGTGCAACAGTGTGTGAACTCTCAACATACTCACTGAGGTTCTACAATGTTTTAATTCACAACATACTCACTGAGGTTCAACAGTGTTTGAACAATAGACGCACTGGGGTTCTGAATTGTTTGAACTCACAATAGACGCACTTGGATTCTGAGTGCTACAGTGTCTGAATTCACAACATACTCACTGAGGTTCTAAAATGTATGATCTCACAACAGACACGTGTCTAAATTCACAATTGTGTGAACTCAGAATATACTCACTTAGTTTCTACAGTGTGTGAACTCAGAACATATTCACTGGGGTTCTACAGTGTGAACTCACAACATACACATTGAGGTTCTACAGTGTCTGAACTCACAACAGACTCACTGAGGTGCAACAGTGTGTGAACTCTCAACATACTCACTGAGGTTCTACAAAGTGTAAACTCACAACAGACTTACTGGGGTTCTACAATGTTTGAATTCACAATATATTCACTGGGGTTCTACAGGGTGAACACACAACAGTGTTATTGTGTTTCTACACTGTTTCAACATATTCACTGGAGTTACACAGTGTGAACTCACAACATACACACTGAGGTTATACAGTGTCTGAACTCACAACAGACTCACTGAGGTGCTGAACTCACAACAGACTCACTGGGGTTCTGCATTGTGTGAACTCACAACAGACTCACTGATGTTCTACATTGTCTGAAATCACAACAGACTCATTGAGTTTCTTAGTGTCTGAACTCACAACAGACCCACTGATGTGCTTCAGTGTCTGAACTCACAACATATTCACAAAGTTTCTACAATGTGTGAGCTTATAACAGACTGACTTGGTTCTATAGTATCTGAACTCACAATAGTCTCAATGGGTTTCTACAGTGTCTAAACTCACTGAACGTTCTGCAGTGTCTGAACTCAGACAGATTCACTCTTCTTCTCGTGTCGCTACACTTTTCCTCGCCACTGGAAACACAGGCTCTGGCACCACAGTACACTGCCAAGTCGTCTCGTTTGCTGGGCTCTAGTAGGAGTTGGCATTCTAGAAAACATTCCATTGTTTGGGGGTCCTCTCCAGTCACATTCAATGTTTTCATTCTGGCTATTGACCCACTTCTGCATTAAATGTCTGCAGCGTTCAGCACCAATGCGTTGACCAATCATCTAACTAATCTGCTGCTGTGTGGTATGCCATCCAGGGGCCAGGGCCTTAACTTAAAGGGGAACTGAAGCAATTTTGTGTTATGCCGTATATTTAAATATATATTATCTAACTATGCATTAATGGTGACAGATACCTGCTAATTTATGAGATAAACTGAAAAACTGATTTTGTTCGAGACAAAAATCGACAAAATACATCACTGCGTATCGCCATCTTGTTGTCGAAACGAGTTGTTTGAGTCGCGTATATCTAATCACTGTAAATTTTCGATTTTTTGCGATTTATTTCGTAAACAGGCATTCTGGAGCAAAAAAAAGATATGGGTCTCTGTTATATATACAAGTGTTTACACACGTCAACAAAATAGCGTTATTGTTCGTTCCAAATAAAAAAAGTTAAAGAAATTACAACAAAACACGCAAAAAGTCGTGGAAAACGCCACACTTCTCGAACACACGAGATGCTAACCAACGAGAATATGCGATAACGGAATACCGGAACTATTTTTTACTTGTTGACAAGATGGATGCATCGCTTGTGACAGTTTCACCAGATCTGCTACTAGCGATTAGTGGTTTACTGAACTTCCATAATAGTTGTCTATCTTTGGAGAAATGGAAACTACAGACGAAGAGTCTAGTTCGACAGACCACACGGAAACAACTGTTGACAGTCGTAAAGTGTCACCGAGTGTGCGAGTCACGCTCCAGATTGCAGGTCGGCTTCGCCTTTGTTGACGGTGGATTCAGGAAAATTACAACAGCGCTTTGACTGTCAACGATTCCTGACTAGGTAATGTGATGTGGTGAACCTGTGAAAATTGCGTCCCGATGTCTGCGCACGTTTACGTTGAGTCATCATGCTGCGCCCAGGAAGGTACCATGCCTAGGGCTAGGCTATGAGCCTATGGCTATGCAGCACCGTACGTGTGCCCGACCGCGTTGGTGTTTGCATCATCGTACGAAGACGAAGGCGATGATTTTGTAGTGATATGCACAAACAGAGCAGTGCTAGATGTTGGTCTGCTGTCATTGCATGATTTGCGTGCCGACTCGTTGATTCGCCCTGTAGCTAGCAGGTCAGTAATTCAATTGTTATCGAATCATTGCCATTTTAATAATCATATTTTTTCTGCATATTTCTTTTACCTAGCCCGAGTGCGAGGTCCGAACTACAATGGCAATGTAAGCAGGCTTTTCTCTTTATTTTGTATCTAATCTAATGAAGTGTACCGTGACTGTATTTTAATATTGTGTTTGATTTTGTGTTGAATAACATTGTGTTGAATAACATTGATGACAATAACATGAGAGTTTATTTAATTCATTATGTGAATATATATATATTCTTAAGTGTTACCATAATCGTGATTGTAATAATGATTGTAATCATGACTACATTAGTAATTGTGATGGCAATAATTACTGTAATCATGATTACGTTAATATTCGTACTTGTAATCACCCCTCTCTGTAGCACACCATAACACCTTGTTGTTTGGTGCAATGTAATCATTTAAATAACAATAATTAACTACTGACAGTATGTAATGTTCACAGTTTTGCAACTATTATGGTAATTATGGAATTAGTGCTATCAACTAACCCTGACAAATTATATTTCAGGCTCAGGAAAGGCAAGACAGGTAATCCCATCCTGCGATGTGGGAAGGATCTGTGATGTCTATTCTAAACCGAATTGAATTGATGGAAAGTTTAGCTATGGAGATTGACCTGACATAGGTGAGTGTACTGATAGTCTGATATAGACAAATTGTGAGGCACCCACAGTATGCAGCAGGTTGAAAAACAACCTGGAAAACTACAAAAATTCCCACTAAAATATTAATAACTGAATGATGTGAATGCCTTCTTATCCATATCCCACTTCTGTCAACAAAAATGGTACCTACAGCATCTTGCATATCACTACACACAATTTCATTTATATTGAGACCAACATAAAATATATCAACAGTTTATTCACATAGAAAAACAATTACCAAACAAATAAGGCTAACTAGAACGACTGAAACGAAGACTAAACATTGACTAAAAACAGTGACTTCTACCACCGGGAAATACAACCTGGAACATGGATATCACAGTTACACACATCATTATTATGCCACAACATATCAAATATACTGGTAGTTTAGCTTAGGAAATAATTAATCTTTATAAAGCCAAGGCATTTTAACTGTTTCACCATCATCATCTGTACCAATGGCAATAGACTACTTGTTTTGATTGGATAGTAAATGTACACCAATCATGTGTAATAATATTACTTGTTCTGACTGACAGTAAACGTACACCAATCATGCATACCAATACACTACTTGTTCCTACCAACAGTAAATGTACACCAATGATCTCATTCTGGAATCTGCACCATTTCACTACTCCTTCTGACAGTAAATGTACACCAATCATATGTATCAATAAACTACTTGTTCTGACTAATAGTACTTGCACACCAACCATCTGTTCCAATACACTACTGGCACTAAATATACACCAATACACTACTTATTCTGACTGATAGTACATGTACACCTAACATATTCAATTCACCTTTCACTCATCCAGGGGTAGAAATCAGCACACTTTCCTGACAGACACCCCAGTATCCGAAAGACCTTGGCTGATAGATCAGACATGAGTACAACCTGTGTAACAGTTTATGGCTGTTTGGTGTGTGGCAGGTGCAGAAAAGTGACATAAGTTTTTCTCACGAATGACAAACTTCTTTTCTTTCTCATAGGTGTCGGAGTTGCTTGAGTCACCCTCGGTTATGTCGCTGTTATCACATAGTGTGCATCATCTGCACCAATGTCTTTATTCTCACTGAATCTGATGGAAGCTTCACATAGGAGTTGTCATGATCAACGTTCATTGGTGCAATAATGTCATCCGTGACTACAGCAGCATTCGCGAAGTGTCGCACTTGAAATATCGTTGCCGGATCGATTTGCATTTCAGCATCAGTTGTATGTGGTGCCACAGCAGTAGTAGCAGTGATGGCACTAAAGGTGACATCCATAATGTAAAGATTGACGGCATCACCCATAGCGCTGGATGCTTCAAAACTAGTACCTGTACTTGTACGAACCAATGGTGAATCCTTCATCTGAAAAGATTACACATACAGTGACTTGAACATTTTACAAAATTCATCTTTTGCATAATAATAATGAATCACAATGTGAGAAACTTTCTCTTATATATATTATTTTTAGAATATAAGGGTGCCAGTGTCATATAGAATGTACAAAGTAATCAACCACAGGGAAAAGCATTTTCCCTATGGAGCCATGTTAATTCAACCAATGGGTCTTTCACTGATCTCTTAATGTTTTTAATGAATCTGTTTGGTCAGTTTGACGAATGCCACTGGTAACATAACCAAACGCATGTAACCAAAATTGTAGCATCCTAGCTCCAAAGTGCATTATATTATCTAATCAACATTGCACTGTTTTCAATGGGCCAGGGAGGTCAAAATTTTATAAGGGGTCCAAATTCCATAACAAAATATGGACACATAGGTACACTTTCTATGGGGTTCCTTATTTTATATCTGACACTCGATTTAGATAACATATTGCATGAATATTGTTATTGGACCAAATGCAGATCTATGCTTGTGACATCTTTACCTTATAAATGCTGCACGCACACACACATACCTGCCCACACGTATATATATATATATATATGTATATATGGAACTGACCACATGCCTGAAGTATATTCATGACAATATCTTGTCTCTGTGTACTACAGCAACAGTCATGAACAGTACAATTGATTTGAAACAAGTTTATATCTGTGGGGCTTTTGTCGGGAGGGGCTTTTGTCCATGCACCATACTATCTGGCAGATGCTTTCAGTATAATACCTAATAATTATATATATATTTACATATATATATATATATATATATATATATATATATATATATATATATATATATATATATTATTAGGTATTATACTGAAAGCATCTGCTAGATAGTATGGTGCATGGACAAAAGCCCCTCCCGACAAAAACCCCACAGATATAAGCTTGTTTCAAATCAATTGTACTGTTCATGACTGTTGCTGTAGTACACAGAGACAAGATATTGTCATGAATATACTTCAGGCATGTGGTCAGTTCCATTCTGGAATTGGAACTGACCCTCAATTCTAGTTCCGGAATTGGAATTGACTTCAAATAAAAAAAAAATTTAATTTGAATTTTTTTTGGAATTGGAATTGATTTTGTTGGAATTATTGACTTGATACTGTTAATATTTACCCTTATATTTACTTATATTACTTTTAAAATCATATTTGTCTGCTATTAGCATGTCACCCTGAATCTGGTAACAGCCAGGAAGTTGTCAACATTACAGCATAGACACTGTCTACTCTGGTATTGAAACATTGTGACCAAGAACAATATAATCAAGCATTTGCATCAAAAAGAAATACTAAGTTACTGTAACAGACAGTAAAACCAAAATCAGACCATTCAGGCCTCATTTTCTTTCTCAGTGTACAAGGTTTATTGACAGAGATTGCAAATTAAGGGCACCTGCCTGCTCATTCCCTTTGTGTGAGAGAGGAAGCCTTCCCCACTTGAATGCAGCCCCTTGTTTATCCAAGCCTAATGTTCAGCCCACAAGTTTCCCATACTAAACATGTCACTGGTCACCTGTACAATGTTGTTACATGTGGCTGTAGGGTTTGCTCTTTAGTAATTAAAAATGTCCCCATGGAGAATACATGTTGGAGATTAGGATGTTGAAGACTCGAACTTTCCAGTAAATTTGATGAAATATCAATGATACCACAACTGATAGCGATATAAATCTGCCTCCTAGTATATTTGCTCCCCCCCCCCGCCCAGACATCTGCCCCTTTTTTCTATGATAGTTGACAAGTGAAAATCAGTTTGCAGTTTTATCATTATTACTACAATAACATAAAATTCAATGACAAGTCGAAGTCACTTTAGCCTAATGCAATGGCCTATCCCCTGGAGTGTGTATGAGATGATTTTGTCACCAGTTGTCTTCCAGGTATCATTGATAGTCAGATCAGTGGTGGAAGATGGGTTCTTGGGGTGATGCTTCCACAAACAGTGGTGGACAGTAATGAGTCAGAGATCAGCTGGTTTGGAGTGCCCCTGGTACTAGCTGCCTTAGTTTTCAGGTCCTCACGGACCTTGGCAGCTTCTATATCTGTGCCGTTTCACCATCATGGTTGCAGGCAGTCTTGTTGATCACAGCACCCTTGCATGATCAGGATCGACGCTGGCTTCACTCCCAATGAAGAGTAATCTTGTTGGTCCCGCTTCTTGGTGTAGGAATTTAACAAGATTTAACAAGATTTGCCATCCAAGCCAAAGGACCAGATGGCAAGTGGACAAGGAAGCCATTGGCTTATCGAGAGTCCAACAATGTTCACCTACTTATAACCCGCCCTCCTGATATATGTGTCAACCTTGTTTTTAAACATATTCATGCTGCTAGCAGTTACACAATCTGTAGACAATTTGTTCCATTCATTTATTGTCCTCTGTGAGAACGAGTGCTTCCTGATGTCCAATCTACATTGATCCTTTACTAATTTTACCTCATGTCCTCTAGTTCTGCTATCCTTCTTGAGTGAGAAAAACATATTTCTATCAATATTTTCATACCCATTCAATATCTTCAAAACTTCAATCTGATCTCCTCTTAACCTCCTTCTCTCTAGAGTTGTTAAACCACATTCTTTCAGGCGTTCTTCATAACTAAGGTCTCTAAGTTCTGGAATCATTTTAGTTGCTCTCCTTTGTATGCGTTCAAGCGTATCTATATCCTTCTTACGATATGGTCTCCATGCTTGTATACAGTATTCTAAATGAGGTCTAACTATTGCTTTATAAAGAGGTATAATTAACTTTTTTCCCTTGTATGTTATGCTTCTTCTAATCAATCCAAGAATTTGATTACCCTTTGAAGCTGCAATACCACACTGCTCTGAAACTTTCATATCAGCGCTTATTGTAACTCCTAAGTCCTTTTCTTTTACAGTAGTACCCAGAACAGTATCTCCCATTTTATAGTTTACATTCAAGTTCCCATGTCCTGTATGTAGGCATTTACATTTCCCAAAATTTAATAGCATCTGCCATTTCTCAGACCATTTCACTAATCTGTCTAGATCGTTTTGTAAATGTTGTTTATCACCATCAGTATTAACCTTTCTAAACAGTTTTGTGTCATCCGCAAATTTCAGTACGTTACTTGTTATATTGTCGTCCAAGTCATTGATATAAATTAAGAATAATATAGGTCCTAATACTGATCCTTGAGGTACCCCACTCAAAACCGATTTCCAATTTGAAACTTCTCCATCTACTACAACTCGTTGTCTTCTGTCAGTCAGCCATTGTTCTATCCAGTCAGTTATGCTATCCCCGATACCATGGGCTTTTAATTTAAGTAGCAATCTTTGATGTGGCACTTTGTCAAAAGCTTTTTGAAAATCTAAGTAGATAATATCTACTGGCGATCCTACGTCTATCCACTTAGTGATTTCTTCCAAAAAACATAACATATTTGTTAAGCATGACCTCGCTTTAAGGAATCCATGTTGAGATGAATTTAATAATTTATGCTTAACGAGGAAGTCCACCATATGGTCTTTAATTAACCTTTCTAATAATTTACAAATCACTGACGTTAAACTCACTGGTCTGTAATTCTCTGACTTATTTCTCGAACCCTTTTTAAATAATGGTATGATGTTTGCTTCTTTCCATTCAAACGGAACAACTCCCTCTTTTAATGACAAGTTGAATACTCTTGCAAGTGGTATACTGATTTGATCTACTGTTTCCATTGGTAATTTTGGAGGAATCCCATCCACTCCCGGTGATTTGTTATCCTTCATTGCCTTTATTTTCTTAGCTACCAATTCTGGAGTTACAACTAACGGTCCTAAATATTCAGATTTAGCCCCCTGAAATTTAGCATCAGCAACTGGTAATGAACTAATATCTTCTTTGGTAAACACTGAACTGAAGTAACCATTTAGGTCTTCCGCCATTAAAAACCTGAATGACACTCAAAACATAGCTTCTGACCTCCTCAAATGCTAGTAGTAATTTCCATGGTGAAGTTATAAGTGAATTCTGACAACTCTGGCTTGTGCATCCAGTTTTATAGGAAAATGGAGTCACTCCAACTCTCCATGGTAAATGCAATTCAAAAGAAACCTTGTTGAGATGGCTTCTTTCAAATATCCCCAATTGTCCTAACATGTCCAGGTCCTAATGTCACTGGCTTCTTCTACAATTGCAATAAAGATAATCCTTTGATTACAGGATCATCTCCAACTACATAAAGTAATTTACTTGGCTGATCTGGCACAAAGAACATTAATTGCAATTAGGGTAATATATATCTTGAATTCATGTTCAGAAGTTAAAAAAAACATTTCTTAAAAAAACTTACAAATAATCCAGAAGCTACGGACAGGGGGCAAATGTCCAGATTTTGAATAAGGCAAGGGGCTAATGTCTGGAGGGCAAGTGACAAAGGGGCAAATGTCCGGAAGGGGGGCAAATGACCTGGACCCGATATAAACAGGGGAAACTGTTCAAAACTCAGATTAATGACCCAACTGTCCAGGGCTGTCCAAAATGTCTGGTTTTGTTAGCAAAAATCCAGGAGAGGTATCGCAGCAGAAAGTACGTATGAAATGGCTGGATGCCATTTAAAGTTTTTTATGGCAAACCTGATATATGTGTGTGTGTGTGTGTGCGTGCGTGCGTGTGTGCATTTAACGAACAATAATTTTTTAATCATATCTAATTAAATATCATTGTGCACACGTGACAAATAAAACTGTGTTAAAACGAATTGGATTTGAATTTTTCTTTAGCCTAGCATTTCAACAGTTGGAATAGATTTTTTGCAAGGCGGAATTAGAACTGATTTTTTGGAATTGACAAAACAGAATTGACCCCATGCCTGATATACTTCCTTCATATGTATGGCTTGTACTAATACTATTGTGGGTTGCCGACAGTTGCCCCCTCCCCCACGATATTCATTACAGTGTTATCAGTCGACTTAGAATAAAATGTAATTAATACATCTCTATGAACTTCCGGTTATTACATGTGGGGTTTAATCTGATCAATAAAGCAAATTAATTTTATATAATTTTGCCTTATTGTCAAGTCACAAGAATTCAGACAGAAATTGTAAAGTGTCATTATAGAAAGCAGACATGTAATCTGACAGTGTTCAACTGGGTAGATGACGATGCCTTAGTTAGTTTCCTTTCCAGCTAGACATTGCATGGGTGAAATGCATTTTACTTAAATATTTAAATACTTTTAAAAAGTTTTTGTAACTGCATTTGCACTTAATCACAATGAAAGTATTTGTATATTTTAAATATTTCCATAAAGAATTTGAAATGTAAACAGCAACAGTAGGCTTCTGTTGCACTATAGTCTATACTGTCTTTTGGTCGTGTTTCTCCCATGCCTCTAACCCCCCCCCCAGGTTTGTAGCACTTACTGAGTTATTGTTATTGTTTTGAATACGGCCACGGTCTGATCACGTCGAAAATAAATCGGCGGATTGGAAAACTAATTATATCAAACTGTTAACATTTACTCGCACTTTATTGTATTCATACATTTCGATTTACTGTGGGTCATATATATGCTGACGTTGAAGCACAGTTGTGCTTATTGGGGTGGAACTATATTGTAATCGTAGTGATAAGTCACTCACTGGTAACGGTAATCCAATTTACTAACCTGGTTTTGGCTCGTCGCTTCCTACGCATCGCTCTGCCCTCTGATATCTGACGTTTCCTTGTGGGCTCGGACCACAGTCAGAATCCATCCGCCATTACATAAGAGCCCCAAGGAAAAAATTCATTGTGCAGATAGCGTTAATTTGTGAGAGCAGAAATTGTGTGTATGAGTGAGTTGAAGTGATGTTTTTGTGCACAGTAGCATCTAAGCTTTGAAATGATGCCATTTGTCAGTAGGTATACCAGTTGCGTAAGGACACAGTGGCTGTTAGGCAGGATGTACTCATATTTGTGAAACCGGGGAATTTCATGGCAGAAATGCACGGGCCTCATGCTTTGAAGCAATTTGTGCGAAAAGGAGGTATGTCATTTTCACGAATTTCGCACACCAGGTGTCTTAGTGGGTCTGTCATTTTCTGTGAATTTAAAAAAAAAAATTGTAGGATAAATTTTCAATGTAGGTGCAAGAATGTTATAATGGTCGTCTATGGGAAAAGTGACTGTGGTCCGTGCCCTTGTCGCAGAATAGTCTGTAGATGCATGGTCATATGCGAAAAAAAAGATCTAAGATGGAACGGTGTCTTTGATCAAGAATGGCATCGGAAAAGTGGTCAGTAGTGCCTTAGAGGTTATGGGACCTCAACGGCGGTGGTTACGCCTGACTGATTTCGGTTCTGAGCGCCCCCTAGCGGCGTGTTCAGTGATGAGTGACGTGGGGGGAGGAGGGAGGGCCCCGCCCGGCCCCGCCCCGCCCCGCCCCGCTCCGCGGGGCGCGTGAGTAGATGAATATTAATAATTGAGAAGAAAGAATATAGTTAATGAATAGAGGGTAATTAATAAGATCAAAGGACCTAACGAGGAGACGAGAAAGGAACGAGACACGGTATCGTACGAGTGCACAGGTATATTTTATTGAACAAGCAGCGGCAGCAGCAGCAGGATGGCGATACAATATGGGTAGCGTGTAATATATAAGTACGACTACCGGAGGCTCGTCGATCGATTACGACGAGCGATAATACAGTCTACCTTGTCGCATCTGTTTAAGCCAATCAAACACGCGGCAATCGTTAGCAACTAGATCGGTGCCGAACACGTTGATAAACGTTTTCATCGCAATAGAAAAGCTACGCAATATTGTCCGCAAACGTTAGACAGAGGGCTCTGAAGTCTCTTGCTATTATGAGTCCACTCGGAACAATGTTCGTTCATGAAGGTGCGGAAGGCAGCGTGACGTGGCGGCAGGCCGTACGAGCAGAAGTAATCGCCGCGTCCGTCGGCAGCCAGGTACAGCGCGATCCAGTGTTCGCCCGGTTCGTCGCCGTCGTCGGTGTTGCACACGAAGGCGGCAGGTAGAACGCCGTAAGAATATAGAGAGCAAAAATAATACATTGACCACCCCACCCCACCCCACCCCACCCCCCCACCTCAACACTGGACCCTGACCTTGACGGAGTGACCAGTCCGAGTGGCGAGCTAATACTAACTGGACGCCCTAACGACAGGAGTTAACTATAAGCCGAAGCGTTTATCCAGCTGTGAGCCATAGTGCGAGATGAAAGGATGCTAATCGGAACAATGTAGCAATGGAACCGAGCTAATCAGTGTAAAAAACGACAACAATGTTGCAAAGTAGACTAATGATGTAGGACTGGTCGTTCAGATAGATCATGCCTGCCGAACTGGTACCCCTGCTCAGCGACCCAACGAGGAGACGAGAAATGAACAAAACATGATATCGTACTATATTTTTTTTACATGTAAATATTTAAAAATAATGCGCTTTTACACTTTATCCATAACTCCTACAGTTTACCCATAATTCCTACAATTTACCCATAATTATCCTATTGAATAAGAGTACAAGGACATTTTATTAACTATTTGAAAATAATGACACAATAACGTCCACAAACGTTAGACAGAGGACTCTAAAGTTTCTTGCCATATCCATACTTTCGTTATATGTCAATATTTTTAAATAGGGCGCTCTTACACTTTACCCATAACTCCTACAGTTTACCCATAATTCATACAATTTACCCATAATTCTCCTATTGAATAAGAGTACAAGGACATTTTATTAAATATTTGAAAATAATGACACAATATCGTCCACAAACGTTAGACAGAGGACTCTAAAGCCTCTTGCCATACGCATATGTTCGTTATATGTGAATAGTTTAAAATAGTGCGCTCTTACATTTTACCCATAACTCCTACAGTTTACCCATAATTCCTACAATTTACCCATAATTCCTACAATTTACCCAGCACACATATGTAGTGAAGTGTGTATGTTCGTTCACCTAGCTATAAAAATAACGGGACTTTAGTTTCATATGGATCGTGTTACTCACAGACCCCTTATATTCTGATGGACCAGGCGAGGCAAACCATTACCAAGATTAAACCTGTCTGGACTTCCGCACTGTGTGCAGTGACACTGCGCTGTAATAAAAGATGAATAATAAAGATGCATTTACTAAATATATATATATATATATATATATATATATATATATATATATATATATATATATATATATATATATATATATATATATATATATATATATATGTATATCTACGCATATATATATATATATATATATATATATATATATATATACGTATATATATATATATATATATATATATATATATATATACGTTGCTCCTACTTCCAGCCACATACTGGCTCCCGATAGATTGCGCCCGTCATACAGTCCTCTGTCTTTCCTACCTCCAGCCACATCCTGGCTCCTGACACATTGCGTCCATCATACAGCCCCTGTCTCTCCTACCTCCTGCCACATCCTGGCTCCTGATACATTGCGTCCATCATACAGTCCTCTGTTGCCCCTACCTCCAGCCACATCCCTGCTCCTTACACATTGCCTCCACCATGAAGTCCTCTGTCTCCCCTACCTCCAGCCACATCCTGGCTCTTTACACATTGCGTCCATCATACAGTCCTCTTTCTCTCCTACCTCCAACAACATCCTGGCTCCTGATATATTGCGTCCGCCATACAGTTCTATGTCTCTCCTACCTCCATCCCCATACTGGTTCTTTACACATTGCGTCCATCATACAGTCCCCTTTCTCTCCTACCTCCAGCCACACCCTTGCTCCTTATACATTGCGTCCACCATACTGTCCTCAGTTGCTTCTACCTGCAACCACATACTGGCTCTTTACACATTGCGTCCATCATACAGTCCTCTGTCTTTCCTACCGCCAGCCACACCCTTGCACCTTATACATTGCGTCCACCATACTGTCCTCAGTTGCTTCTACCTGCAACCACATACTGGCTCTTTACACATTGCGTCCATCATACAGTCCTCTGTCTTTCCTACCTCCAGCCACACCCTTGCTCTTTATACATTGCGTCCACCTACTGTCCTCAGTTGCTCCTACCTGCAGCCACATGCTAACTCCTCATACATTGCGTCCATCATACATTCCTCTGTCTTCCCTACCTCCAGCCAAATCCTGACTCTTTACACATTGCGTCCATCATACAGTCCTCCTTCTTTCCTCCCTCCAGCCACACCCTTACTCCTTACACATTGCCTCCACCATACTATCCTCTGTTGTTCCTACCTACAGCCAAAACCATGGCTCCTGACACGTTGCGTCCATCATACAGTCCTGTGTCTTTCCAACCTCCAGCCAAACCCTTGCTCCTTATACATTGCGTCCACCATACTATCCTCTGTATCTCCTACCTCCAGCCACATCCTGACTCCTGATACATTGTGTCCGTCATACAGTCCTCTGTCTCCCCTACATCTAGCCACATCCTGGCTTTTTACACATTGCATTCATCATACAGTCCTCTTTCTTTCCTACCTCTAGTCACACCCTTGCTCCTTATACATTGCGTCCACCATACTATCCTCTGTATCTCCTACCTCCAGCCACATCCGGGTTCTTTACACATTGCGTCCATTGTGCAGTCCTCTGTATCCCCTACCTCCAGCGACATCCTGGCTCCTGATACATTGCGTCCACAATACTGTCCTCTCTCTCCCCTACCCCCAGCCACATCCTGGCTCTTTACACATTGCGTCCATCATAGAGTTCCCTTTCTCTCCTACCTCCAACCACATCCTGGCTCCTGATATATTGCGTCCATCATACAGTCCTCTGTCTTTCCTACCTCCAGCCACACCCTTGCTCCTTATACATTGCGTCCACCTACTGTCCTCAGTTGCTCCTACCTGCAGCCACATGTTAACTCCTGATACATTGCGTCCATCGTACAGTCCTCTGTCTTCCCTACATCCAGCCAAATCCTGACTCTTTAAACATTGCGTCCATCATACAGTCCTCCGTCTTTCCTACCTCCAGCCACACCCTTACTCCTTACACATTGCCTCCACCATACTATCCTCTGTTATTCCTACGTACAGCCACATCCCGGCAGTTGAAACATCGCGGTCCCGACGGCTTGGAGAACTACCAAGACATCGCTGAACATGGGTACCAGTTCGGCAGGCATGATCTATCTGAACGACTACGAAGGCAATAATGACGGTTGTGATGACGACACAAAGATCCCAGCTCATTTATATAGCATGGTAGAAATAAACCAGACAGCTGACGTAACCCTCGGAACAATACCACCGTAATCAGAAAAACAGATAAGCGGCCGGCAGCTGTCAACTAACCGACACCAGGCATCCATCACGCAAGGAAAAAGCGGGGGTTATGAGTACCGAGACAGCTCTAGAACGGCGTGTATTTAATATAGTAAATGCACAAATCAATAATTATCTGAACTAATCTATGTAATGAGCGTCTCCTCTCGTCTGTCGCTAGTACGGACGCTTCTTCACACCCTTTCCTCCTCCTACATAACAGAAATAGCACATCTTGGCTCTGTACACATTGCATCCATCATACAGTCCTCTGTCTTTCCTACCTCCAGCCAAACCCTTGCTCCTTATACATTGCATCCACCATACTCTCCTCAGTTGCTCCTACCTCCAGCCACATCCGGACTCCTGATACAGTGCATCCATCATACAGGCTCCGTCTCCCCTACCTCCAGCCACATCCTGGCTCCTGATACATTGCGTCCACCATACTGTCCTCTGTTGCCCCTACCTCCAGCCACATCCCTGCTCCTTACACATTGCCTCCACCATACTATCCTCTGTTGTTCCTACCTACAGCCACATCCTGGCTCTTGACACATTGCGTCCATCATACAGTCCTCTGTCTTTCCTACCTCCAGGCAAACCCTTGCTCCTTATACATTGCATCCACCATACTCTCCTCAGTTGCTCCTACCTCCAGCCACATCCGGACTCCTGATACAGTGCATCCATCATACAGGCTCCGTCTCCCCTACCTCCAGCCACATCCTGGCTCCTGATACATTGCGTCCACCATACTGTCCTCTGTTGCCCCTACCTCCAGCCACATCCCTGCTCCTTACACATTGCCTCCACCATACTATCCTCTGTTGTTCCTACCTACAGCCACATCCTGGCTCTTGACACATTGCGTCCATCATACAGTCCTCTGTCTTTCCTACCTCCAGCCACACCCTTGCTCCTTATACATTGCGTCCACCATACTATCCTCTGTATCTCCTACCTCCAGCCACATCCTGACTCCTGATACATTGCGTCCGTCATACAGTCCCCTGTCTCCCCTACATCTAGCCACATCCTGGCTTTTTACACATTGCGTTCATCATACAGTCCTCTTTCTTTCCTACCTCCAGCCACACCCTTGCTCCTTATACGTGGCGGCCGCCCTACTATCCTCTGTATCTCCTACCTCCAGCCACATCCTGACTCCTGATACATTGCGTCCACCATACTATCCTCTGTATCTCCTACCTCCAGCCACATCCGGGCTCTGTACACATTGCGTCCATCATACAGTCCTCTGTATTTCCTACCTCCAGCCACACACTTGCTCCTTATACATTGCGTCCACCTACTGTCCTCAGTTGCTCCTACCTCCAGCCACATGCTAACTCGTGATACATTGCGTCCATCATACAGTCCTCTGTCCCCCCTACCTCCAGCCACATCCTGACTCTTTACACATTGCATCCATCATACAGTCCTCCGTCTTTCCTACCTCCAGCCACATCCTTACTCCTTACACATTGCCTCCACCATACTATCCTCTGTTATTCCTACGTACAGCCACATCCTAGCTCCTAACACATTGCGACCATCATACAGTCCCCTGTCTCTCCTACCTCCAACCACATCCTGGCTCCTGATACATTGCGTCCACCATACTGTCCTCTGTTTCTCCTACCTCCAGCCACATCCTGACTCCTGATACATTGCGTCCATCATACAGTCCTCTGTCTCCCCTACGTCCAGAAACATCTTGGCTCTGAACACATTGCGTCCATCATACAGTCCTCTGTCTTTCCTACCTCCAACCAAACCCTTGCTCCTTATACATTGCATCCACCATACTCTCCTCAGTTGCTCCTACCTCCAGCCACATCCTGACTCCTGATACAGTGCATCCATCATACAGGCTCCGTCTCCCCTACCTCCAGCCACATCCTGGCTCCTGATACATTGCGTCCACCATACTGTCCTCTGTTGCCCCTACCTCCAGCCACATCCCTGCTCCTTACACATTGACTCCACCATGAAGTCCTCTGTCTCTCCTACCTCCAACCACATCCTGGCTCCTTATACATTGCGTCCATCATACAGTCCTCTGTTTCTCCTACCTCCAACCGCGTCCTTGTAGGACTTATGGGTAAATTATAGGAGGTATGGGTAAATTGTAGGAATTATGGGTAAACTGTAGTTATAGGTAAACTGTATGAATTATGGGTAAACTATAGGAGGTATGGTAAATTGTAGTTATAGGTAAACTGTATGAATTATGGGTAAACTGTAAGAGGTATGGGTAATTGTAGGTCTTATAGGTAAACTGTTGGAGGTATGGGTAAATTGTAGTTATAGGTAAATTGTATGAATTATGGGTAAACTGTAGGAGGTGTGGGTAAATTGTAGGACTTGTGGGTAAACAATAGGAGGTATGGGAAAATTGTAGGAATTATGGATAAACTGTAGGAGTTAAGGGTAAACTGCAGGAATTATGGGTAAACTGTAGGAGTTAAGGGTAAACTGTAGGAATTATGGGTAAACTGTAGGAAATATGAGTAAACTGTAGGAAAGATGGGCACATTGTAGGAATTAAAGGTAAACTGTAGGAATTATGGGTAAATTGTAGGAATTATAGGTAAACTGTAGGAGTTATGGGTAAACTGTATGAATTATGGGTAAACTGTAGGAATTATGGGTAAACTGTAGGAAGTATGGGTAATTGTAGGAATTATGGGTAAACTGTAGGAGTTATGGATAAACTGTAGGAGTTATCGGTAACCTGTAGGAATTAAGAGTAAACTGTAGGAATTATGAGTACACTGTAGGAATTATGGGTAAACTGTTGGAGTTATGAGTAACTGTAGGAAGTATGTGTAAACTGTAGAAGTTATGAGTAAACTGTAGGAATTATGGGTAAACTGTAGAAGTTATGGGTAACCTGTAGGAAGTGTGGGTAAACTGTAGGAATTTTGGATAAACTGTAGGCATTATGGGTAACCTGTAGGAATTATGGGTAAACTGTAGGAGGTATGGGTAAATTGTAGGAATTATGGGTAAACAGTAGGAGTTATGAGTAAACTGTAGGAATTATGGGTAAACTGTAGGAGTTATGAGTAAACTGTATCTGACCACCCCCACGCACGCTTGGTGTTGTAATGTCGCTAGTGACACCCCACTACATATAGACACGCTCCATAGAGTAGTAGTGAGTCGAGTGTACCCATTACCTTCTGGTTACCACACCTCACCACCCCCATCATAGGGTAATGAGACGATTATAACCATCTGAACACCCGCACGCACGCTTGGTGTCGTATTCTCGCTAGTGACACCCCACTACATATGGACACGCTCCGTAGAGTAGTAGTGAGTCGAGTGTACCCATTACCTTCTTTTTTCCACACCTCACCACCCCACACCATAGAATAATGAGACGCTAGAGGGTGCTGATACAGTCGCCAGGGGCGCAGGGGCGCGCGATTCACCTTTTTCCGCGTAATACACCTTTTTCCTGTAATCGTTCTAATTGCGCGCCCCTACGCCCCTGGCGACTGTATCAGCACCCTCTAGCGTCTCATTATTCTATGGTGTGGGGTGGTGAGGTGTGGAAAAAAGAAGGTAATGGGTACACTCGACTCACTACTACTCTACGGAGCGTGTCCATATGTAGTGGGGTGTCACTAGCGAGAATACGACACCAAGCGTGCGTGCGGGTGTTCAGATGGTTATAATCGTCTCATTACCCTATGATGGGGGTGGTGAGGTGTGGTAACCAGAAGGTAATGGGTACACTCGACTCACTACTACTCTATGGAGCGTGTCTATATGTAGTGGGGTGTCACTAGCGACATTACAACACCAAGCGTGCGTGGGGGTGGTCAGATACAGTTTACTCATAACTCCTACAGTTTACCCATAATTCCTACAGTTTACTCATAACTCCTACTGTTTACCCATAATTCCTACAATTTACCCATACCTCCTACAGTTTACCCATAATTCCTACAGGTTACCCATAATGCCTACAGTTTATCCAAAATTCCTACAGTTTACCCACACTTCCTACAGGTTACCCATAACTTCTACAGTTTACCCATAATTCCTACAGTTTACTCATAACTTCTACAGTTTACACATACTTCCTACAGTTACTCATAACTCCAACAGTTTACCCATAATTCCTACAGTGTACTCATAATTCCTACAGTTTACCCTTAATTCCTACAGGTTACCGATAACTCCTACAGTTTATCCATAACTCCTACAGTTTACCCATAATTCCTACAGTTTATCCATAACTCCTACAGTTTACCCATAATTCCTATAGTTTACCCATAGCTCCTAAAGTTTACCTATAATTCCTACAATTTACCCATACCTCCTACAGTTTACCTATAAGTCCTACAATTACCCATACTTCCTACAGTTTACCCATAATTCATACAGTTTACCCATAATTCATACAGTTTACCCATAACTCCTACAGTTTACCTATAATTCCTACAATTTACCCATAATTCCTACAGTTTACCTTTAATTCCTACAATGTGCCCATCTTTCCTACAGTTTACTCATAATTCCTACAGTTTACCCATAATTCCTACAGTTTACCCTTAACTCCTACAGTTTACCCATAATTCCTGCAGTTTACCCTTAACTCCTACAGTTTATCCATAATTCCTACAATTTTCCCATACCTCCTATTGTTTACCCACAAGTCCTACAATTTACCCACACCTCCTACAGTTTACCCATAATTCATACAATTTACCTATAACTACAATTTACCCATACTTCCAACAGCTTACCTATAAGACCTACAATTACCCATACCTCTTACAGTTTACCCATAATTCATACAGTTTACCTATAACTACAATTTACCATACCTCCTATAGTTTACCCATAATTCCTACAGTTTACCTATAACTACAGTTTACCCATAATTCCTACAATTTACCCATACCTCCTATAATTTACCCATAAGTCCTACAAGGACGCGGTTGGAGGTAGGAGAAACAGAGGACTGTATGATGGACGCAATGTATAAGGAGCCAGGATGTGGTTGGAGGTAGGAGAGACAGAGGACTTCATGGTGGAGTCAATGTGTAAGGAGCAGGGATGTGGCTGGAGGTAGGGGCAACAGAGGACAGTATGGTGGACGCAATGTATCAGGAGCCAGGATGTGGCTGGAGGTAGGGGAGACGGAGCCTGTATGATGGATGCACTGTATCAGGAGTCAGGATGTGGCTGGAGGTAGGAGCAACTGAGGAGAGTATGGTGGATGCAATGTATAAGGAGCAAGGGTTTGGTTGGAGGTAGGAAAGACAGAGGACTGTATGATGGACGCAATGTGTTCAGAGCCAAGATGTAACTGGACGTAGGGGAGACAGAGGACTGTATGATGGACGCAATGTATCAGGAGTCAGGATGTGGCTGGAGGTAGGAGAAACAGAGGACAGTATGGTGGACGCAATGTATCAGGAGCCAGGATGTGGTTGGAGGTAGGAGAGACAGGGGACTGTATGATGGTCGCAATGTGTTAGGAGCTAGGATGTGGCTGTACGTAGGAATAACAGAGGATAGTATGGTGGAGGCAATGTGTAAGGAGTAAGGGTGTGGCTGGAGGTAGGAAAGACGGAGGACTGTATGATGGATGCAATGTGTAAAGAGTCAGGATTTGGCTGGAGGTAGGAGGGACAGAGGATTTTATGATGGACGCAATGTATCACGAGTTAGCATGTGGCTGGAGGTAGAAGCAACTGAGGACAGTAGGTGGACGCAATGTATAAGGAGCAAGTGTGTGGCTGGAGGTAGGAAATACAGAGGACTGTATGATGGACGCAATGTGTACAGAGCCCGGATGTGGCTGGAGGTAGGAGATACAGAGGATAGTATGGTGGACGCAATGTATCAGGAGTCAGGATGTGGCTGGAGGTAGGAGATACAGAGGATAGTAGGGCGGCCGCCATGTATAAGGAGCAAGGGTGTGGCTGGAGGTAGGAAAGAAAGAGGACTGTATGATGAACGCAATGTGTAAAAAGCCAGGATGTGGCTAGATGTAGGGGAGACAGGGGACTGTATGACGGACGCAATGTATCAGGAGTCAGGATGTGGCTGGAGGTAGGAGATACAGAGGATAGTATGGTGGACGCAATGTATAAGGAGCAAGGGTGTGGCTGGAGGTAGGAAAGACAGAGGACTGTATGATGGACGCAATGTGTCAAGAGCCAGGATGTGGCTGTAGGTAGGAACAACAGAGGATAGTATGGTGGAGGCAATGTGTAAGGAGCAGGGATGTGGCTGGAGGTAGGGGCAACAGAGGACAGTATGGTGGACGCAATGTATCAGGAGCCAGGATGTGGCTGGAGGTAGGGGAGACGGAGCCTGTATGATGGATGCACTGTATCAGGAGTCCGGATGTGGCTGGAGGTAGGAGCAACTGAGGAGAGTATGGTGGATGCAATGTATAAGGAGCAAGGGTTTGCCTGGAGGTAGGAAAGACAGAGGACTGTATGATGGACGCAATGTGTCAAGAGCCAGGATGTGGCTGTAGGTAGGAACAACAGAGGATAGTATGGTGGAGGCAATGTGTAAGGAGCAGGGATGTGGCTGGAGGTAGGGGCAACAGAGGACAGTATGGTGGACGCAATGTATCAGGAGTCAGGATGTGGCTGGAGGTAGGAGATACAGAGGATAGTAGGGCGGCCGCCATGTATACGGAGCAAGGGTGTGGCTGGAGGTAGGAGCAACTGAGGAGAGTATGGTGGATGCAATGTATAAGGAGCAAGGGTTTGGCTGGAGGTAGGAAAGACAGAGGACTGTATGATGGATGCAATGTGTACAGAGCCAAGATGTGCTATTTCTGTTATGTAGGAGGAGGAAAGGGTGTGAAGAAGCGTCCGTACTAGCGACAGACGAGAGGAGACGCTCATTACATAGATTAGTTCAGATAATTATTGATTTGTGCATTTACTATATTAAATACACGCCGTTCTAGAGCTGTCTCGGTACTCATAACCCCCGCTTTTTCCTTGCGTGATGGATGCCTGGTGTCGGTTAGTTGACAGCTGCCGGCCGCTTATCTGTTTTTCTGATTACGGTGGTATTGTTCCGAGGGTTACGTCAGCTGTCTGGTTTATTTCTACCATGCTATATAAATGAGCTGGGATCTTTGTGTCGTCATCACAACCGTCATTATTGCCTTCGTAGTCGTTCAGATAGATCATGCCTGCCGAACTGGTACCCCTGTTCAGCGATGTCTTGGTAGTTCTCCAAGCCGTCGGGACCGCGATGTTTCAACTGCCGGGATGTGGCTGTACGTAGGAATAACAGAGGATAGTATGGTGGAGGCAATGTGTAAGGAGTAAGGGTGTGGCTGGAGGTAGGAAAGACGGAGGACTGTATGATGGACGCAATGTTTAAAGAGTCAGGATTTGGCTGGATGTAGGGAAGACAGAGGACTGTACGATGGACGCAATGTATCAGGAGTTAACATGTGGCTGCAGGTAGGAGCAACTGAGGACAGTAGGTGGACGCAATGTATAAGGAGCAAGGGTGTGGCTGGAGGTAGGAAAGACAGAGGACTGTATGATGGACGCAATATATCAGGAGCCAGGATGTGGTTGGAGGTAGGAGAGAAAGGGAACTCTATGATGGACGCAATGTGTAAAGAGCCAGGATGTGGCTGGAGGTAGGGGAGAGAGAGGGCAGTATTGTGGACGCAATGTATCAGGTGCCAGGATGTCGCTGGACGCAATGTGTAAAGAACCCGGATGTGGCTGGAGGTAGGAGATACAGAGGATAGTATGGTGGACGCAATGTATAAGGAGCAAGGGTGTGACTAGAGGTAGGAAAGAAAGAGGACTGTATGATGAATGCAATGTGTAAAAAGCCAGGATGTGGCTAGATGTAGGGGAGACAGAGGACTGTATGACGGACACAATGTATCAGGAGTCAGGATGTGGCTGGAGGTAGGAGATACAGAGGATAGTATGGTGGACGCAATGTATAAGGAGCAAGGGTTTGGCTGGAGGTTGGAAAGACACAGGACTGTATGATGAACGCAACGTGTCAGGAGCCATGGTTTTGGCTGTAGGTAGGAACAACAGAGGATAGTATGGTGGAGGCAATGTGTAAGGAGTAAGGGTGTGGCTGGAGGGAGGAAAGAAGGAGGACTGTATGATGGACGCAATGTGTAAAGAGTCAGGATTTGGCTGGAGGTAGGGAAGACAGAGGAATGTATGATGGACGCAATGTATGAGGAGTTAGCATGTGGCTGCAGGTAGGAGCAACTGAGGACAGTAGGTGGACGCAATGTATAAGGAGCAAGGGTGTGGCTGGAGGTAGGAAAGACAGAGGACTGTATGATGGACGCAATGTGTAAAGAGCCAGTATGTGGTTGCAGGTAGAAGCAACTGAGGACAGTATGGTGGACGCAATGTATAAGGTGCAAGGGTGTGGCTGGCGGTAGGAAAGACAGAGGACTGTATGATGGACGCAATGTGTAAAGAGCCAGTATGTGGTTGCAGGTAGAAGCAACTGAGGACAGTATGGTGGACGCAATGTATAAGGAGCAAGGGTGTGGCTGGAGGTAGGAGAGAAAGGGGACTGTATGATGGACGCAATGTGTAAAGAACCAGTATGGGGATGGAGGTAGGAGAGACATAGAACTGTATGGCGGACGCAATATATCAGGAGCCAGGATGTTGTTGGAGGTAGGAGAGACAGAGGACTGTATGATGGACGCAATGTGTAAAGAGCCAGGATGTGGCTGGAGGTAGGGGAGACAGAGGACTTCATGGTCGAGGCAATGTGTAAGGAGCAGGGATGTGGCTGGAGGTAGGGGCAACAGAGGACTGTATGATGGACGCAATGTGTAAAGAGCCAGGATGTGGCTGGAGGTAGGGGAGACAGAGGACTGTATGGTGGAGGCAATGTGTAAGGAGCCAGGATGTGGCTGGAGGTAGGAAAGACAGAGGACTGTATGACGGGCGCAATCTATCGGGAGCCAGTATGTGGCTGGAAGTAGGAGCACGTATATATATATATATATATATATATATATATATATATATATATATATATATATATATATATATATATATATATATATATATATATATATATATATATATACTATATATATATATATATATATATTAGATATACATATATATATATATATATATATATATATATATATATATATATATATATATATATATATATATATATATATTAGTAAATGCATCTTTATTATTCATCTTTTTATTACAGCGCAGTGTCACTGCACACAGTGCGGAAGTCCAGACAGGTTTAATCTTGGTAATGGTTTGCCTCGCCTGGTCCATCAGAATATAAGGGGTCTGTGAGTAACACGATCCATATGAAACTAAAGTCCCGTTATTTTTATAGCTAGGTGAACGAACATACACACTTCACTACATATGTGTGCTGGGTAAATTGTAGGAAGTATGGGTAAATTGTAGGAATTATGGGTAAACTGTAGGAGTTATGGGTAAAATGTAAGAGCGCACTATTTTAAACTATTCACATATAACGAACATATGCGTATGGCAAGAGGCTTTAGAGTCCTCTGTCTAACGTTTGTGGACGATATTGTGTCATTATTTTCAAATATTTAATAAAATGTCCTTGTACTCTTATTCAATAGGAGAATTATGGGTAAATTGTAGGAGCGCACTATTTTAACATATTGACATATAACGCAAATATGCGTATGGCAAGAGACTTTAGAGTCCTCTGTCTAACGTTTGTGGATGATATTGTGTCATTATTTTCAAATAGTTAATACAATGTCCTTGTACACTTATTCAATAGGAGAATTATGGGTAAATTGTATGAATTATGGGTAAACTGTAGGAGTTATGGGTAAAGTGTAAGAGCGCCCTATTTAAAAATATTGACATATAACGAAAGTATGGATATGGCAAGAAACTTTAGAGTCCTCTGTCTAACGTTTGTGGACGTTATTGTGTCATTATTTTCAAATAGTTAATAAAATGTCCTTGTACTCTTATTCAATAGGATAATTATGGGTAAATTGTAGGAATTATGGGTAAACTGTAGGAGTTATGGATAAAGTGTAAAAGCGCATTATTTTTAAATATTTACATGTAAAAAAAATATAGTACGATATCATGTTTTGTTCATTTCTCGTCTCCTCGTTGGGTCGCTGAGCAGGGGTACCAGTTCGGCAGGCATGATCTATCTGAACGACCAGTCCTACATCATTAGTCTACTTTGCAACATTGTTGTCGTTTTTTACACTGATTAGCTCGGTTCCATTGCTACATTGTTCCGATTAGCATCCTTTCATCTCGCACTATGGCTCACAGCTGGATAAACGCTTCGGCTTACAGTTAACTCCTGTCGTTAGGGCGTCCAGTTAGTATTAGCTCGCCACTCGGACTGGTCACTCCGTCAAGGTCAGGGTCCAGTGTTGAGGTGGGGGGGTGGGGTGGGGTGGGGTGGGGTGGTCAATGTATTATTTTTGCTCTCTATATTCTTACGGCGTTCTACCTGCCGCCTTCGTGTGCAACACCGACGACGGCGACGAACCGGGCGAACACTGGATCGCGCTGTACCTGGCTGCCGACGGACGCGGCGATTACTTCTGCTCGTACGGCCTGCCGCCACGTCACGCTGCCTTCCGCACCTTCATGAACGAACATTGTTCCGAGTGGACTCATAATAGCAAGAGACTTCAGAGCCCTCTGTCTAACGTTTGCGGACAATATTGCGTAGCTTTTCTATTGCGATGAAAACGTTTATCAACGTGTTCGGCACCGATCTAGTTGCTAACGATTGCCGCGTGTTTGATTGGCTTAAACAGATGCGACAAGGTAGACTGTATTATCGCTCGTCGTAATCGATCAACGAGCCTCCGGTAGTCGTACTTATATATTACACGCTACCCATATTGTATCGCCATCCTGCTGCTGCTGCCGCTGCTTGTTCAATAAAATATACCTGTGCACTCGTACGATACCGTGTCTCGTTCCTTTCTCGTCTCCTCGTTAGGTCCTTTGATCTTATTAATTACCCTCTATTCATTAACTATATTCTTTCTTCTCAATTATTAATATTCATCTACTCACGCGCCCCGCGGAGCGAGGCGGGGCGGGGCCGGGCGGGGCCCTCCCTCCTCCCCCCACGTCACTCATCACTGAACACGCCGCTAGGGGGCGCTCAGAACCGAAATCAGTCAGGCGTAACCACCGCCGTTGAGGTCCCATAACCTCTAAGGCACTACTGTGGTCACTCGCAGAGCCTGCGGCTGGCGGACACGGCAATTTCCGCATTTGCAACCACATTTTCCGCTGCAAATTCTTCCTCGGAAGTCGATCCTGAAGTGGCTCAAAAGTTTTTTTCTTGCATTTGTAGTACTAGTTGATATATCCAGGAGCCATCCAGTGCACACCAGTTTTCTTTTTATTCGATTTTCCATGCGTTTCGGCCGTTTTTCCGAGACGTTTTTACTGTGTGAACGCGGTGCCAGGAGCTCGTACTCAAACCACTCTGCCGCAGAGCCCCCCGCAGAGCAATATGGCGCCGCCCAGCGAAGATAATGGCAAAGATAAAAAGGATATTACAAAATTACCGTGGCGTTGCGCTCATCATATAAGGGTGATATATACTGTAAATGGTATGTTATTATGTTTGGGCTATGGTTGTTCGAGTGCTTCACCCCCCCCCCCCCCCATTTAAGTCAAGAGCACGAAGGAAGCTGTTCCAGGGTACCGTTTCTCTAGGCAAAGTCAATCGCCCTACAATATTTTTCTATCTGGCTGTTGCTACTAGTACGGCGAAGATCTCGCTCGGCCGAAACTTAAGTATTTTCATGAAACGTGAAACCTTACAAAAACGCCATAAACAGAGCAATAAACACGTCTTTCGTGTCTGTATGCATTCTTATATGTATATCACTAAAGTTACCTGACAATAACCATGTAAAAGTGTGAAATTATTCCTTTTTTGTCAGAACGCATGTGCTTGTCAAGGTTTGTATATAACCGGATGTTGTTGTGAGCGAGATTAGCAAGCGGGATTTCCATAGATCTATATAAGGTCACGCTAAGAATTGCCGTCTGCTGACCATAGAGTTACATCATTAATAATGCCCCTATAAACTACTAACTTACTAACGGGTGTTTTATTTATGTCTGTGCTGCTGGCCCATTCTGGCCTCATTCTACACGAAATCGCGTTTGAACATGTGACGCAAAGGCAACATCACGTGCACAGTATGGCGGTTAATTGTGAAATGTTTTCTATGTCACCGATAAAAGTTACCTTACCTTACCTATCCTCTTCGGGCCCAGTGGCCCATAAGGCCGAAGTGAATCTCCTCCATCTTGTTCTGTCAGCTGCTACACGTCTGGCTTCGTTCCAGCTATTCCACCCCAGTATACGTCTTTCATTTTCAATAGTTGATCGCCACGTTGTCTTTGGTCGCCCAACCTTTCTTTTACCTTCAGGCGTCCAGGTCAGTGCAGTCTCACAGTTGCTGTTTTTCTCCATTCGTAGGATATGTCCTACCCACTTCCATCTTTTTAACTTGACCTCAGTGCTGATTGTTTTCAATTTTGTTTTTGCCAGAATATCTTGATTTGATACAATGTATAGCCATCGAATTTGTAGGATTCGTCTTAAACACTTGAAAAAAAAATGTATCTAACTTTCTGTTGTCTCCTTCGTTAATTTTCCATGTTTCACTTCCATACAACAACACTGGTTTAACAAGTGTGTTAAAAAGCCTCAATTTCGATCTCAATGTGTATATATTTGAACTCCATATTTGCTTCAGTTTCATGAAGGATACCCTCGCTTTACAAATTCTGTTAACAATGTCATCGCCGCCTCCTCCTTGCTTACTAACGTTCGCACCAAGGTAGTTATACTTGTCCACTTCCTTTAGCTCTTGATCATCGATTAGTACTCTGTTTTCGCACTTGCTGTCTATCCTCAATATTTGAGTTTTCTTTTTATTTATTCGTAGTCCTGTCCTTGCTGCAAATTGATTCAGTTGTCTTGTCTTTGTTTGCATGTGTGTGTGTAGCATGATGACATGAGTGCTATGTCTTCGGCAAAGTCCAGGTCCTCTAGTTTTGACGTGAAGTTCCATCTTATTCCTGTTTTGTTTCCCGCTGTTGTGTTTCTCATTATCCAGTCCACTACTATCAAGAAGATAAATCCAGACATTACATCTCCTTGTTTAACTCCAGTTTTGACCTTGAACCACTCAGATTCCTCACCTTCGTCTAACACTGTACATTCACTATCTTCGTATAACATCTGTACCATGTGGATTATCTTGCATGGAATTCCATAGCTCTCCATAATTTTCCATAGACTCTCTCGGTGCACTTGAGTCAAATGCTTTTTCAAAATCCACAAACGTGATGTATAGAGTTGCCTGCCATTCCACTACCTGTTCTATAATATTTCGTAAAATAAATATATGTTCTACTGTGCCTCTCCCACTTCTGAAACCTGCTTGTTCGTATCTCAACTTGCTGTTAACTCCATCTCTTATTCTGTCAATGAGTACTCTTCCGAATACTTTACTAGGAACAGATGTCAAAGTAATTCCTCTCCAATTCCCGCACTATGTCAGGTCACCTTTCTTCGGTATTTTAACTATCAGTCCCTGCTTCCACGTTTTCGGCACTTTCTCTTGTTCCCAAAATGTTCTGAATAATTTAACAAGCCATTTCTCTGTTGTATTCATGTCTGCTTTTAATAATTCTGCTGTAATTTCGTCCTTGCCCCCTGCTTTCCCGTTTTTCATCTTCCTTAGCGCTGTTCTAATTTCTGCCTTTGTTATTGGGTCAGTGCTGATTTCGTTTATGATCGGATCTATCTCCACATCTGTTACAGGGTCATCAGGTATAGGTCTATTAAGGATTTCCTCAAAGTGCTCTTTCCATCGCTTCCTTCTGGCCAATCCTTCCGTTATTAAGTTTCCACCTTTGTCTTTCACTGCATTTGTTGTCTTACGTTTGTCATTACTCAGGGTTACTCAGGGTGGGAAAATGGTACCTGTTACAACGAGGTTATTGAGTCTGCAGAAGTAAACAAGTCTTTCTCCATTGTCATTTCTTTCACCTACTCCATGACTTCCTATTATGTTTTCATATCCGTCGTTGTCTTCTCCAACTTTGGCATTTAAATCCCCCATTACTAAGAGTATGTCGTGCTTATGAACATTGTCCACAACTGTCTGGAGCTGTTCGTAGAAATTGTCTTTATCTTCGACGCTGGCTTCATTTGTTGGTGCATAGACTTGTATGATCGATAACTTTACATACATGGAGAAGAATCTAGCATAAATAATTCTATCACTGATATGTTTCCATTCAAGCAATGCTTGTTCTGCTTTCTTCATCATCATTATTGCTACTCCGTGTCTGTGTATGTTGTCTTCTCTCCCTGAAAAAATTATGCTCTCTCCGGTGTTCATCTTGACTTTTCCTTGTCCCATCCATCTGCATTCACTAATGCCCATGACATCTATTTTATATTTGTCCATTTCTCTTGCAAGCTGGGCTGATTTCCCTATAGAGTATAACGTTCTCACATTCCAACATCCTATATTTACATTAACTTTTGGCTTGGTTAACGACGTTGTCAGCTTCCGAACTTCCGTTTGGCTTTGATCCGGAAGCGTCATACTGTCCAAATAAATGATGTCATCATCTGCTGGTATCTGGGCCGTCGCCTTCCTGTAGCCATTTCCAGCACAAGCTGGCTTTTGAAATTCACTTCTGGTTTCTGTAACATCATTTGAGCTGGGAGGGTTGTTGGCCCTCCGCAGTAGGTTTATTTTCGGGGTTTTCCTTCCCTTAGCCATAGCCTCGTTTGCCCAGCACAATGTACTGGTTACCGGGGTGCACCACGGGGAGGTGAGGTTGACTTGAGTGTCTTTACGGTTGAGCGCATCAACACCCCTTACACCCCCACCGATAAAAGTACTCATAAGTAATTATTTGGAGCACATTTCTTCAGTTTCTTGACGCCCAATCGTCGGTTGTATTTCACGGAATACACATGTGAAACGGTTAGTGCGTATCGGTTTAAAAACTTAAGTTATTAGTTCCGTAGCCAAATGGCTACGGAACTGCCAAAATGGCGAGTTAGCAAATGCCCGTCAGGCCTTTCGCCCCACAGACGAAGAGCGGGGCGAAAAATTTTGCGTACCGTTTCTCATAAATGATAAGTACGATTTAGCTCTTAAAAATCGATTTCGCTTCTTAGCTATGATCAAAATAGAAAATTGCGTTGCAGTAAGAATAAATAAAAAAAACGTCATAGAAACGCTGCTTAAAAATACTTCTAACTTACGACGAGGTTAGACCGCTCATAAAATCCACAATAAACAGTAAATTTACCTAACTGCGTATTATCTAGACTCCACTTTTACGTAGAGATCCAGTTTTTGACAGTCAAATAAGTTTTCAAAATGTGAGCGAGGAATAGCTCGTAAATTATGGCTTTTGTCTACAGCGTCTATTTTACAGCTAACAAGTCGTCGTGTGCGCTGTTTTATGGCATCGCGAAGGTCAAGGTTGTTCGCGAAACGTTTGCTATTAAATTTTTAACCAATTACTACTAGTATATTAAAAAAAATCAAAATTGTTTTATAATCATTTAAACACTTCTGTCTGATAAAGTATGTTATGCGGTTTATCATCCTTTTTGAATTTTTTCAATATCTTTATTAGTTGCGAAGTTATTCCACATTTTTGGCTTCCAAAAAGGGTCTATTTTGTCTTATGGAATCGAGTCCATTTCTTGTGACCTTTCTGTTTGGTGGCTGCGCTGCCACTGAATGCAGGGGAACATGTGATGTAATGTTTACTAAAGAAGATATTGAGGTGGAATAAAAAGTTAGAGGACCCTAAAAAGTTTGACATAATATGTGACCTTGACATGACCTATTTATTTGACCTTGACCTACGATGACCTATTTATGTTGAAAAATGGCCAAATTAAGTAATTATGTATGATATGTGAGACCAGGGAGGGGTGTAAGGGAGAATTTATGTACATATTGACCTTAATACCCATTACTGACATAGTTTATTACAACTTGACCTTTGACCCATTTACATGTCATGATGGCCTATTTATATTTTAATTAAGTCTGGATTGGAATGCTATCAAGTCAATAGAGGCTGTAATTGTTACCCATAATATTGACTTTAGTGACCTGATTATTTGACCTCCATTGACCTTTGACCAATTTATGTGAATAAATTACCTATTTCAGTCATAAGTAATTGTACGTGACAGTGTTGTTTTTTAAATTTACTGAGGCATGTTAAGGAGAAATGGTGTACATAATTGACTTTACTACAGTATGACATTTTGATGACATAATTTATTGTAATGTGACATTTGCATAACAACAGGTATTAATGGCCTAACTATTTATAATTAAATGACACATGAAGTTGGCAAATTCATAGAATTTGTATTCTTTATTGTATATTGAATACAAGAATGGTGAAATATTTTTTTGGAAAAAAATCCACACTCTCCTTCCATAAAATAAACACAATTTATTAATTTTAGAGTGCTTTGACATTTTCTGCATGCACAATGCAGCAATATTTATAGTTAACAGTGGTTAACTGTGTCAAAATTGGTTCACAGTACACTGCATGTTCACCACATCAATTTCACTGTGAAATAATGTCCTGCACTTCAACATGAAGTAATGTTTACATACTATTTACAGTAGCTGATAAGGAGTCATGGAAAAAGGACAACACACAAAGCAAAGCAATGCAGCAGTACAAGAAATAGTTGGCTTCACCCCGTTATAATGGAACTATAAGGAAGAAGGCTCAGTACAGCAATCTTCACAGTTCAGTTTCATAAATCCATGCCAGTGTATGTGTCAGTGTTCACATGGTAATGCAGGCTCAGTGCAGAAATATTCATATTTCAATGTCTCAAATTAATGTCAAGCATTTGAACATGAAGTATTGTTTATAATGTTCACATGATACTGTTGGCTAAGTGTACACATACTCAGGGTTTACTGTTTCGTAAATCCATACATGTGTAATGTGTCAATGTCCATTGTAGACTAGGTGTATATATATATTCACCATTTCTACACAATATTGAGTCTTCACAAGCTTTGTCCGTCTTCTGCTGTATGAAGTGGGGTCTGTAAGCTTTGATTGGTCCATTGCTCTATATTATCCAGTAAAATCCGTGAAAGGTGTAGTGTGTCACAGTATACTATGACCAGATCAATCATGACCCATAGGTATGAAAAGGTAGTTTACCTTAGAAAAGGAAAGACATACCATGGGTAGCCTATTGCGCGAAATTCAAGTTGAGCTAGCAGCTACAGCAAAGGTGTTCATCACACGATCTAAGCAGGATTGATGTAATTGAAGCAACAGTATGCCAAATATCAAACGTACCAGTTAAGAGAAAATTGTGACTTTTAAGAAAAACAATTTGCAAGTGGGAATTTACATATTATTATTGAACAATAAATAAATGAACTAGAAACAATTTTGATTGAGTAAAATGTTGAGAAACGTTGCACATGCAGTAACACCAGGAGAGCAACCAACACCTACTGCGAACATCGCTTAGCAGCAGCTACAGCAGCTGACCTTATGCTACTGACGTACCTAGGCATGCCAACTGCACTCATGTGTACACTGTCTCTCGCAAAATTTACCCCCTTCGACAACTTCAAATGGTGCCATAAATTTATGTTTTCAATTTTTGCAATCAATGTAGACATTTTATTTTTGACAACCTGGCGGGCACTATCAAAATCAGGTCTGACTTCAAAACGTCCACACTCTACTGGTATATGGGTCAATATCTCGCATACTACTACCTGGGACACAGAGAGTATTGTAAGCAGCTCGCGTGCGAATGCTACAATACGCTCTGCCATGTCCTCAGGTACACAACCATTACCTAAATCATTTGTTCCGATGTCAACCAGAACGACAGTTGGTGCAATTACCCGCACCGCTCTCAGTTCACGAAAGAGGCGATCCACGGTAAGTCCCCCTTTCTCTCGGAAAACGACCTTTCCAAACATATCGGCAAGGTCAAGATCTGGTTGATAGTACCTGTGCCGCTCCCCACCTACCTCACCGACTTGGCACACGTGGTGCATCCTCCTCACAAAACTGTGCCCTATCACCAGCAAAATCGGCTTTTCCATATTCTGGAAAGAAAGATTGCACAAATCGTTATGTTTACGTGCCTATTCCCTACATTTTTAGAAGTGCAGTATTACCACCCTGTTCTTAGTGCACACAGCACCGATGTTTTATCAGTGTTGTGATTCACAACAGAAACCACGAGGAGGTGACAATGTGAACCTTCTGTCTATGTATGTGAGTATGCGAGGATGTTTGTATGAGTGTACGTTTGAGTACATGACATCATAAATAGTATATATTATGCTATACGTATATATTATATGCTGACCTTCGATACTTATATAAATATTATACATTTATGCTATACAGTGTACATTTTATATATATATATATATATATATATATATATATATATATATATATATATATACGCATGCTATATCCATGTCACTATTAATAAACAATCAACCTACGTAATTAAATATTATGCTATATATTGTACACATACACACACACACATATATATATATATATATATATATATATATATAAGATAAATAGTATTTGCCCTAACGTTTAGTTATAATTTATTTACTCTGTCACATGCTGTTTGAACCAGTATCGCTCTGGTAGACATCTAACAGAGTTATATATATATATATATATATATATATATATATATATATATATATATATATATATATATATATATATATACATATACATGTATATACATATTAGAACTGACACAGCTTGATGCTGAAGTGGCTGACCTTCCATCCCTAATGAACAATGCTGATGATGTCATTACATTTTCAAAGCTGTTGTAGAACCAAATCTCCCCGGATAATATCAGTGATAATTTCACCAGGTTTCATGTAGCAAGGTGTTTCCTCTCTCTCATATGTAACCTTATATTCACTGGTCTCATTCATGAATTAGACTATCTGACCATAGTATCAATCTCTTTGATGGGTTTCATTAGCCCATTGGTGTGCAATGTACATGCCAGTCAGGGACTCTGGGTCTCTAATGATGTCACTGAGATCTTCAGATTCCAAAGGAAGTTCTGCCCCTGTGAGCTTACCTAGATGTACCTTAAGCTGATCAACTGTAGCATGCGTGAATGAGATCTGATCACCTGCACATTTCAGAACTTTGGTCCAGATGTTGATTTGTGCTTTCAAGATCGACTTGGCACTGGTCATCGAGAGTTTCCTGGTTTCATCTTCAATTTTACCCGGGGAGATCCACAAACCACCGTGCTTATATGCCAGCTCAAACCACTGCTCGGTCTTTTCACGAGCACTGTTCTCACGTTGGTGAATTCTCTGGCGTGAGAGTCGGAGCTTCTCCTGGAGCTCCCTTTGTAGCTGTTCCCTTCTTTCTTTTCTTTCGGCCTCAGTGTTTCTCCTGGCTACTTTCCTGGCATGGTCTGTGCACTCACGATTTGCTCCATCGTCCCGCTCAACCAACCAACTGCTCGTTTTGTTCACTTGGAACATCACTTTTGATTCGACGTGGCTTGGCTTGGCATTTTTAGCACGGTAGATGATTTGGTCAGCTATAGCAAAGTTTTTTCACCGCTGATGTTTGTTGCGCTACAAGACCTGGCCTGATGTTGTAAGGCCTCGCTTGGGTCCCAATATCGGCCGCCAGGAAGCTGATCCTTGAGTTGCCGCTCAATGATGATAAGACAAGCCTGACATAGGTCCTGCAGCAATGTGATGGTTTTGCAATCGGTGGATGTTGGCTTCATGAGACTATCCAGGGCAACGTCATCCTTGATGGCTACATCAGCGAAGACTGATGGTGGGCTGGGTCTGAGCAGTTGTCTAGCATCCTGTGACCATGACTGAAACTTCCCTTGGGCCTCAGCATAATATATATTCATGTCAAGGATGTTGTTATCTTGGCCAACCAACCGCATCCAGGGCCCAGTCAACACTTTGCCAATGATACCAAGGGCCCGTGTCGTCACATGAAGTACATCCAATTTCAATGCATTGGCGACACTCTGCTGGACTGCATTTGCTGGAATGTGTGACCTGACAAAAAAATCCTGTAACGAGGTGTTGTATTGATACAGGAGGCCACTGGTGAGGAAGTACAGATGAAAACGGTTGCCTATGTACCGATTGTACACAACGGACTTGTTTTGTGTTTCTGCAGTTGGAATCCCTGTGACTTTTAGGTGTTCACGAAGAAGATCAGCACAGTTGTACAGTGGATCATGGAACAGCTTATCTGCACACCGCAGCAATCCCTTTGTGTCGGATTCTGTTCGAAGGGTGAATGGATACTTGTCACTCTTTTTCAAGTCTTTTATGTTGTTTGTGACCTCAAACGACTTGATGACTTTCACACATTCCTTCGCCATCCCATCAACAGGGTGCATTGCATACCGGAAACTTGTAAGTTCTTTCCCAAGTTTCTGTCCCATTATACGATCAACTGCATCGTTGGTCTTGCATCGATCCGTCATGGTGCTTACAATGTGGGATTTGATGTCAACAGAAGATGTTCCGGGCATTGCTGTTTCGATAGCGCCAATGTCACACATTATCGTATCCACGTACTCAACTGCAGTCCCACCTCCTTGTTGGCTGAGGCCTACCAAAAGGGTTTGCTCTTCCGTGGCAATCTCGGTTTCCACCAGGTGGCTGACCATTTTTGTTGTTCCATCATACTTCACTGTCAGATCTGTTTGACCTGTCAGGGCTTCGGCAATCTGCTGGCGAGCAACAACTTTAATTTCTTTGCACATGTTGTTATTCTTGCTATAACTAGGGAGTGGTCCCTCTACCTCAGCACCTGTGACGGTTTTCACTACAAGCCTGATTGCCGGTGACACATTTGGCTGAGAAACTCCCAGGCTTTGTATGTGGTAGCTTGCCTGGCGAATTTCAGACTTGTAGGTTTTCCCGTCCTGCTTTGTTATTATGTGACCAGTTCTATCCTCGATGGCATCCTTGGCGGTGGCTGACTCATTTTCCCAGTATTTGACTTGTTGACTTAATTTTGTCACCCTATGCTTAGTTTGACGCAACAGGTTGGTATACACTATTTTATAATCAGGGTTACTGGCATCATACTTACGTTTGAATCGTTTACTTTGTTTACGTTTTGCTGTTTTTAACCTATGCAATTCATCACGCAGCTCTTGATTTTGCATTTGTAGTTTGGACACATTTTTCAGTTTAGCTTTTGCGGAACGATACTTTGAAATTCAAGAAGCTATTGATTTATCCTTACGTTTTAATGTCTGGTTTATCGTTTTTCTGTTGAACAGTTGCATTCGATGTTTCATCTTCAGATTCTCATTCTTTACCTTGATATATTCTGCTTTTACAAAGGCCAATATGTCCTTAAGTGTCTGATTTTCTTCCACTAGTTTTGTTGTCTCTACTACTTGTTCAAACACGGCCGAGATTGTTACTTTTGGCTGCTCTTGCTTGCTGTCAGGATTTTTAATTACACACTTCTTTACTTTAGTAGGCAACTTCAACTGATCTGCCAAATATGCCCCCAATTTAACAGGATCTTTAGCTCTTTGCATTTTAACGCGTTCTACTTTCACATTCTTAAATAATGTCCGCAAATCTACAAATGATATGTGATTCATGTTTGCCCATATACTGAAACAAAGGCTACCTTTATATCTGACCATGAAATATTCATCTTCTTTACTTTCTCGTTTGCCATTAGACAGAAAATCTCATAAACAACCTGATGCGTCATTGTTTCTGGTGTTAACTTTTTTTACTATGCTAATAAATTCATCCTTTGAGGTAAATTCTATTCCTAGCAGATGACAAGATGATGAAGAATGTCTGGCCATGTTTATTTTTAAAGATGTTAACTGACCTAACTTATCCATATTTATATTTTCATTGAAATTATGTCAGCAGTAAATGTTTGTATGTGAATATGCAAGAAGTTTGTATGATACAGTAAAGTACTGTATTGTAGTTCTAATGCGTTTCAGTTTATAATTAATACTGGTTTAACAAAATTACCGGTACATTTTTTTTTACTACTAACTTAATAAACTTCAATCATACTTACACCATACTTACGCTATATTAGTGAAAATGTACAATTTCAAAACGACATGCAAATAATGCGAATTGTGAACTTATCTTTACTATACACTTATCTTTGCCAAAAAAAACATAGCTTTACTGTTATCCTTCAAATGCATTGTGGAATCCTAGAACATGAAATAGAGTATAAAAATATACATTATATATATATATATATATATATATATATATATATATATATATATATATATATATTATATGCAGTACTAATACTGTTAATTAACATGACAATCCTTACACTACAAATAACTACTTTACACAAAATAGCTTTTAAAATGTTTGTAGTCCTACATGTTAACAGGTTGATAATTCCGATTACTAATCTGATGTATTCCATAAGTAAATACACACACACGCACGCACGCACGCACGCACGCACGCACACACACACACACACACGCACACACACACACACGTGGTGTGCATAAAAATATGTGTAGAAAGAATAAAAAATAAATAAATATGCACACAAAAAGAATTGCTTAACAAACTCTCATTTACCTCATTTATTTATCTTTGAATCGTAATATAAGGGAAGGACACCCCAAATAATAAATGTTTGATTGAGTGTATACATGCAGAAATATCAACACATAATTGTAAAAGTGCAGATGGCGTGGATTTAACTTTTGAAATATCACGACGTGAGACCCACTTAAAAATGCACCTAGGGCTAGGCCACGCACAAACGATTGCGTGGATTTTGAATTGCGGAAAACGACTTGACCTAAATTACTAGAAAACGCCGTTAGAATAGAGCCTACGTTCCCAGTTTCAGTGATAACAGTTGAAAATCTATTAAAAACTAGCTTAATTTACTAATGCTGAAGAAGCATGATCTTTAATTACTTGTTCACAATAAGCCTATAGTAACAGTAAGGTTGTTTGCACAAAGTATTTAATTATTTATATGGCGCGCGCCCATCCCGCACCGCTCCCCAGGAACCTGCGGCCGCGCAACGATTAAACTATACCAACAACGCAAACGCAATTTTAAACGCTAAACAGCGTGCGCATAGCTAATTTTCCGAACGATGCTGTACTCGGGCGAAAAAACCCACAGTCATAATACGCACATCATCGTAATGCTGAAATACTGCCGATTTCATTTATTGACATGCTAAAGTTGTTCAATGATTATTTACCATTATTTTTAACTACTATTCACAAGGCAAAAGTTAACACCAGCTTACCTCGGTCAATGTCAATCCAAGAAGGCCCGCGAAAAGTTGACATGTTTCTTCAGTCTTTCATTGGTTGGTATATGCATCAGTCAAGGTCACACGTTCGTTTGCATAATGTTATGATTGACATCTGCATGACCATCAAAAACAGGCGGAGCCTAAGATGGAGGTCACATATTCTGGGTCAATTTCTACGTACAAATTTTCCGCAGCGCACCTAGCGGATTCTAATATACCGTGTTGTGGTGACTGTCCAACTAAGTCTAAGTCTAAGACTAACTCACTAAGTCAGTGATTTTAGTAGCGAGTTTAGACGAAACTTTACTGGGGTCGGCTACTATGTACTATTGACGGCATAGTAAATGGTTAATCCATCGAGTGCATCAGTGAGGGATTGCTCTACTTTTTCGAAGGATTGTTCCTGGGATGCAGTTCAGAGATTGCCTGCATATAGGAAACCTCGTGTTTGGATGTATCGGTTGGTCATTTGTGTAGATGTTAAACAGTAATGGAGCAAGGCCGCTGCCTTGAGGTACTCTTGAATGCCAAATAAACGTATAGGCCAAATAAAAGTATAGGGTGGCAAATCGGTCAAATTTAATAATAGTATAGTGCCGAATAACAGTATGGGGGGCAAGCCCGTTTCAGGGGAAACCGTCGCCAGCCAGTTAGTGAGTTACACCCGGTTTGAGGCGCTGCGCACGGCGGCCATTTACGGTCGGTTTACGCGGCGATAATGGCGTTTTAACTAATACTATACCATGTCGAGCTAAGGATTCTGACCGATTCATCTAATCATGGAAATCTAACGGTCTAATGCTACAGAATAACAAATGAAAATCTAGGATCCTCAGAAGCACGAGATCCCACTAAATTCACTACTCGAAAGGATAAAAACTTGGCCGTCAGAGGGAGTCACATGCACACTCTAGTTGGGAGCACTTGGTTTTAGCGCGAGCGGTAAACCGCCCGTGGATGATTGATTAGAGCTAGCAATAGGGAGTGATAGCGATTGCTGTCCTAAAAGTTATACCCTGCATAATTTGCCTCGTTTATCAGAAAATATAGGCTGGTACAAATGTCTAAATTTAATAATAATATAGTGTACGCGTATAGGGACGCTTATTCGGCACTCAAGAGTAGTCCATTCTTCTGTCTGCGTCATCTGCTACGTTTACCCTCAAGATCCACAAAGAAATGTCTACAGGCCAGCATGTTCTGAATCAGTTTAGTAAGTCTTACATCCTTTGTTATCTGGAATAACTTCTGCACAAGAATCCTTTGATTGACTGTATCATATGCCACAGACAAATCAACAAAGGCAGCACCAGTTATTGACCCTTTCTCATATCCATCCTCAAAAAAATTGAGTGAGATTCAGAAGCTAGCTTGTGCAGGATTTTCGTGGTCTGAAACCTGCTTGCTCTGAAATGAGATGCTGATCCACAAAGGGACCCAGCTGATTTAGAATGAGTCTCTCGAATAGTTTATACGTGTGCCAAAGCAGAGCGACGGGTGTGTGTGTGAAGCTCTTGAGGTGGGCAGGATCTTTTCCAGGCTTCAGTATAGCCACTATTCTAGGTTGTGTCCACAACTTTGGGATTTTGTTAGTTCTCGAGCAGTTGTTGAACATGTCTAGTAGCCACCGAAGAGCTACAGACTCACTGAGGTTCTACAGTGTCTCAACTCACAACAGACAGCGAGATTGTCTGCAGCCATGACATACTCAACGATGTCCTACTTCTAAGCATGAACCCTCGTGACCAGTTTCACATTGGTCAGGTGATCCTCCACTGCTGGCTTTGCACGTTGTCAAGTTGATATGATGATTAGAGTGGTGTTTGTTACCGTGAATGAGTTTGTTTGCATAGCTGCCATCAGTTCAAGAACCAATTCTGCATGAAAATTAAAATAGCAATTTTTTTAATCAGCATCTTTATGAGATCAAGCCTCAACACGGTCGTCTTTCAACTGGGTCATTCCATAATAGACCACAGTGTTTCTGATTGCCCCTCCAATCTTGATAGCATATGAATGGCCCTGTTTATGTAGCGTCAAAGTAGTTCAAACATTTAATAACCATGAAAGACATGGAGCTTCAAAACGTCTGGATAGTAGTTTTCTAAGCTGCATAATCTACTTAAGTTAAGTAGATAGAAGTTAAAAAGTGTAATGCAAAGGCCAATTTCCCTTATCTTTGACATGAGATAGATGAAACGAGTAATTTCCAGTTTTTATGAAATTTTCTTTTAACAAGGTTATCGTATCTGCAAATGTCTTACAATTACAACAAGCCTATGGTAAGTGTTTGGGATACAATAAATTGAAGTTAGGATAGCAGTACAGTAATGTTCATATTATAATTCTTGTGAGGAAGGAATATACTGGTTGAGGCATAGCAAATGTCAACAAGTTTATTACACCTTAAACTAACAATGACATACACACTTGACTGCACGAATTCACATTTAATGACCATCAAGACATGCAGCTTCAAGATATATGAATAATTATTATTAGTTTTCTTAGCTTTAGTTCAATACATAACATACAATGTTTCAGCTTCATAACATTGGGAATATAAAGGATCACTTATGTAATATCGAGTTCTTTTGGTTGTAACTGCGTCCTACAGTATGCATGTAGGTGCGACCTTGTACATCATCAGCAGGCTTGCACACCAGGATATAAAAACATGGGTCATATCTTAGCTTCAGCACTATGAAAATTATACCAAAGTTTATCTTCACATAATTATTAAGAGGTAGTGCAAATGTTTTCCATTTTTAATATGCAGCAGGAAACCATTTAACATTGAAACTGAACATTTGTTATGAAACTAACTCTTCTGAAAGTAACAAAATCAGAGGAGGTTAAAATCATCACTGGTCAATTTAATATGGAATAACCCAAATTCTATATTCAGATTGTCATTTGCTTTACTCGATTCAAGGCACACACTTACATACCAGGTACCTACTATCACATAATAAAGTATCTTCATAATCACATTACAAGTATCCAAAATTTACATGGATACCAAACCGCATAAAATTGTATTGTTAGTCAAATAAATTAACATGGGTATGCATAACTGAGCACTAGTGCTTCGTAACATGTATGTGCAGTATAAAGAAACGATTCCTGCAAAGCCATAATCACTATGGAAAATACCTGTCATGGTTTAGTCATTGCATTGCACGTTTTGTGGGACAAGTGAATCCCATAGGCAGTGGTGCCACCTAGAGGTGTTTTAAAACTTAAAAGGCAAATACATTATTATTAGTGTTTTTTAATATAATATTTATATTTTAATGTTTGAATAAATTGATGAGTATGGTTGCATAGCCTTGATCTATATATGATTGACAATATACACTTTATCTTATGTCCCACACCACGTAAGACAAGCTTTGATCATCTAATTCTAATCAACTTTTTGTTCCCAGTGTTAAGAAAAATTTCGGAACTAGAGCTATTTTTTGTTGTTGAAACTCACTCCCTGTTAGTGTTAAGTCTGTAGGAACTATAACAACATTTCGCTGTAAACTAAAAATCCACCTGTTTAAACTCCATAGCTCCTCAGCGTACCAATCCAATTGTTTACAACTGGAACTGCTTATTTAAGGGTGTTATCATGGAATCTACGAATGGCAGCGATTAAGCATGGTGTAGGGTTTGTGCTTATGATGATGTGAAGGTTGTTGTTTCTATTGTCTACATGACAGTGGTACACTGCATATCTGACTTGTTGGCAAGTCACAAACTGGCAAGTCAAGTCTCAAGTCAATGACTTGCAATCAACTCTCAATTCAAGTCTCGAGTCATATCTCTAAATTGTCACAAGATGATCTCGTTTCCTATCTGTTTCAAGCAATCAGACTTGTTAGCAAGTGACAAACTGGCAAGTCAAGTCAAGTTTCAAGTCAATGATGACCTCCAAGTGAAGTCGTATATATATATATATATATATATATATATATATATATATATATATATATATATATATATATATATATATATATATATATATATATATATATATATATATATATATATATATATATATATATATATATATATATATATATATATATATTGTGTGTGTGTGTGTGTGCACAAGTGCAATAAATTAATTCATGATATTTACAAAACGTTGAAAGCAAAAGTTTATGAAAAAATTTGAAATCTGTGAATCACCAAATTTCTGACATCTACACTGGTTACGGTAGTAGAATGTATGCATCAATCATATTTCAGTATAACAGTGGAGTTGTTTCTCCATCCTCAGTTGAATTAGCTATCATGAATCCGGTTCACTGATGTCCAAATATGTAATGTGCGAATACTGTATTCGCAAAGCGCATGGTAACAGCATTTCTGTTAACACTTATTTTGATACAGACCGCTAGTTAAAAAAGTTGTGAGAAGATGTCTGACAAAAGAGAAAGATTCTATCGTTAGAAGAACACGTAAAAGTTGTGGATAGATGAGCAAAAGGAGAGTGTTCCCAAGCAATTTCCATCAGCCTGAATGTGCTATGCAGATCCAGACGATTGCAAAAGAGAAAGACAAAAGTTGGCGCAGATGACAAGATAGCAAAAGCACCAAGAGAAAGTATGGGGAGATTAGTTTTTATCCCGCGACAGTTATGATTTATTTAGAATGCAGTATGTCATTTGTTTGGAATGGACTAGTTATTTATTTAGACTGCAGCAGTGATAATTACTGATGATTTGTTTACATGCAGCTATGATAATTTGTATATTATGCAGTTTTATGTTTGATTGAATAAAGCACGTTTCATGTTATTGACAGCAAATGACGTGTATATATTTAAGTGTGGATGAGACAAAAATGGTCAAACCCCTCACGAGAGACCACCCCTCTTTTAAGACCACATCACTTCGATTTCGTGGGCAGTTTTAAATGAGGGGTTCTACTATAGTGGTATCACTTGGTGACTAGCGTAGAACTGAAAACTTGTGCCAAATGTTTAACACCAGATAGCGACACTTTTCAGTTATTCCACACTAGTCAAATTACAATAATTATGGATCCTGCTGATTAAAAAGGGGATGTATGCTAATTAAGGCACGTACGTTTAATAAGTCAAATACGGTACTTTTAGTCACATCCGCAGTTGATATAAAAAAATGCAAATGCATAAATTTCGCCGATCACATGACAAAATTATGAAACTTCACCAAGGGTGAAATTCGTAATTCATGATTTTTCAGTGTTTCCATTTTCACTTCAATTAATGTTTGACCAAACATTAACTAATTTAATAGTTTGTCTGATGAGTTCACAAAATCTACATACAAAAGAGCTAGCATGTTGCAGTGGATACTAGGTAGGTTTGATTTTTCGCAAAATGAATTTGAAATGGGACTAGCGAAAAAATCGAACTGAGGACGGACCTTTAAGTCAATAGTCCAATGCATTGTAATATGTTTTTTTTTAACCAGTTCATGGTTTTTATCTTCCTAGACTACGGTTTTGTTTCGTAGGTATTGACAGGTATGAGAAATCATCATGAAACACCACAACAATCACACCAGTCTAAGTAACATCACAATCTTTGTCGCAACATGGTCACAGCTTAAACAAATGTTATGCAAGCTGACCAGGTGGGTGATGCATCGTAAAATGAAATGGATAATAAAATTTACCTCAGTAATAATTATACACAAACAATGCAGCTGTGAACATTGCAAATTTAAATATACATCATGTTCATTTTGCTTGTCCTATTGAGACACTTCATTTTCTAACTGATGCTTAACTTGTCTTGTTAACAGGTCCACGTGCGAAATAGTATCTTTTTCTTACTGCATTAGTTCACCAACGGTTATCACAAATTTAACATTATAATTTACTTAATAAATCATACACACAATGGACTGGTGTGGAGTATTACTGTCAGCTGATTGGAAGACAGATAGCCTGCTGACACTGGAACATAATACTAATTGCTTAGGAAATTGGAGCTTACGGCATTGCTGTTGCTCCTCACATTCAGGGCCATCATATCGTTGCATGTAGGTTCAATGCTTATAGACAAAGGTTCACAAACATTAAAATAAACTTACTGCACATGATTTCTGATATGTTAAGCCAACATTTAAGGTAGAAACAATGTCATACACATTAAGCGATCTAGTGTTAACTCAACCGGCATTTTTCTAGCAATGCATTGTAATTATGACACAAGACCAACCATTCATAAAATTACCTTATATAAGTATTAGCTGATTTTAAATTGGTGTTCTTAGCTGAGCTATTTCTCTTAGTTTAAACTAAACACAAACATTTGTTCCGTGAATGGATAGATGATCCGGTTTCTTGGTTATTAATATTAAGCATAATTACCTCTCAAGAAACTTGATGTTTGTTCTGAGTATTTCGACTGCATGTCGCAGTCTTCTTCAGCAGACTGAAGTTTCCGGGAAACGCGGGAAAGACAACAACAAAAATATGATCAACTGTTATCCAAACAACAACACGGAGCGGACAGTCCACAACTAGATGACCCGGACAACATCACAGAGAGGTGGGTCATTAATCTAGCGAACAGACATTTAGACAGTGACGAAGTCAGCCTATTGAAGAAAGGTTTACATTTTGCGGTTACCCCACAGAACCTTCCCATAGACGATCTGATAACGACAACAGAATTAGCATGTAAGAACATCAAAGAAAAACAGGGCCGATGGGTTGAGATGTGAGGTAGCTAAAGCCGTGATGAAGCACAAAGCCAAGAAAAAGAGATCTAACATATCACTGGAAGAGAGGAAAGCACTTCAAACTTTACGTAGCGACAAGACGATGAAGATTCTACCAGCAGACAAGGGTAGAGCAACTGTGATTATGAAGGCCACAGATTACGACGCAAAGATTGCTGGACTATTAGTAGACGACACCACCTACAAAAAATTGGAAAGGGACCCCACCAAAGTTTACAAAAGTAAACTAGTCAACACCTTGAAAGAGTGGAAAAGAACCAAGACGATCTCAGATGCCCTATACTACAGGATACTATTTGTGATTGAATGAGCAACAAATTCATAATTATATGTATGAACTTTCAAACAAAGTATCTCAGCACAGCCATATCTAAGTGTGACAGTGGGTGGATTATAATGGAATGTAAAGATTCAGGGAACAGATCCACAGGCACCTGTATAGCAGCAATTGATGGCATCTTTTCATACACAGCAATACAATTTTGGCGGTGCATATTGTCCTTATTTAGGAGCATGATATGTATCTAATGATGTCTAGTGTAGATTATTAAAAGGATATCTTCAGTTGTTGGACCAATACTTGGCGATAAAACTAGCGGTGTATCATAACGTTCCATCTTGTAACATTCTAACCACACGCCTTTACACTGCCATGTGACAGTTCATGAACTGTTGTACATGCCTCTGAGTGCTATTAAGATTAAATGCAAAGAAATGTGGCATATCAATGTAAGTGCTACATACTATGATTACGCAAGTATGATTTGTGAATTGGTGGTAATGAAAGATTGTAACAATGATGCTGTCTTAAATAAGGAAGAATGTAATGCTGTGATTTTATATCTTAGCACAATATAATTTGTTTTCTAACTGCTGTTTTTCTATGAAACTTTATCATTTGTTTAATGTGTACATGTTTGTGGATCTTGAGTCTGAATAAAGAAGAAAATAATAATAATAAGTATGTGCAGTTATAAGGCGGTTTTCTTTATGCATGTGCGAGACTGAAAATGGCAGTGAAAACAAATAGTGTCCCAAAAAATGCATAGTTGATCAATTAAGCCAGGCTTAAATACATTTCACCATGGATTGCTCACACCAATGGCTTTCAGAACATATAATAGTTTGCCTATCTTATCAATGTCTAAAATTATAAAACAAGCCAAAAATGGCAAAAATAGCATATCAAACTGAAGTTTGCTTATGGGTGTTATAGACGTGAATTGTTTCCAGCTTACTGACCTCATTAGCAGTGTTGTGTGTGCCAACAATCTTCACAAAGGTAACAGGCATCTTCCTGAATTTAATACTCTGCCATTACCTGAAATAATTGTTTAGAATGTTCAATAAAAAGAGATAAAGTCTGTGTCGAGAAATGATGTGAAAGTATCATTCCATGATCATACATTATTAGCACATTCTTAATTCTGGTGGAATTGAAAAATATCGAAGTTGAACATTAAGTAGGACTACGTTATCAGCACGTAAGTTGCTGCCGGTTATAACCCCGTCTCATCTCGTGTTCTAAAAGTAGTTCCAGTTTGGCTAGGTTTGTTTGAAATGTCTCCGTAATAAAATTCAAACTTCATGCAAAATATATAAGCAAGCATCAGGTAAAAACATCATGGCAGAAGGGGGAAATGGTGTAGATATCACTCGAAGTGGAAGAATTGTTAAACCCCGCAAAAATACAGAGAATTCGATGATGAAAATATCGGCCACCCTGACAGAGATTGGTTAGTATGATAGTCAGCTGCTTCTGTAACAAATGCAAACCAAAAGCACTCAATGTTATACACACAGATAAGGAAATAGAGGATCACTGTGCAGAGTATATGAAGCAGATCACAAACCACGTTGTTCAAGTAGAATCAAGAGACAGAAGGCACCAAGGAGTGAGAAGAAGACAGACAAGGAGAAATATGGCAGGGAGATAGAAGGCACAGAGGAATGAGAAGAATACATACGAGGAGACAGAAGGCACAGAGGAGTAAGAAGACAAACAAGGAGATAAAAGGCAGGGAGACAGAAGGAACAGAGGAGTGAGAAGAAGGCAAACAAGTAGAGAGACGACAGGGAGATAGAAGGCACCAAGGAGTGAGAGGAAGACAGAAAAGGAGAGAGATGGCACAGAAGAGTGAGAAGAAGACAGACAAGGAGAGTGATGGCAGGGGGACAGAAGAGTGAGAAGACATATAAGGAGAGAGGTGGCAGGGAGACAGAAGGCACAGAAGAGTGGGAAGAAGACAGTTGGAAGGAGGCTGAAAGGAGATCAAATCATGTAGGCTTTGTTGATGTCACATATATAATAGGTTGACTGTCTTGATGCCACAAAAAATGTTCTCATAGGATGTGGAACTTACTAACAGCACTTGCAAATATACAGTAAACTAGTGAATTTTGTGTAGCCATCGCAGTGCAAAGAGACGCTACTCACTTGCATTGCACCTTCGTCCTGTCTGTTACTGTGTGCCACTGTTGTTGGTTGGTAGACACTGCTACATAGTACGAGTAGCTGCGTCCATCACAGTCCCACAGCAACATCCTGTAAACAGACCCATTCGTTTCTGTAAATAACATACTTATCTGTTCATTTCCATAAGTGGGTAGTATTAAAGTATGTGCTGGTCTTATTGTTGTTGTGGCATTAGCAGGGTTTCTGTTGCTACTATAGGATGCAGTTGTAAAACTTAAAATAACTTAAAAGACCAGCTGATTGAAGTAACAGATCTTTGAAGTAGAAAGCGGTATGAAATAATAATAACAGCATGCCATGCTACATATTCTTCTTAGTTATCATACTGCTTGAAACAATGTCAAAATGATGTCTAAAAGACATATGAAATATTTAATTTTGATTATTTTTCAACCATTTTTGCTTAATTGGTTTGTACCAATGCAATATGGTACAACATATTCTCACTTAAAATAGTTACTTGTTTCATATTGCAATTCCAGTAAAACATAATTGACCAAGTTAACAGTCTACCATCTACCAATCTACTGAGCAATGTGTCTGTTTCCATTGGTATGTACCTGCATCCTGTCTGTATGCATCTTTCTTCTTGTCTATTTAATATCAACACCACTGTGCTTTTGTCTCTAGTCTATTGTCTGTCACAACTGTCACAGATAAAGACAAATTGTTTCAGAGACAGCTTTGAATAGCTCTGTCTCACCTGCCACTATGTCAATATTAGATCCTGACATAGGTACAAATTGAATCTGAGACTCAGAGCTGTGTACATCCGTATCTTACCTGTTATTGTGTCAATATTATGTATATCCTGTTAGATGTACAAATTGAGTCAGAGAGCTGTGTCTCACCTGCCACTATGTCAATAATAGATCCTGACAGATGTAGAAAACAGTAAAGAAACATAAGATACATGAGTATTTAGATAACATGAATAAGTCAAACTGGGTTGACAGCTGGGCTAGTATATGCGAAACGTGAGAATAACGCCATATTTGATTAAGTACAACATTTGATCATGCCACAATCAGAGATAAATGCAGTTATAAATGTATTGACATGAGTTGACATGGATTGACATAAATATTTACATAGATTGACATGGATTTACATGGATATTGACATGGATTGATATGGATATTGACATGGATTGACATGGATATTGATATGGATTTACATGGATATTGACATAGATTGACATGGATTTATATGGACTGTCATGGATAGACATGTATTGACATGGATATTGACATGGATTGACATGGATTGACATGAGTTGACATGGATTAACATGGTTTGACATGGATTGACATTTGTTGACATTGATTGACATGGATTGACATTGATATTGACATGGATTGACATGAGTTGACATGGATTAACATGGTTTGACATGGATTGATATGGATATTGACATGAATTGACATGGATTGGCATGGATATTGACATGGATTGACATGGATATTGACATAGATTGACACGGATTGACATGGATATTGACATGGATTGACATGGATTCACATGGATTGATATGGATATTGACATGGATTGACATGGATTGACATGTATTGACATGGATATTGACATGGATTGATATGGATTGATATGGACTGACATGGATTGACATTGAATGCCATGGATATAGACATGGATTGACATGGATTGACATGGATATTGAGATGGATTGACATGGATTGATATGGATTGACATGGATTGATATGGATTGACATGGAATGACATGGATATTGATATGGATTGACATGGATTGACATGGATTAACATGGATTGACATGGATTGACATGGATATTGTCGTTGGTCGTTAGTATTGTTTTGCTGGTCGAAAGAGTTCGTCGTTGGTCGTTTGCTTTGGTAACTAGACTTTAGTCGCTGGTAGCTAGAGTTGGTCGTTGGTAGTAGGTCCCTGGTCACAAGAGTTGGTCATTGGTCGTTGGTCGTTGGTCGTTGGTCGCTAATCTTTTATTCCTGGTCTTTTGTTGCTTTGTCACTGGAGTTGTTCGTTGATTGTTGGTCGTTGTTCATTGGTCGTCTGTCGTTGATCGTAGATCGTTGTTGTTTAAATTAGTTTAGCTTGTGATTGGTCGTCGGTCGTCAGTCGTTTGTCATTGGTCACTGTTTACTGTTTACTGATAATTTTTTTCATTGTTGTTTAGTTTAGTTTAGTTTAGTTTAGTTTAGTTTAGTTTAGTTTAGTTTAGTTTAGTTTAGTTTAGTTTAGTCTTTAATCGCTGGTCTCTGTTCAAAACTATTGGTCGTTGGTCGCTAGTCTTTTGCTGCTGGTCGCAAGAGTTGATCTTTGGTCGTTGGTCGCTAGAATTTAATCACTGATCGCAAGAGTTGGTCGTTAGTCGTTGGTAGCTGGTTGTTGTTCGCTGGTCGTTGGTCGCTGGTCGTTGGTCGTTGGTCGCTAATCGCTGGAGTTGTTCGTTGATCGTTGGACGTTGATCGTTATTGTTTATTTTAGTTTACTTTAGTTGGTCGTTAGTCGTCGTTCATTGGTCATCAGTCGTTGATCGTTGATCGTTGTTGTTTAATTTAGTTTAGCTTGTGATTGGTCGTCGGTCGCCGGTCGTTTGTCATTGGTCAATGTTTACTTCAGTTTAGTTGGTCGTTGGTCGTCGTTGTTTAGTTTAGTTTACTTTAGTTTAGTTGGTCATTGGTCGTTGATTGTTGGTCGTTTGTCACTAGTCTTTTGCTGCTGGTCGCTAGAATTTAATCGCTGGTCGGAAGAGTTGGTCGGTGGTCGGTGGTCATTGGTCGCTGGTCGTTGGCGCTAATCGCTGGAGTTGTTTGTTGATCGTTGGACGTTGGTCGTTATTGTTTATTTTAGTTTACTTTAATTGGTCGTTGGTCCCTGGTCGTTAGTCGTCGGTCGTTGGTTGTTGGTCAGTAGTCTGTAGTCGCTGGTCGCAAGAGTTGGTCTTTGGTCGTTTGTCTTTGGAAGCTAGACTTTAGGCGCTGGTCGCAAGAGTTGGTCATTGATCTTTGGTTGTTGTTGTTTATTTTAGTTTAGTTTAGTTAGTCGTTGGTCGTTGGTCGATGGTCGCTAGACTTTAGTCGCTGGTCGCAAGAGTTGTTTGATGGACGTAGGTCGTTGGTCGTTGGTCGCTAATCACTGGAGTTTTTCGTTGATCGTTGGACGTTGGTCGTTTGTCGCTAGTCTTTTGCTGCTGGTCGCTAGAATTTAATCGCTGGTCGGAAGAGTTGGTCGGTGGTCGGTGGTCGGTGGTCGTTGGTCGCTGGTCGTTGGCGCTAATCGCTGGAGTTGTTTGTTGATCGTTGGACGTTGGTCGTTATTATTTATTTGAGTTTACTTTAATTTAGTTGGTTGTTGGTCGTTGGTCGTAGGTCGTTGATCCCTGGTTGTAAGAGTTGGTCGTTGGTCGTTGGTCCCTGGTCGTAAGTGTTGGTCATTGGTCTTTGGTCGTTGGTCGTTAGTCGCTAGTCTTTAATTGCGGGTCTCTGGTCGAACCTATTGGTCGTTCGTCGCTAGTCTTTTGTTACTGGTCGCAAGAGTTGGTCTTTGGTCGTTGGTCGCTAGAATATAATCGCTGATCGCAAGAGTTGGTCATTAGTCGTTGGTAGCTGGTCGTTGGTCGCTAATCGCTGGAGTTGTTCGTTGATCGTTGGACGTTGGTCGTTATTGTTTATTTGAGTTTACTTTAATTTAGTTGGTCGTTGGTCGTTGGTCGTCGGTCGTTGGTCGTAGGTCGTTGATCCCTGGTCGTAAGAGTTGGTCGTTGGTCGTTGGTCGTAGGTCGTTGGTCCCTGGTCGTAAGTATTGGTCATTGGTCTTTGGTCGTAGGTCGTTAGTTGCTAGTCTTTAATCGCGGGTCTCTGGTCGAACCTATTGGACGTTGGTTGCTAGTCTTTTGTTGCTGGTCGCAAGAGTTGGTCTTTGGTCGTTGGTCGCTAGAATTTAATCGCTGATCGCAAGAGTTGGTCGTTAGTCGTTGGTAGCTGGTCGTTATTCGCTGGTCGTTGTCGTTGGTTGCTAATCGCTTGAGTTGTTTGTTGTTCGTTGGACGTTGATCGTTATTGTTTATTTTAGTTTACTTTAGTTGGTCGTTTGTCCCTGGTCGTTAGTCGTTGTTCTTTTGTCGTCAGTTGTTGATCGTTGATCGTTGTTCTTTAATTTAGTTCAGCTTGTGATTGGTCGTCGGTCACCGGTTGTTTGTCATTGGTCAATGTTTACTTCAGTTTAGTTTGTCGTTGGTCGTTGTTGTTTAGTTTAGTTTACTTTAGTTTAGTTGGTCATTGGTTGTTGATCTCTAGTCTTTTGTTCCTGGTCGCAACAGTTGGTCTTTGGTCGATGGTCGTTAGAATTTAATCGCTGGTCGGAAGAGTTGGTCGATGGTCGTTGGTCGCTGGTCGTTGGCGCTAATCGCTGGAGTTGTTTGTTGATCGTTGGACGTTGATCGTTATTGTTTATTTTAGTTTACTTTAGTTGGTCGTTGGTCCCTGGTCGTTAGTCGTCGGTCGTTCGTTGTTGGTCGGTACTCTGTAGTCCCTTGTCGCAAGAGTTGGTCGTTGGTCGTTTGTCTTTGGTAGCTAGACTTTAGTCGCTGGTCGCAAGAGTTGGTCATTGATCTTTGGTTGTTGTTGTTTATTTTAGTTTAGTTTAGTTGGTCGTTGGTAGATGGTCGCTAGACTTTAGTCGCTGGTCGCAGGAGTTGTTCGAAGGACGTTGGTCGTTGGTTGCTAATCACTGGAGTTGTTCGTTGATCGTTGGACATTGGTCGTTATTGTTTATTTGAGTTTACTTTAATTTAGTTGGTCGTTGGTCTTCGGTCGTTGGTCTTCGGTCTTTGATCCCTGGTCGTAAGTGTTGGTCGTGGGTCTTTGGTCGTTGGTCGTTGGTCTTTAGTCGCTAGTCTTTAATCGCTGGTCTCTGGTCGAAACTATTGGTCGTTGGTTGCTAGTCTTTTGTTGCTGGTCGCAAGAGTTGGTCTTTGGTCGTTCGACCCTAGAGTTTAATCGCTGATCGCTAGAGTTGGTCGTTAGTCGTTGGTAGCTGATCGTTGTTCGCTGGTCGTTGGTCGCTGGTCGCTAATCGTTGGATTTGTTCGTTGATCATTGGACGTTGATTGTTATTGTTTATTTTAGTTTACTTTAGTTGGTCGTTGGTCCCTGGTCATTGGTCGTCGGTCGTTGGTCGTTGGTCGTTGGTCGTTGGTCGTTGGTCCCTGGTCGCAAGTGTTGGTCGTTGGTAGTTGGTCATCGGTCGTTGGTCGTTGGTCCCTGGTCGCCGGTCATTGGTCGTTGGTCCCTGGTCGCAAGAGTTGCTCATTGGTTGTAGGTCGTTGGTCTCTGGTCGTTGGTCGTTGGTCGTTGGTCCCTGGTCGCAAGTGTTGGTCGTTGGTAGTTGGTCATCGGTCGTTGGTCGTTGGTCCCTTGTCGCCGGTCGTTGGTCGTTGGTCCCTGGTTGCAAGAGTTGCTCATTGGTTGTAGGTCGTTGGTCTCTGGTCGTTGGTCGTTAGTCGTTGTTGTTTAGTTTAGTTTAGTTTAGTTTAGCTTAGCTTAGCTTAGCTTAGCTTAGCTTAGCTTAGCTTAGCTTAGCTTAGCTTAGCTTAGCTTAGCTTAGTTTAGTTTAGTTTAGTTTAGTTTAGTTCAGTTCAGTTCAGTTCAGTTCAGTTCAGTTCAGTTTAGTTGGTCGTAGGACTTTTTGTCATCGATCGTTGGTCGATTGCCGTTGGTTGCTAGACTTTTGTTGCTGGTAACCAGAGTTGTTCGTTGGTCGTTGGTCGTAGGCCCTGGTCGTTGGTATTTGGTATTTGGTCGTTAGTCGTTGGTCGTTGGTCTTTGGTCGTTGTTCTTTGGTCGTTGGCCTTTGATTGTTGGTCTTTGGTCGTTGGTCTTTGGTCTTTGGTCTATGGTCTTTGGTCTTTGATCGTTGGTCTTTGGTCGTTGGTCGTTGGTCGCTGGTCGTTGGTCGTTGGTCGCTAGACTTTAGTCGCTGGCCGAGTTTGTCGTTGGTTGCTGGTCGTTGGTCGTTGGACGTTGGTCGTTGTCGCTGGTCGTTGGTCGCTGGACACTAGAATTTAGTTGCTGGTCGCAAGAGTAGGTCGATTATTTTTGGTCATTGATGTTTAGTTTAGTTTAGTTTAGTTTAGTTTAGTGTAGTGTAGTTTAGTTTAGTTTAGTTTAGTTTAGTTTAGTTTAGTTTAGTTTAGTTTAGTTTAGTTTAGTTTAGTTTAGTTTAGTTTAGTTTAGTTTAGTTTAGTCGGTCGTTGGTCGTCGGTCGTTGGTCATCGGTCGCTAGAATTTAGTCGCTGGTCAGAAGAGTTGGTCGTTGATCTTTGGTCGATGGTCGCTAGACTTTAGTCGCTGGTCGCAAGAGTAGGTCGTTGGTCTTCGTCACTGGTCGTTGGTATCTGGTCGTTAGTCGTTGGTCACTTGTCGTTGGTCGTTAGTTGTTGTTGTTTAGTTTAGTTTAGTTGTTGGTCGTTTGTTCATTGGTCACTAGTTTATATACGATGGTTGCAAGAGTTTGTTCGTGGTCTTTGGTCCCTGGACTTTGGTCGTTGTCTTTTGTTTCTGGTCGCAAAAGTAGGTTGTTGGTCGTTGGTCATTGGTCATAGGTCGTTGGTCGCTGGTCGCTAGAATTAGTCGTTGGCCGCAAGAGTTTGACGTTGGTCGCTGGTCGTTGGACGTTGGTCGCTGCTCGTTGTTTGCTGGTCGTTGGCCGCTGGACGCTAGAATTTTGTCTCTAGTCGCAAGAGTTGGTCGTTGATCTTTGGTCATTGTTGTTTAGTTTAGTATAGTTTAGTTGGTCGTTTGTTGTTGGTCTTTGGTCGTTGATCTTTGGTCGTTGGTCTTTGGTCTTTGGTCATTGGTCTGTGGTCGTTGGTCTTTGGTCGCTGGTCTTTGGTCGTTGGTCTTTGGTCGTTGGTCTTTGTTCGTTAGTCGTTGGTCGCCGGTCGTTAGTCGTTAATCGTTAGTCGTTATTCGTTGTTTAGTTTAGTTCAGTTCAGTTCAGTTCAGTTCAGTTCAGTTTAGTTGGTCGTAGGACTTTTTGTCATCGATCGTTGGTCGATTGCCGTTGGTTGCTAGACTTTTGTTGGTCTTTGGTCGTTGGTCTTTGTTCGTTAGTCGTTGGTCGTCGGTCGTTAGTCGTTAGTCGTTACTCGTTGTTGTTTAGTTTAGTTCAGTTCAGTTCAGTTCAGTTCAGTTCAGTTCAGTTCAGCTCAGTTCAGTTCAGTTCAGTTCAGTTCAGTTCAGTTTAGTTGGTTGTAGGACTTTTTGTCATCGATCGTTGGTCGATTGCCGTTGGTTGGATGCTAGACTTTTGTCCAGAGTTGTTCGTTGGTCGTTGGTCGTAGGTCCCTGGTCGTTGGTATTTGGTCGTTAGTCATTAGTCATTGGTCATTGGTCTTTGGTCTTTTGTCTTTGGTCGTTGGTCTTTGATCGCTTTGGTCTTTGGTCTTTGATCGTTGGTCTTTGGTCGTTGGTCGCTGGTCGTTGGTCGTTGGTCGTTGGACGTTGGTCGTTGTCGCTGGTCGTTGGTCACTGGACGCCAGAATTTAGTCACTGGTCGCAAGAGTAGGTCGATTATTTTTGGACATTGTTGTTTAGTTTAGTTTAGTTTAGTTTAGTTTAGTTTAGTTTAGTTTAGTTTAGTTTAGTTTAGTTTAGTTTAGTTTAGTTTAGTTTAGTTTAGTTTAGTTTAGTTTAGTCGTTGGCCGTCGGTCGTTGGTCTATGGTCGCTAGAATTTAGTCGCTGGTTGGAAGAGTTCGTCGTTGATCTTTGGTCCTCGTTGTTTAATTTAGTTGAGTTGAGTTGAGTTGAGTTTGGTTTAGTTTAGTTTAATTTAGTTTGTCGTTGGTCTTTGGTCGTCAGTTGCTAGAATATAGTCGCTGATCGCAAAGTGTTGGTCGTTGGTCTTTGGTTATTGGTCTTTGGTCATTGGTCATTGTTCTTTGGTCGTTAGTCGTTGGTCTTTGGAATTTGGTCGTTATTGTTTAGTTGAGTTTAGTTTAGTTTACTTTAGTTTAAATTAGTTTAGTTTAGTTTAGTTTAGATTAGATTAGATTAGTTTAGTTTAGTTTAGTTTAGTTTAGTTTAGTTTAGTTTAGTTTAGTTTAGTTTAGTTTAGTTTAGCTCAGTTCAGTTCAGTTCAGTTTAGTTTAGTTGGTCGTTAGTCGTTCGTCGTTGTTGGCTAGATTTTAAGCACTGGTCGCAAGATTTGGTCTTTGGTCGTTTGTAGCTAGATTTTAGTCGCTGGTCGCAAGAGATGGTCGTTGATCTTTGGTCATTGTTGTTTAATTTAGTTTAGATTAATTGGTCCTTGGTCGTATGTCGTTGGTCGATGGTCGCTGGACATTAGTCGCTGGTCGAAAGAGTTGGACGTTGGTTGTTGGTCTCTGGTCGTTGGTCGCTAGTCGTTGGTCGTTAGTCGTTGTTGCTTAGTTTAGTTTCGTTTTTTTAGTGAAGTTCAGTTTAGTTTAGTCGTCGTTCATTTGTTCATTGTTCGCTAGATTTTATTCGATAGTCGCAAGAGATGGTCGATGGTCTTTGATCACTGGTCGTTGGTAGTAGGTCTCTGGTCGTTTGTCGTTGTACTTTATTTGCTGGTCGCAAGAGTTGGTTGTTGGTCATTGGTCGTTGGTCGTAGGTCGTTGGTCGCTGTATGTTGATCGCTGGTCGTTGGTCATAGGTCATTGGTCCCTGGTTGTAAGAGTTGGTCGTTGGTAGTATGTCGTTGGTCGCTGGTCGTAGGTAGTTGGTCCATGGTTGTAAGAATTGGCCGTTGGTCGTAGGTTGTTGGTCCATGGTCGTAAGTGTTGGTCGCTGTTCGTTGGTCATTGGTCGTCTTAATTATGTCGCTGGTCGCAAGAGTTGGTCTTTGATCTTTGGTCATTTTTGTTTAGTTTAGTTTAGTTTAGTTTAGAATAGTTTTTTTATTTTAATATAGTTTAGTTTAGTTTATTTAGTTTAGTGTAGTTTAGTTTGTTTTAGTTTAGTTTAGTTTAGTTTAGTTTAGTTTAGTTTAGTTTAGTTTAGTTTAGTTTTGTTTAGTTTAGTTTAGTTTAGTTTAGTTTAGTTTAGTTTAGTTTAGTTTAGTTTAGTTTAGTTTAGTTTAGTTTAGTTTAGTTTAGTTTAGTTGGTCGTGGGTCATTGGTCGCTTGTCGCTAGACTTTAGTCGATGGTCGCAAGAGTTGATCGTTGGTCTTTGGTCTTTGGTCTTTGGTCGTTGTTCGTTGGTCATTGGTCGATGGTCGTTGGTTGTAGGACGTTGGTCTTTGTTTTTTTACTTAAGTTTAGTTTACTTTAGTTTCGTTTAGTTTCGTTTAGTTTAGTTTAGTTTAGTTTAGTTTAGTTTAGTTTAGTTTAGTTTAGTTTAGTTTAGTTTAGTTTAGTTTAGTTTAGTTTAGTTGGTCGTTGGTCGTTGGTCGTTGGTCGATAGTCGCTAGGCTTTCGTCGCTGGTCGCAAGAGTTGGTCTTTGGTCACTGGACTATGGTCTCTGGTCGATGGTCGTTGGTCGCTAGACGTTGGTCATTAGTCGTTGTTGTTTAGTTTAGTTTAGCTTAGTCGTCAGTCGTTTGTTCATTGGACACTAGATTTTATTCGATGGTAGCAAGAGATGGTCGTAGGTCTCTTGTCGTTGGTCGTTGTTCTTTTGTTTCTGGTCGCAAGAGTAGGTCTTTGTTCGTTGGTCGTTGGTCATTGGTCATTGGTCGCTAGACTTTAGTCGCTTGCCGCAAGAGTTTGACGATGGTCTTTGGTCGTTGGTCGTTGGTCGTTGGTCGTTGGTCGTTGGTCGTTGGTCGTTGGTCGTATGTCACTGGTCTTTGGTCGTTGGTCTTATGTTTCTGGTCGCTAGAGTAGTTCGTTGGTCATTGGTTGTTGGTCGCTGGTCGTTTGTCGCTGTTCGCTAGAATGTAGTCGCTGCCGGCTATTCGTTGGTCGTTGGTAGCTAGACTTTATTCGCTGGCCGCAAGAGTCTGTCATTGATCGCTGGTAATTTTTTTTTTAGTTTAGTTTAGTCTAGTCTAGTCTAGTCTAGTCTAGTTTAGTTGGTCGTTGGTCTTTGGTCGCTGGTCGCTAGACTTCAGTCAATGGTTGATCGTTGGTCTTTGGTCGTCGGTCGTTGGTCGCTAGACTTTAGACGATGGCCGCAAGAGTTTGTCGTTGGACGATGGTCGTTGGTCTTTGGTCGTTGGTCATTGTTCGTTGGTCGCTAGACTTCAGTCGCTTGCCGCAAGAGTTTGACGATGGTGTTTGGTCAATTGTTGTTGGTCGTTGGTCGTATGTCCCTGTTCTTTGGTCGTTGGTCTTATGTTTCTGGTAGCTAGCGTAGTTCGTTGGTCGTTGGTCTTTGGTCTTTGGTCATAGGTCGTTGGTCATTAGTCATTGGTCGCTGGTCGTTGGTCGCTGATCATTGTTGTTTAGTTTAATTTAGCATAGTTTAGTTTATTTGGTCGTTGTTCGTTGGTCGTTGGTCGCTGGTCGTCTTAATTAAGTCGCTGGTCGCAAGAGTTGGTTGTTGATCTTTGGCATTTTTGTTTAGTTTAGTATAATTTAATTTAGTTTTGTATAGTTTAGTTTTGGTTTGGTTTGGTTCGGTTCGGTCCAGTTCAGATCAGTTTAGTTTAGTTTAGTTTAGTTTAGTTTAGTTTAGTTTAGTTTATTTTAGTTTAGTTTAGTTTAGTTTAGTTTAGTTTAGTTGAGTTGAGTTGAGTTGAGTTGAGTTTAGTTTAGTTGAGTTGAGTTGAGTTGAGTTGAGTTTAGTTTAGTTTAGTTTAGTTTACTTTAGTTGAGTTGAGTTGAGTTGAGTTTAGTTTAGTTTAGTTTAGTTTCGTTTCGTTTCGCTTCGCTTCGCTTCGCTTAGCTTAGCTTAGCTTAGCTTAGATTAGCTTAGCTTAGCTTACCTTAGCTTAGCTTAGCTTAGTTTAGCTTAGCTTAGCTTAGTTTAGTTGGTCGTTAGTCGTTCGTCGTTGGTCGCTAGATTTTAAGCACTGGTCGCAAGAGTTGGTCTTTGGTCGTTGGTCGCTAGACTTTAGTCGCTGGTCGCAAAAGAATGTCGTTGATCTTTGGTCATTTTGTTTAATTTTGTTTAGTTTAGTTGGTCGTTAGTCGTCGGTCGCTGGACTTTAGTCGCTGGTTGAAAGAGTTGTTCGTTGGTCTTTTTTTGTCAATGCTTGTTGGTCGTTGGTCTCTGGTTGTTGGTCGCTAGTCGTTGTTATTTAGTTTAGTTTAGGTTTTTTTAGTTTAGTTTAGTTTAGTTCAGTCGTCGGTCGAATGTTCATTGGTTGCTAAATTTTATTCGATGGTCGCAAGAGATGGTCGATGGTCTTTGTTCATTGGTCGTTGGTCGTAGGTCTCTGGTCGTTGGTCGTTGTTCGTTGTTCTTTTGTTTCTGGTCGCAAGAGTAGATCGTTGGTCTTTGGTCGTTGGTCTTTGGTCGTTGGTCTTTGGTCGTTGGTCGTTGGTCGTTGGTCATTGTTGTTTAGTTTAGTTTAGTTTAGTTATTCGTAGGACTTTGGTCATCGATCGTTGGTCGATTGTCGCTGGTTCCTAGACTTTTGTTGCTGGTCGCCAGGCCGTTGGTCGTAGGTACCTGGTCGTTGGTATTTGGTCTTTGGTCGTTGATCTTTGATCGTTGGTCGTTAGTTGCTAGACTTTAATCGCTGGTCGCAAGAGTTGGTCGTTGGTTGTTGGTCGTTGGTCTTTGGTCGTTGCTCCCTGGTTGTAAGAGTTGGTCTTTAGTCGTTGGTCGTAGGTTGTTGTCCCTGGTTGTAAGAGTTGGTCGTTGGTCGCAGGTGGTTGGTCGTTGGTCGTAGGTAGTTGGTCCATGGTTGAAAGAGTTGGTCGTTGGTCGTTGGTCTTTGGTCGCTAGATTTTATTCGCTGGTCGTGGTAGTTGGTCGTCTGTCGTAAATCATTGTTGGTTAGTTTAGTTTAGTTGGTCATTGGACTTTGGTCTTCGATCGTTGGTCGATTGTCGTTGGTTGATCGTCTTTTGTTGATTGTCGCTAGGGATGTTAGTTGGTTGTTGATCGTAGGTCCCTGGTCATTGGTATTTGGCCTTTTGGTTGTTTGTCTTTGGTAGTTGGTCGTTGGTCGTTGGTTGCTAGATTTTAATTGCTGGTCGCAAGAGTTGGACGTTGATCGCTGGTCGTTGGTCGGTAGACTTTTGTCGCTGGTCACAAGAGTTTGTTGTTGGTCGTTGGTCGCTGTTTGTTGGTCCTTGCTCGCTGGTCGTTGGTCGCTGGTTATTGGTCACTGGTTGTTGGTCTCTAGAATTTAGTCGCTGGTCGCAAGAGTTGGTCGTTGGTCCTTGGTCACTGTTGTTTAATTTAGTTTAGTTTAGTTTAGTTTAGTTTAGTTTAGTTTAGTTTAGTTTAGTTTAGTTTAGTTTAGTTTAGTTTAGTTGGTCGTTGGTCGTTGGTCTTTTGTCTTTGGTCTTTGGTCGTTGCTCGTTGGTCGTTGGTCGTTGGTCGTTGGTCGTTGGTCGTTGGTCATTGGTCGTTGGTCGTTGATCGTTGTTGTTTAGTTTAATTTAATTTAGTTTAGTTTAGTTTAGTTTACATGGTCGCTGTTTGTTGGTCGTTGGTCGCTGGTCGTTGGTTGCTAGAAGTTATTCGCTGTTTGCAAGAGTTGGTTGTTGATTTTTGGTCATTGTTGCTTAGTTTAGTTTAGTTTAGTTTAGTTTAGTTTAGTTTAGCTTAGCTTAGCTTAGTTTAGTTTAGTTTAGTTTAGTTTAGTTTAGTTTAGTTTAGTTTAGTTGATCGACCAAAGACCAACGACCAACATCCAACGAACAGCGACCAACTCTTACGACAACGAATCAACTACCTACGACCAACGACCAACTCTTACAATCAGGGACCAGTGACCAACGAACTACCACCAACGACCAACTCTTCCGACCAGGGACCAACGACCTACCATTGACTAACGACCAACTAAGCTAAACTAAACTAAATTAAACTAAACTAAGCTAAGCTACAACAATGACCAAAGAAAAACGACGTACTCTTGCGAAAAGTGAATAAATTCTATCGACCAGCGACAAAAGACCAGCGACCAACGTCCAGCGAACAGCGACTAACGTCCAGCTATCAGCGACCAACGACCAGCGACCAACAACTAAAGCATATCCACCATCGACGAGCGACCAGCAACCAACGACCAATGACCAACGACTAACGACCAATGACCAAATATTAACGACCAACGACCAACTTTTGTGACCTGAAATAAAAGAATAACGACCAAAGACCAACGACCAGCGATCAACGAACAGCGACAAACTCTTACAACCATGGACCTACGACCATCGACCAACTTTTACAATTGGGGACCAGGGACCAACGACCTACGACAAACGACTAACGACCAACTAAACTAAACTAAACTAAACTAAACTAAACTACACTAAACTAAACTAAACTAAAATAAACAACGACCAACGACCAGCGACCAAGAAATAGCGCTCAACGACCAGCGACTAACGGCCAGCGACCAACGACAAGCAAACAACCACAAACTCTTGCGACCAGCGACTAAAGCCTAGTGACCAACGACTAGCAACCAGCGACCAACGACAAAAGAACAACAACTAACGACCAAATACTAACGACCAACGACCAACTCTTGCGAACAGAAAAGAAAGACCAACGACCATGGGCCTTCGACCAACGACCAACAACCAACGACCAGCGACCAACGACCAACTGTTGTGACAAGCGATTGAAGTCTAGCGACCAATGACCAACGACCATCGACCAAAGAACAAAGACAAAAAGACTAACAACCAACGACCAAAGACCAACAACCAACGACCAATGACCAATGACCAAAGACCAAAGACCAACGACCAACTCTTGCGAATAACGACTAACGACCAACGACCAAATACTAACGACCAACGACCAACTCTTGCGACAAGAAACAAAAGACCAACGACCAACGACCATGGACCTACGACTGATGACCAACGACAAACGACCATCGACCAAAGACCAAATACCAACAACCATCGACCAACGACCAACAACCAACTCTTACGACCAGCGACTAAAATCTATCGACCAACGACCAACGACCAAAGACCAACGACCATCGAGCTACAATTGCGACCAGAAACAAAAGACCGGCGACCAACGACCAGCGACCAACGACCAACGTCCAACGAACAGCGACCAACTCTTACGACCATGGAGCAACGACGATCAACGACCAACTAAACTAAAACTAAACTAAACTAAACTAAACTAAACTAAACAACAATGACCAAAGATCAACGGCCAACACATGAGACCAGCGAATAAATTATTGCCACCAGCGACCAACGACAAGCGAGCAACGACCAGCGACCAACGGCCAACGTACAACGAAGAGCGACCATCTACAAACTCTTGCGACCAAACTCTTGCGACCAGCGACTCAAGTCAAGCGAACAACGACTAGCGACCAGCGACCAACGACGAACTCTTGCAACCAGCGATTAAATTCTAGCGAACAACGACCAGCGACTAACGACCAACGTACAACGACCAACGACCAATTCTTATGACCAGCGATTAAAGTATTACGACCAACGGACCAACGACCGGCGACCAAAGACCAACGACCAACTAAATTAAACTAAACTAAACTAAACTAAACTGAAGTGAACTGAACTTAACTAAATTAAACTAAACTAAACTAATCTAATATAAACTAAACGACCAACTCTTGCGCCCAGCGCAAAAGTCTAGTGACAAACAACCAACGACCAAAGACCAAGGACCAACGAAATACTCTTCCAACCAGAAACAAAAGACCGACGGCCAACGACCGACGACCAACGACCAACTAAACTAAACTAAACAACAATGGCCAAAGATCAACGACCAATTCTTGCAACCAACGCCTAAAATATTCCACCATCGTCCAACGACCAGCGAGCAACGACCAGCAACCAAAGGCCAACATCAAACGAACAGCAATTAACTGTTTCGTCGATGGACCAACGACCTACGACCATCGACTAACAACCATCTAAACTAAACTAAACAAAATTAAACTAAACTAAACATCAACGACGAACGACCAAACAACAGAGACCAAAGAATAACTCTAGCGACCAGCGACTAAAATCTAGCGACCAGCGACAAAACTAAACTAAACTAATCTAATATAAACTAGACTAAACTAAACTAAACTAAAGGAAACTAAACTAAACTAAACAACACTAAACTTAACTAAACTAAACAACAAAACTGGTCAACATTGACCAAAGGTCAACGACCTACTCTTGCGATCAGCGAATAAATTCTAGCGACCAGCGACCAACGACCAGCGACCAATGAGAAACTCTTGCGACCAGCTTTTATATTCTACCGACCAACGAACAGCGACTAACGGCCAACGACAAATGACCAATGACTAACGACGAACGACCAACACTTGCTACCAGAAACAAAAGACCAACGACCAAAGGCCAACGACCACGGAAATACGATCAACGACCAACGACCAGGGACATACGACCAACGATCAACGACCAACCCTTTCACCAGTTTAGTTTAGTTTAGTTTAATTTAGTTGGTCGCTGGTCGTTGGTCGTAAGTCGTTGGTCACTGGTCAGAAGAGTTGATCGTTGGTCATAGGTCGTCGGTCCCTGTTCCCTGGTTGTAAGTGTCGGTCGTTGATCCTAGTTCGTTGGTCCATGGTCGTAAGAGTTGGTCGCTGTTCGTTGGACGTTGGTCGCTGGTCGTTGGTCGCCGGTCGTTGGTCACTGGTCGTTGTTCGTTGTTCGCTGGTCGTTGGTCGTAGGTCCAAGGTCGTTGGTCGCTGATCTTTGGTCATTGCTGTTTAGTTTAGTATTGTTTAGTTGGTCGTCGGTCGTTGGTCGCCGCTCTTTTGTTCATGGTCGAAAGAAAAGGTCGTTGGTCGTAGGTCTTTGGTCGTTGGTCATTGTTCGCTAGACTCCAATCGCTGGTCGCAAGAGTTGGTTGTTGGTCGCAGGTCGTTGGTCGCTCATCGTAGTTCCCTGATCTTTGGTCGTTGGTCGTAGGTCCAAGGTCGTTGGTCTTTGGTCGTTGGTTGTTCTTTTGTTTCTTGTTGCAAGAGTTGGTCGTAGGTCGTTGGTCATTAGTCGTTGGGCGTTGGTCGTTGGTCGCTGGTCACTATTCGCAGATCGTTGGTCGCTAGGCTTTAATCGCTGGTCGGAAGAGTTTGTCGTTGGTCGTTGGTCGTTGGTCGTTGGTCGTTCATCGTAGGTATCTGGTCGTAGGTCCATGGTCGTTGGTCTTTGGTCGTTGTTCTTTTGTTTCTGGTCGCAAGAGTTAATATTTGGTCGTTGGTCGTTAGTCGTTGGTCGTTGGCCGTTGGTCACTGATCGCTGGTCGTTGGTCGCTAGGTTTTAGTCGCTGGTGCGAAGAGTTTGTCGTAGGTCGTTGGTCGTTGGTCGCTGGTCGTTTAATCGCTGGTCGCTGGTCGCTGGTCACTGGACGTTGTTCGCTGTTCGCTTGATGTTGGTCGCTGGTCGCTAGAATTTAGTCGCTGTTCGTAAGAGTAGGTCATTGTCGTTTAGTTTAATTTAGTTTAATTTAGTTTAGTTTATTGAGTTTAGTTTAGTTTAGTTTAGTTTAGTTTAGTTTAGTTTAGTTTAGTTTAGTTTAGTTTAGTTTAGTTTAGTTTAGTTTAATTTAATTTAGTTGGTCGTTGATCGTTTGTCGTTGGTCGTAGGTCATTAGACATTGGTCAGAAGAGATGATCGTTGGTCATAGGTCGTCGGTCCCTGTTCCCTTGTTGTAAGTGTTGGTCGTTGGTCCTAGTCCGTTGGTCCATGGTCGTAAGAGTTGGTCGCTGTTCGTTGGACGTTGGTCGCTGGTCGTTGGTCACTGGTCGTTGTTCGTTGGTCGCTGGTCGCTGGTCGTTGGTCGTTGGTCGTAGGTCCAAGGTCGTTGGTCGTTGATCTGTGTTCATTGTTGTTTAGTTTAGTATTGTTTAGTTGGACGTTGGTCGTCGGTCGTTGGCCGTTGCTCTTTTGTTCTTGGTCGAAAGTGTAGGTCGTTGGTCGTTGGTCTTTGGTCGTTGGTCGTTGGTCTTTGGTCGTTGGTCTTTGGTCGTTGGTCGCTAGACTAGACTGGTCATTGGTCGTTGATCGTAGTTCCCTGGTCGTTGGTCGTAGGTCCAAGGTCGTTGGTCTTTGGTCGTTGGTTGTTGTTCTTTTATTTCTTGTCGCAAGAGTTGGTCGTTGGTCGTTGGTCGTTGGTCGTTGGTCGTTAGTCGTTTGGCGTTGGTCGTTGGTCACTGATCGCAGGTCATTGGTCGCTAGTCTTTATCCGCTGGTCGGAAGAGTTTGTCGATGGTCGTTGGTCGTTGGTCGTTGGTCGCTGGTGTATAATCGCTGGTCGTTTGTCGCTGTTCAGTTCAGTTCAGTTCAGTTCAGGTTAGTTGGTCGTTGGTCGTTGGTCGTTGGTCGTAGGTCGTTGGTCACTGGTCAGAAGAGTTTATCGTTGGTCATAGGTCGTCAGTCCCTGTTCCCTGATTGTAAGTGTTGGTTGTTGGTCCTAGTTCGTTGGTCCATGGTCGTAAGAGTTGGTCGCTGTTCGTTGCACGCTGTTCGTTGGTCGCTGGTCAATGGCTGCTGGTCGTTGGTCGTTGTTCGTTGGTCGCTGGTCGTTGGTCGTTGGTCGTAGATCCAAGTTCGTTGGTCGTTGAGTTTTTGTTCATTGTTGTTTAGTTTATTATTGTTTAGTTGGTCGTTGGTCGTTGGTCGTCGGTCGTTGGTCGTTGCTCTTTTGTTCCTGGTCGAAAGAGTAGGTCGTTGGTCGTTGGTCTTTGGTCGTTGGTCTTTGGTCGTTGGTCTTTGGTCGTTGGTCTTTGGTCGTTGGTCGTTGGTCGCTAGACTTCAATCGCTGGTCGCAAGAGTTGGTCGTTTGTCGCTGGTCTTTGGTCGTTGGTAGTAGGTCCAAGGTCGTTGGTCTTTGGTCGTTGGTTGTTGTTCTTTTGTTTTTTGTCGCAAGAGCTGGTCGTTGGTCGTTGGTCGTTGGTCGTTGGTCGTTGGTCGTTGGTCGTTGGTTGTTAGTCGTTGGGCGTTGGTTGTTGGTCACTGATGGCAGGTCGTTGGTCGCTAGGTTTTAGTCGCTGGTCGGAAGAGTTTGTCGTTGGTCGTTGGTCGTTGGTCGTTTGTCGCTGGTCGTTGGTCGCTGGCCGTTGGTCACTGGTCGCTGGTCGCTGGACGTTGTTCGCTGTTCGCTTGACGTTGGTCGCTGGTCGCTAGAATTTAGTCGCTGTTCGCAAGAGTAGGTCACTGTTGTTTAGTTTAGTTTAGTTTAGAATAGTTTAGTTTAGTTTAGTTTAGTTTAGTTTAGGTTACTTTAGTTTACTTTAGTTTACTTTAGTTTAGTTTAGTTTAGTTTAGTTTAGTTTAGTTTAGTTTAGTTTAGTTTAGTTTAATTGTTTGTTAGTTGATGGTAGGTCGTTGGTCGCTGGTCATTGCTCGTTTGTCGTTGATGTTTAGTTTAGTTAAGTTTTTTGTTTAGTTTAGTTTAATTTAGTTTAGTTTAGTTTAGTTTAGTTTAGTTTAGTTTAGTTTAGTTTAGTTTAGTTTAGTTTAGTTTAGTTTAGTTTAGTTAGTCGGTCGTTGGTCGTTGGTTGAAGGTCCGTGATCGCAAGAGTTGGTCGTTGGTCTTTTGTCATTGATCATTGGTCGTTGGTCTTTGGTCGTTGGCCATTGGTCGTTGGTCGCAAGGCTTTATTCGCTTGTCGCAAGAGTTGATCGTTGGTCGTTGGTTTTTTGTTTCTGATAGCAAGAGTTGGTCGTTGCTCGTTAGTATTTGTTTGTTGGTCGTTAGTCGTTGGTCGATGGTCGTTGGTCGTTAGTCGCTGGTCGTTGGTCGCTAGAATTTAAGGGTTAGGGTCGTTAGTCGTTGGTCAGTGGTCGTTGGTCGTTAGTCGCTGGTCATTGGTCACTAGAATTTAATCGCTGGTCGCAAGAGTTGGACGTTGGTCGCTGGTCGCTGGTCGCTGGTAGTTGTTCGCTAGACTTTAGTCTCTATTCGCAAGAGTTTGTCGATGGTCGCTGGTCGTTAGACGCTGGTGGTTGGTCGCTGTTCGTTGGTCCCTGGTCGTTGGTCGTTGGTGGTTTGTCGCTGGTCGCTGGTCGCTAGAATTTTGTCGTTGGTCGATGGTCGCTACACTTTAGTCGCTGATGGCTAGAGTTGGTCTTTGTTCGTTGGTCGTTGATCTTTAGTCGTTGTTGTTTAGTTTAGTTTAATTTAGTTTAGTTTAGTTGGTTGTTAGTCATTGGTCGTTGGTCGTTGTTACCTAGACGGAAGAGTTGGTCGTTGGTTGTAATTCGTTGGTCCCAGGTTGTTAGAGTTGGTCGATGGTCGTAGGTCGTTGGTCGTTGAACATAGGTCGTTGGTCCCTGGTTGTAAGAGTTGGTCGTTGGTCGTAGGTCGTTGGTCCATGGTCGATAGATTTGGTTGCTGTTCGTTGGACGTTGGTCGTTGGTCGCTGGTCGTTGCTCGCTGGTCGTTGGTCGCTGGTCGCAAGAATTTATTCGCTGTTCGCAAGAGTTGGTCATTGATCTTTGGTCATTGATGTTTAGTTTAGTTTAGTTTAGTTTAATTGGTCGTTGGTCGTCGGTCTTTTGTTTCTGATCGCAAGAGTATTTCGTTGGTAGTTGGTCTTTGGTCTTTGGTCATTGGTCGCTAGACTTCAATCGGTCGAAAGAGTTGGTCGTTGGTCGCTGGTCGTCGGTTGTTGGTCGTAGGTCCCTTGTCGTTGGTCATTGGTCGTAAGTCCCTGGTCATAGGTCCATGGCCGTTGGCCGTTGGTCTTTTGTTTCTAGTCGCAAGAGTTGGTCATTGATCGTTAGTATTTGGTCGTTGGTCGTTGGTTGCTGGACGTTGGTCGCTGGTCGTTTATCGCTATTCGTTGGTCGCTGGTCGTTGGTTGTTATTCGTTGTTGATTAGTTTAATTTACTTTTTTAGTTTAGTTTAGTTTAGTTTAGTTTAGTTTAGCTTAGCTTAGCTTAGCTTAGCTTAGCTTAGCTTAGCTTAGCTTAGCTTAGCTTAGCTTAGCTTAGCTTAGCTTAGCTTAGCTTAGTTTAGCTTAGTTTAGTTTATTTCAGTTAATTTAGTTTAGTTTAGTTTAGTTTAGTTTAGTTTAGTTTAGTTTAGTTTAGTTTAGTTGGTCGTTGGTTGTTGGTCATTGGAGATGACATAACAGTATTCCTACCAGGGGCAAAAGTAGAGGATATAGCAGAGAAGGCAGGACAGGTCATGGGTGGTGGCACGGGAGGTGCTGTTCTCGTGCATGTGGGAACGAACAATGCAGAGAAGGAGGGAACGTCAGCCATCTTTGGTAAGTACAGTAGGTTTATCAAGACACTTAAAGAGGCACGAGTTGGGCAGATTGTATTGTCGTTGATATTACCAATAATGGGAGGCAGGGGTGAGGAATATAGGAACTGTAGGAGGATGGCGATCAACACACAGGTACAGAAGGTATGTATGGAGGAGGGAGTAGGCTTCGTAGACATGTGGTTAAACTTTGTGGGAAGAGGTGACTTTTTCATGAGAGATGGACTTCATCTGACAGGGAAGGGCACTGCAGTTCTTGTGTGTCAGTTTGTCAGAGTTGTCAACGAGGGCACAGGTACCATAAATTATTTAAACTAGAAGCGCTGGGGGAACTGACAGAGTTTTCTCAGATGGCTGACGTTCCCTCCTTCTCTGCATTGTTCGTTCCCACATGCACGAGAACAGCACCTCCCGTGCCACCACCCATGACCTGTCCTGCCTTCTCTGCTATATCCTCTACTTTTGCCCCTGGTAGGAATACTGTTATGTCATCTCCAATGACCAACAACCAACGACCAACTAAACTAAACTAAACTAAACTAAACTAAACTAAACTAAACTAAACTAAACTAAACTAAACTAAACTAAATTAACTGAAATAAACTAAACTAAGCTAAACTAAGCTAAGCTAAGCTAAGCTAAGCTAAGCTAAGCTAAGCTAAGCTAAGCTAAGCTAAGCTAAGCTAAGCTAAGCTAAGCTAAGCTAAGCTAAACTAAACTAAACTAAACTAAACTAAACTAAAAAAGTAAATTAAACTAATCAACAACGAATAACAACCAACGACCAGCGACCAACGAATAGCGATAAACGACCAGCGACCAACGTCCAGCAACCAACGACCAACGACCAAATACTAACGATCAATGACCAACTCTTGCGACTAGAAACAAAAGACCAACGGCCAACGGCCATGGACCTATGACCAGGGACTTACGACCAATGACCAACGACAAGGGACCTACGACCAACAACCGACGACCAGCGACCAACGACCAACTCTTTCGACCGATTGAAGTCTAGCGACCAATGACCAAAGACCAAAGACCAACTACCAACGAAATACTCTTGCGATCAGAAACAAAAGACCGACGACCAACGACCAATTAAACTAAACTAAACTAAACTAAACATCAATGACCAAAGATCAATGACCAACTCTTGCGAACAGCGAATAAATTCTTGCGACCAGCGACCAACGACCAGCGAGCAACGACCAGCGACCAACGACCAACGTCCAACGAACAGCAACCAAATCTATCGACCATGGACCAACGACCTACGACCAACGACCAACTAAACTAAACTAAACTAAACTAAACTAAACTAAACTAAACTAAACTAAACTAAACTAAACTAAACTAAACTAAATTAACTGAAATAAACTAAACTAAGCTAAACTAAGCTAAGCTAAGCTAAGCTAAGCTAAGCTAAGCTAAGCTAAGCTAAGCTAAGCTAAGCTAAGCTAAGCTAAGCTAAACTAAACTAAACTAAACTAAACTAAACTAAAAAAGTAAATTAAACTAATCAACAACGAATAACAACCAACGACCAGCGACCAACGAATAGCGATAAACGACCAGCGACCAACGTCCAGCAACCAACGACCAACGACCAAATACTAACGATCAATGACCAACTCTTGCGACTAGAAACAAAAGACCAACGGCCAACGGCCATGGACCTATGACCAGGGACTTACGACCAATGACCAACGACAAGGGACCTACGACCAACAACCGACGACCAGCGACCAACGACCAACTCTTTCGACCGATTGAAGTCTAGCGACCAATGACCAAAGACCAAAGACCAACTACCAACGAAATACTCTTGCGATCAGAAACAAAAGACCGACGACCAACGACCAATTAAACTAAACTAAACTAAACTAAACATCAATGACCAAAGATCAATGACCAACTCTTGCGAACAGCGAATAAATTCTTGCGACCAGCGACCAACGACCAGCGAGCAACGACCAGCGACCAACGACCAACGTCCAACGAACAGCAACCAAATCTATCGACCATGGACCAACGACCTACGACCAACGACCAACTCTTACAACCAGGGACCAACGAATTACAACCAACGACCAACTCTTCCGTCTAGGTAACAACGACCAACGACCAATGACTAACAACCAACTAAACTAAACTAAATTAAACTAAACTAAACAACAACGACTAAAGATCAACGACCAACGAACAAAGACCAACTCTAGCCATCAGCGACTAAAGTGTAGCGACCATCGACCAACGACAAAATTCTAGCGACCAGCGACCAGCGACAAACCACCAACGACCAACGACCAGGGACCAACGAACAGCGACCAACCACCAGCGTCTAACGACCAGCGACCATCGACAAACTCTTGCGAATAGAGACTAAAGTCTAGCGAACAACTACCAGCGACCAGCGACCAACGTCCAACTCTTGCGACCAGCGATTAAATTCTAGTGACCAATGACCAGCGACTAACGACCAACGACCACTGACCAACGACTAACGACCCTAACCCTTAAATTCTAGCGACCAACGACCAGCGACTAACGACCAACGACCATCGACCAACGACTAACGACCAACAAACAAATACTAACGAGCAACGACCAACTCTTGCTATCAGAAACAAAAAACCAACGACCAACGATCAACTCTTGCGACAAGCGAATAAAGCCTTGCGACCAACGACCAATGGCCAACGACCAAAGACCAACGACCAATGATCAATGACAAAAGACCAACGACCAACTCTTGCGATCACGGACCTTCAACCAACGACCAACGACCGACTAACTAAACTAAACTAAACTAAACTAAACTAAACTAAACTAAACTAAACTAAACTAAACTAAACTAAACTAAACTAAACTAAACTAAACTAAATTAAACTAAACTAAACAAAAAACTTAACTAAACTAAACATCAACGACAAACGAGCAATGACCAGCGACCAACGACCTACCATCAACTAACAAACAATTAAACTAAACTAAACTAAACTAAACTAAACTAAACTAAACTAAACTAAAGTAAACTAAAGTAAACTAAAGTAACCTAAACTAAACTAAACTAAACTAAACTAAACTATTCTAAACTAAACTAAACTAAACAACAGTGACCTACTCTTGCGAACAGCGACTAAATTCTAGCGACCAGCGACCAACGTCAAGCGAACAGCGAACAACGTCCAGCGACCAGCGACCAGTGACCAACGGCCAGCGACCAACGACCAGCGACAAACGACCAACGACCAACGACCAACGACCAACGACCAACGACAAACTCTTCCGACCAGCGACTAAAACCTAGCGACCAACGACCTGCCATCAGTGACCAACAACCAACGCCCAACGACTAACAACCAACGACCAACGACCAACGACCAACGACCAACGACCAGCTCTTGCGACAAGAAACAAAAGAACAACAACCAACGACCAAAGACCAACGACCTTGGACCTACTACCAACGACCAAAGACCAGCGACAAACGACCAACTCTTGCGACCAGCGATTGAAGTCTAGCGACCAACGACCAACGACCAAAGACCAACGACCAAAGACCAACGACCAAAGACCAACGACCAAAGACCAACGACCAACGACCTACTCTTTCGACCAGGAACAAAAGAGCAACGACCAACGACCGACGACCAACGACCAACGACCAACTAAACAATAATAAACTAAACAACAATGAACAAAAACTCAACGACCAACGAACTTGGATCTACGACCAACGACCAACGACCAGCGACCAACGAACAACGACCAACGACCAGCAGCCATTGACCAGCGACCAACGAACAGCGTGCAACGAACAGCGACCAACTCTTACGACCATGGACCAACGAACTAGGACCAACAACCAACACTTACAATCAGGGAACAGGGACTGACGACCTATGACCAACGATAAACTCTTCTGACCAGTGACCAACGACCTACGACCAACGACCAACGACCAACGACCAACTAACCTGAACTGAACTGAACTGAACTGAACAGCGACAAACGACCAGCGATTATACACCAGCGACCAACGACCAACGACCAACGACCATCGACAAACTCTTCCGACCAGCGGATAAAGACTAGCGACCAATGACCTGCGATCAGTGACCAACGACCAACGCCAAACGACTAACGACCAACGACCAACGACCAACGACCAACGACCAACTCTTGCGACAAGAAATAAAAGAACAACAACCAACGACCAAAGACCAACGACCTTGGACCTACGACCAACGACCAGGGAACTACGATCAACGACCAATGACCAGTCTAGTCTAGCGACCAACGACCAAAGACCAACGACCAAAGACCAACGACCAACGACCAAAGACCAACGACCAACGACCTACACTTTCGACCAAGAACAAAAGAGCAACGGCCAACGACCGACGACCAACGTCCAACTAAACAATACTAAACTAAACAACAATGAACAAAGATCAACGACCAACGACCTTGGACCTACGACCAACGACCAACGACCAGCGACCAGCGACCAACGAACAACGACCAGTGACCAACGACCAGCGACCAACGTCCAACGAACAGCGACCAACTCTTACGACCATGGACCAACGGACTAGGACCAACGACCAACACTTACAACAAGGGAACAGGGACCGACGACCTATGACCAACGATCATCTCTTCTGACCAATGTCTAATGACCTACGACCAACGACAAACGATCAACGACCAACTAAATTAAACTAAACTAAACTAAACTAAACTAAACTAAACTAAACTAAACTAAACTAAACTAAACTAAACTAAACTAAACTAAACTAAACTAAACTAAACTAAACTCAATAAACTAAACTAAATTAAACTAAATTAAACTAAACGACAATGACCTACTCTTACGAACAGCGACTAAATTCTAGCGACCAGCGACCAACATCAAGCGAACAGCGAACAACGTCCAGTGACCAGCGACCAGCGACCAGCGATTAAACGACCAGCGACCAACGACCAACGACCTACGACAAACTCTTCGCACCAGCGACTAAAACCTAGCGACCAACGACCAGCGATCAGTGACCAACGGCCAACGACCAACGACTAACGACCAACGACCAAATATTAACTCTTGCGACCAGAAACAAAAGAACAACGACCAAAGACCAACGACCATGGACCTACGACCAGAGACCTACGATGAACGACCAACGACCAACGACCAACGACCAACGACAAACTCTTCCGACCAGCGATTAAAGCCTAGCGACCAACGATCTGCGAATAGTGACCAACGACCAACGACCAACGCCCAACGACTAATGACCAACGACCTACGACCAACTCTTGCAACAAGAAACAAAAGAACAACCAACGACCAAAGACCAACGACCTTGGACCTACGACCAACGACCAAAGATCAGGGAACTACGATGAACGACCAACGACCTGCGACCAACAACCAACTCTTGCGACCAGCGATTGGAGTCTAGCGAACAATGACCAACGACCAAAGACCTACGACCAACGACCTTTTCTTTCGACCATGAACAAAAGAGCGACGACCAACGACCGACGACCAACTAAACAATACTAAACTAAACAGCAATGACCAAAGATCAACGACCAACGACCTTGGACCTACGACCAACGACCAGCGAACAACGAACAACGACCAGTGACCAACGACCGGCGACCAACGACCAGCGACCAACGTCCAACGAACAGCGACCAACTCTTACGACCATGGACCAACGAACTAGGATCAACGACCGACACTTACAACCAGGGAACAGGGACCGACGACCTATGACCAACGATCAACTCTTCTGACCAGTGACCAACGACTTACGACCAACGACCAACGACCAACTAAATTAAACTAAACTAAACTAAACTGGTCGAAAGGGTTGGTCGTTGATCGTTGGTCGTATGTCCCTGGTCGTTGGTCGTTGATCGTATTTCCGTGGTCGTTGGCCTTTGGTCGTTGGTCTTTTGTTTCTGGTAGCAAGTGTTGGTCGTTCGTCGTTAGTCATTGGTCATTTGTCGTTGGCCGTTAGTCGCTGTTCGTTGGTCGGTAGAATATAAAAGCTGGTCGCAAGAGTTTCTCATTGGTCGCTGGTCGTTGGTCGCTGGTCGCTAGAATTTATTCGCTGATCGCAAGAGTAGGTCGTTGACCTTTGGTCAATGTTGACCAGTTTTGTTGTTTAGTTTAGTTAAGTTTAGTGTTGTTTAGTTTAGTTTAGTTTCCTTTAGTTTAGTTTAGTTTAGTCTAGTTTATATTAGATTAGTTTAGTTTAGTTTTGTCGCTGGTCGCTAGATTTTAGTCGCTGGTCGCTAGAGTTATTCTTTGGTCTCTGTTGTTTGGTCGTTCGTCGTTGATGTTTAGTTTAGTTTAATTTTGTTTAGTTTAGTTTAGATGGTTGTTAGTCGATGGTCGTAGGTCGTTGGTCCATCGACGAAACAGTTAATTGCTGTTCGTTTGATGTTGGCCTTTGGTTGCTGGTCGTTGCTCGCTGGTCGTTGGACGATGGTGGAATATTTTAGACGTTGGTTGCAAGAATTGGTCGTTGATCTTTGGCCATTGTTGTTTAGTTTAGTTTAGTTGGTCGTTGGTCGTCGGTCGTTGGCCGTCGGTCTTTTGTTTCTGGTTGGAAGAGTATTTCGTTGGTCCTTGGTCTTTGGTCGTTGGTTGTTTGTCACTAGACTTTTGCGCTGGGCGCAAGAGTTGGTCGTTTAGTTTATATTAGATTAGTTTAGTTTAGTTTAATTTAGTTAAGTTCAGTTCACTTCAGTTTAGTTTAGTTTAGTTTAGTTTAATTTAGTTGGTCGTTGGTCTTTGGTCGTCGGTCGTTGGTCCGTTGGTCGTAATACTTTAATCGCTGGTCATAAGAATTGGTCGTTGGTCGTTGTACGTTGGTCGTTAGTCGCTGGTCGTTGTTCGCTAGAATTTAATCGCTGGTTGCAAGAGTTCGTCGTTGGTCGCTGGTCGCTAGTCGTTGTTCGCTTGACTTGAGTCGCTGGTCGCAAGAGTTTGGTCGCAAGAGTTTGTAGATGGTCGCTCTTCGTTGTACGTTGGCCGTTGGTCGCTGGTCGTTGCTCGCTTGTCGTTGGTCGCTGGTGGCAATAATTTATTCGCTGGTCTCATGTGTTGGCCGTTGATCTTTGGTCATTGTTGTTTAGTTTAGTTTAGTTTAGTTTAGTTTAGTTTTAGTTTAGTTGGTCGTTGATCGTCGTTGCTCCATGGTCGTAAGAGTTGGTCGCTGTTCGTTGGACGTTGGTCGTTGGTCGCTGGTCGTTGGTCGCCGGTCTTTTGTTTCTGGTCGCAATTGTAGCTCGATGGTCGTTGGTCTTTGGTCGTTGGTCGTTGGTCGATAGATTTTAGTCGCTGGTCGTAAGAGTTGGTTGTTGGTCGTTGGTCGATGGTTGTTGGTATTTGGTCTTTGGTCGATGGTCGTTTGTCGCTGGTCATCAGTCGTAGGTCCATGGTCGTTGGTCGTTGGTCTTTTGTTTCTTGTCGCAAGAGTTGGTCGTTGGTCGTTAGTATTTGGTCGTTGGTCGTTAGTCGTTATTCGCAAGAGTTGGTCGTTGGTCTTTGGTCTTTGGTCATTGGTCATTGGTCGTTGGTTGTTGGTCTTTGGTCGTTGGTTGTTAGTCTTTTGTCTTTGTTCTTTGGTCGATGGTCGTTGGTCATTGGTCGCTAGACTTCAATCGCTTGTCACAACAGTTGGTCGTTGGTCGCTGGTCGTTGGTTGTTGGTCGTTGGTCGAAGGCCCATGGTCGTTGGTCTTTCTTTTCTGTTCGCAAGAGTTGGTCGTTGGTCGTTAGTATTTGGTCGTTAGTTGTTGTTCTTTTGTCGTTGGTCGCTGGTTGCTAGTCGTTGGTCACTAGGCTTTAGTCGCTGGTCGCAAGAGTTTGTGGTTGTTTGCTTGTCGTTGGTCGCTGGCCGTTAGTCGCTGGTCGTTGAGCGCTATTTCTTGGTCGCTGGTCGTTGGTCGTTGTTTATTTTAGTTTAGTTTAGTTTAGTGTAGTTTAGTTTAGTTTAGTTTAGTTTAGTTTAGTTGGTCGTTAGTCGTTTGTCGTAGGTCGTTGGTCCCTGGTCCCCAATTGTAAAAGTTGGTCGATGGTCGTAGGTCCATGGTTGTAAGAGTTTGTCGCTGTTCGTTGATCGCTGGTCGTTGGTCTTTGGTCGTTATTCTTTTATTTCAGGTCACAAAAGTTGGTCGTTGGTCGTTAATATTTGGTCATTGGTCGTTAGTCGTTGGTCATTGGTCGTTGGTTGCTGGTCGCTCGTCGATGGTGGATATGCTTTAGTTGTTGGTCGCTGGTCGTTGGTCGCTGATAGCTGGACGTTAGTCGCTGTTCGCTGGACGTTGGTCGCTGGTCTTTTGTCGCTGGTCGATAGAATTTATTCACTTTTCGCAAGAGTACGTCGTTTTTCTTTGGTCATTGTTGTAGCTTAGCTTAGTTTAGTTTAATTTAGTTTAGTTTAGCTTAGTTGGTCGTTAGTCAATGGTAGGTCGTTGGTCCCTGGTCGGAAGAGTTGGTCGTTGGTGGTAGTTCGTTGGTCACTGGTCCCTGATTGTAAGAGTTGGTCGTTGGTCGTAGGTAGTTGATTCGTTGTCGTAAGAGTTGGTCGCTGTTCGTTGGATGTTGGTCGTTGGTCTTTGGTCGATCAACTAAACTAAACTAAACTAAACTAAACTAAACTAAACTAAACTAAACTAAACTAAACTAAACTAAACTAAGCTAAGCTAAGCTAAGCTAAACTAAACTAAACTAAACTAAACTAAACTAAACTAAGCAACAATGACCAAAAATCAACAACCAACTCTTGCAAACAGCGAATAACTTCTAGCAACCAACGACCAGCGACCAACGACCAACAAACAGCGACCATGTAAACTAAACTAAACTAAACTAAATTAAATTAAACTAAACAACAACGATCAACGACCAACGACCAATGACCAACGACCAACGACCAACGACCAACGACCAACGACCAACGAGCAACGACCAAAGACCAAAGACAAAAGACCAACGACCAACGACCAACTAAACTAAACTAAACTAAACTAAACTAAACTAAACTAAACTAAACTAAACTAAACTAAACTAAACTAAACTAAACTAAATTAAACAACAGTGACCAAGGACCAACGACCAACTCTTGCGACCAGCGACTAAATTCTAGAGACCAACAACCAGTGACCAATAACCAGCGACCAACGACCAGCGAGCAAGGACCAACAAACAGCGACCAACGACCAACAACAAACTCTTGTGACCAGCGACAAAAGTCTACCGACCAACGACCAGCGATCAACGTCCAACTCTTGCGACCAGCAATTAAAATCTAGCAACCAACGACCAACGACCAACTACCAAAGACAAACAACCAAAAGGCCAAATACCAATGACCAGGGACCTACGATCAACAACCAACTAACATCCCTAGCGACAATCAACAAAAGACGATCAACCAACGACAATCGACCAACGATCGAAGACCAAAGTCCAATGACCAACTAAACTAAACTAACCAACAATGATTTACGACAGACGACCAACTACCACGACCAGCGAATAAAATCTAGCGACCAAAGACCAACGACCAACGACCAACTCTTTCAACCATGGACCAACTACCTACGACCAACGACCAACCACCTGCGACCAACGACCAACTCTTACAACCAGGGACAACAACCTACGACCAACGACTAAAGACCAACTCTTACAACCAGGGAGCAACGACCAAAGACCAACGACCAACAACCAACGACCAACTCTTGCGACCAGCGATTAAAGTCTAGCAACTAACGACCAACGATCAAAGATCAACGACCAAAGACCAAATACCAACGACCAGGTACCTACGACCAACGGCCTGGCGACCAGCAACAAAAGTCTAGGAACCAGCGACAATCGACCAACGATCGATGACCAAAGTCCTACGAATAACTAAACTAAACTAAACTAAACAACAATGACCAACGACCAACGACCAACGACCAAAGACCAACGACCAAAGACCAACGACCAAAGACCAACGATCTACTCTTGCGACCAGAAACAAAAGAACAACGAACAACGACCAACGACCAGAGACCTACGACCAACGACCAATGAACAAAGACCATCGACCATCTCTTGCGACCATCGAATAAAATTTAGCAACCAATGAACATTCGACCGACGACTGAACTAAACTAAACTAAACTAAAAAAACCTAAACTAAACTAAATAACAACGACTAGCGACCAACAACCAGAGACCAACGACCAACAAGCATTGACAAAAAAAGACCAACGAACAACTCTTTCAACCAGCGACTAAAGTCCAGCGACCGACGACTAACGACCAACTAAACTAAACAAAATTAAACAAAATGACCAAAGATCAACGACATTCTTTTGCGACCAGCGACTAAAGTCTAGCGACCAACGACCAAAGACCAACTCTTGCGACCAGTGCTTAAAATCTAGCGACCAACGACGAACGACTAACGACCAACTAAACTAAGCTAAGCTAAGCTAAACTAAGCTAAGCTAAGCTAAGGTAAGCTAAGCTAAGCTAATCTAAGCTAAGCTAAGCTAAGCTAAGCGAAGCGAAGCGAAGCGAAGCGAAACGAAACGAAACTAAACTAAACTAAACTAAACTCAACTCAACTCAACTCAACTAAAGTAAACTAAACTAAACTAAACTAAACTCAACTCAACTCAACTCAACTCAACTAAACTAAACTCAACTCAACTCAACTCAACTCAACTAAACTAAACTAAACTAAACTAAACTAAACTAAACTAAAATAAACTAAACTAAACTAAACTAAACTAAACTAAACTAAACTAAACTAAACTGATCTGAACTGGACCGAACCGAACCAAACCAAACCAAAACTAAACTATACAAAACTAAATTAAATTATACTAAACTAAACAAAAATGCCAAAGATCAACAACCAACTCTTGCGACCAGCGACTTAATTAAGACGACCAGCGACCAACGACCAACGAACAACGACCAAATAAACTAAACTATGCTAAATTAAACTAAACAACAATGATCAGCGACCAACGACCAGCGACCAATGACTAATGACCAACGACCTATGACCAAAGACCAAAGACCAACGACCAACGAACTACGCTAGCTACCAGAAACATAAGACCAACGACCAAAGAACAGGGACATACGACCAACGACCAACAACAATTGACCAAACACCATCGTCAAACTCTTGCGGCAAGCGACTGAAGTCTAGCGACCAACGAACAATGACCAACGACCAAAGACCAACGACCATCGTCCAACGACAAACTCTTGCGGCCATCGTCTAAAGTCTAGCGACCAACGACCGACGACCAAAGACCAACGATCAACCATTGACTGAAGTCTAGCGACCAGCGACCAAAGACCAACGACCAACTAAACTAGACTAGACTAGACTAGACTAGACTAAACTAAACTAAAAAAAAAACCTACCAAAGACCAAAGACTAAACTAAAGTAAAGTAAACTAAACTAAACTAAACTAAACTAAACTAAACTAAACTAAACTAAACTAAACTAAACTAAACTAAACTAAACTAAACTAAACTAAAAAACTAAAAAAAAACCTAAAAAATAAACTAAACTAAACTAAACATCAACGACAAACAACAAACGACCACCGACCACCGACCAACGACCGACGACCAGTGATCAAAGACCAACAACCAACACTTGCAACCAGCGACTAAAGCCTAGCGACCATCGACCAACGACCGACGACCAACGACCAAATACGTTAACTAAACTAAACAACAATGACCAAATATCAACGACCAAATGTTGCGACAAGCGATTAAATTCTAGCAAACAACGTACAACGATTAGCGACCAGCGACCAGCGACCAACGGCCAACAACCAACAACCAACTATTGCGAACAGCAACAAAAGACCAACGAACAAAGACCAACGACCAATGACCAACAACAAACTATTGCGACCAGCGAATAAAATCTAGCTACCAATGACCAACGTCCGACGACCAACGAAGAAATACCAATTGAATTAAACTAAACTAAGCAACAATGGCCAAAGATAAACGACCAAATATTTCGACCAGCGACTAAATTCTAGCGGCCAACGACCAATTCTGGTGACCAGGGACCAACGCCTACGACCACTGACCAACGACGAACTAAACTAAACTAAGCTAAGCTAAGCTAAGCTAAGCTAAGCTAAGCTAAGCTAAGCTAAGCTAAACTAAACTAAACTAAACTAAACTAAACTAAACTAAACTAAACAAATCTAAACTAAAGTAAACTAAAATAAAATAAAATAAACAAAATTAAACTAAATTAAACAACAACGACCAACGACCAAGGACCAACGACCAACGACCAACGACCAATGATCAATGACAAACGACCAACGACCATAGACAAACGACCAATTCTTGCAAAAAGCTACAAAAGAACAACGACCAAAGATCAACTCTTGCGATCAAGGACCAAAGCAATGACCAACTAAACTAAACTAAACTAAATTAAACAACAATGACCAAAGATCAATGACCAACTCTTGAGACCAGCGACTAAATTCTAGCGACCATCGAGCGGCGACCAATGACCAGCGACCAACGAGCAGCAACCAACGAACAAAGAGCAGCGACCAGCGACCAACACTTGCGACCAGCTATTAAAGTCTAGCTACCAACGACCACTATTAAAGTCTAGCTACCGACGACCAACGACCAACGACCAAAGACCAACGACCAGGGACCTACGATCAACAACCTACTAACAACTCTAGCGACCATCAACAAAAGCCAAGTAACCAAAGACAATTGACCAACGATCGATGACCAAAGACCAAAGACCAACAAAACTAAACTAAAAAACTAAAAAACTAAAAACATAAAAATAAACTAAACTAAACTAAACAACAACGAGAAACGACCAACGACCACCGACCAACGACCAGGGACCAACGACCAGTGATCAAAGACCAATGATCACCTCTTGCGACCAGCGACTAAAGCCTAGCAACCATCGACCAACGATTGACGACCAACTACAAAATAAATTAGCTAACCTAAACAAAAACTAAACTGAATTTTAAACTAAATTAAACAACAACGACCAATGACCAACGACCAACGACCAACGACCAACGACCATAGACAAACGACCAATTCTTGCGACAAGCTACAAAACACCAACGACCAAAGACCAAATCTTGCGATCAGGGACCAAAGCAACGACCAACTAAACTAAACTAAACTAAACTAAATTAAACAATAATGACCAAAGATCAACGACCAACTCTTGCGACCAGCGACTAAATTCTAGCGACCATCGACAAGCGACCAATGACCAGTGACCAACGAGCAGCAACCAACGAACAAAGAGCAGGGACCAGCGACCAACTCTTGCGACCAGCTATTAAAGTCTAGCTACCAATGACCAAAACCAAAACCAGTGACCAAAGACCAACGACCAACTCTTGTGACCAGCGAATAAAATGTAGCGATCTATAACCAACGACCGACGCCCAACGACCATCGACCAACGAAACTAAAGTAAACTTAACTAAACAACAACGACCAAAGATCAACGATCAACTCTTGCGTCCAGCGAATAAATTCTAGTGACCAGGGACCAATAACATACGACAAACGTCTAACGACCAAAAAATTTAACTAAACTAAACTAAACTAAATTAAACTAAACTAAACTAGACTAGACTAGACTAGACTAGACTAGACTAGACTAGACTAGACTAGACTAGACTAATCTAAACTAAACTAAACTAAACTAAAGTAAATTAAACAACAACGACCAACGACCAACGACCAACGACCAAAGACCAACGACCAACGACAAACGACCATACACCAACGACCATACACCAACGACCAACTCTAGCATCTAGCAACTAAAGTCTAGCGACCAACGATCGACGACCAAAGACCAATGACCAACGACCAACGACCAACTCTTACGACCATGGACCAACGACCTACGACCAATGACCATCTCTTACAACCTGGGACAAACGACCTACGACCAACGACGAACAACCTACGACCGACGAACAAAGACCATCGAATAAAATCTATGGAGCAATGTCCAACTACCGACGACTAACGACCAATAACCAACGACCAAAGACCAATGACCAATGATCTACGACCAAAGACCAATTCTTTCATCCAGGGACAAAGGACCAACGAACAACTAAACTCAAGTAAACATTGAAAAATGACAGACAACCAACCACCAGGGAACAACGACCAGTGACCAAAGACCAACGACAAACTCTTGCGACCAGCGAATAAAATCTAGCGATCAAAAACTAATGACAGACGTCCAACCACCAACGACCAACGACCATCGACCAACTAAACTAAAATAAACTAAACTAAACAACAACGACCAAAGATCAACGATCAACTCTTGCGTATAGCGCATAAATTCTAGCGACCAGGGACCAACGACATGCGACAAACAACTAACGACAAACTAAACTAAACTAAACTAAACTAAACTAAACTAAACTAAATAAACTAAACTAAACTAAACTAAACTAAACTAAACTAAAATAAACTAAACTAGACTAAACTAAACTAAACTACACTAAATTAAACAACAACGACCAACGACCAACGACCAACGACCATAGACCATAGACCAACCACCAACTCTTGCGACCAGCGACTAAAGTTTAACGACAAACGACCAATGACTAACGACCAACTAAACTAAACTAAACTAAACTAAACTAAACTAAACTAAACTAAACTAAACTAAACTAAACTAAACTAAACTAAACTAAACTAAACTAAACTAAACAACGACTAACGACCAACGACCAGCGACCAACGATCAACTATAGCGGCCAGCGACTAAATTCTAGCGACCATAGACCAAACTAAACTAAACTAAAATAATCTAATATAAACTAAACTAAACTAAACTAAATTAAACTAAGCTACACTAAACTTAACTAAACTAAACTAAACAACAATGACCAAAGATCAAAGACCTACTCTGGCGACCAGCGACTAAATTCTAGCGACCAATGACCAGCGACCAACTGCAAACTCTTGCGACCTGTGACTAAAGTCTAGTGAGCAACGACTTGCGACCAGCGACCAACGACCAATTCTTGCGACCAGTGATTAAATTCGACCAACGACCAGCGACTAACGACTAACGACCAACGACTAAAGACCAACGACTAAAGACCAACGACTAAAGACCAACGACTAAAGACCAACGACCAACAATCAAATCTTGCTATCAGAAACAAAATACCAACGAGCAAAGACCAACGATCATGGAACTATGAACAACGACCAATGACCAACGACCAACTACCAACGACCAATGACCAACTCTTGCGACCAGCTATTAAAATCTAGCGACCAACGTCCAACGACCAACGACCAAAGACCAAAGACCAACGACCAACGAACAAAGCGAAACGACCAACGACCAAAGACCAATGACCAATGACCAATGACAAAATACCAACGACCAACTCTTGTGACCAGCGACTAAAGTCTTGCGACCAAAACTAAACTAAACTAAACTAAAGTAAAAACTAAACTAAACAATAATGACCAAAGATCAACGACCAACTCTTGCGACCATCGATTAAAATCTAGCGACCAACGACCTACTCTTGCGACCATAAACAAAAGACCAATGACCAACGACCAACTAAACTAAACTAAATTAAACTACACTAAACTAAACAACAATGACCAAAGATCAACGACCAACCCTTACGACTAGCGACCTTCGACTGACGAACAACTAAACTAAACTAAGCTAAACTAAAAACTGAACAAAATTAAACATCAACGTCTACCGAGCAATGACCAGCGACCAACAACCAACAACCAATGACCACTCTAGCGAACAGCGAGTAGAGTCTAGTGACCAGCGACCAACTCTACAGACCAACGACCAAAGATCAAATCTTGCTATCAGAAACAAAAGACCAAAGACCAAAGACCAATGATCATGGAACTACGACCAATGACCAACGACCAACAACCAACGACCAATGACCATCGACCAACGACCAACTTTTGCGATCAGCTATTAAAATCTAGCGACCAACGACCAACGACCAACGACCAAAGGCCAACGACCAAAGAACAAAGACCAATGACCAATGACCAATGTCAAAAGACCAACGACCAAAGACCAACGACCAACTCTTGCAACCAGCGACTAAAGTCTTGCGACCAACGACCGAAGACCAAAGACCAACGGCAAACTAAACTAAACTAAACTAAACTAAACTAAACTAAACTAAACTAAACTAAACTAAACTAAACTAAACTAAACTAAACTAAACTAAACTAAACTAAACTAATCTAAATTAAACTAAACTGTACTAAACTAAACTAAACTAAACTAAACGACAACGACCTACTCTTGCGAACAGCGACTAAACTCTAGCGACCTGTGACCAACGACCAACGACCAGCGACCAACGACCAGCGGTCAACGACCAGCGACAAACGACTAACGAACAACGACCATATATTAACGAACAAAGACCAACTCTTGAAACAGAAGCAAAAGAACAACGACCAACGACAAAAGACCAAAGACCAACAACCAACGACCAAAGACCAACAACCAATCACCAAAGACCAACGACCAACTCTTGCGAACAGCGACTAAAATCTAGCAATCAACGACCAACGACCAACGACCTACTCTACCGACCAGAAACAAAAGACCAACGGCCAACAACCGACGACCAACGACCAACTAAACTAAACTAAACTATACTAAACTGAACTAAACTAATATAAACTAAACTAAACTAAACTAAACTATACTAAACTAAATTAAACTAAGCTAAACTAAACTAAACTGAACAACAATGACCAAAGATCAACGACATAATTTTGCGACCAGCGACTAAATTCTAGCGACCAGCGACCAGCGACCAACGACCAGCTTACGACAATTTGCCTATGTACAATAATGATCCGGATTTGCAATATTTTAATAACGCTTTACTCAGCCGTACAAAATGACTGTGACTACTTTGTTGAAGACACTTTTATTAACAAATGTTCTCAACTGTCAACAATGAACAAAATGTTTTCTTTATTACACATTAATATTCAAGTATTAGTAAACATTTACATGAATTAGATCAGTATCTCCATGTACTAAATCATAATTTTTCGGTTATTGGTATAAGCGAAACATGGTGTCAAGACTACAATGTCAACAGTTGTGATTTACCAGGATACAAAGCAGAACATATTTATAGGCACACTAAAGTTGGTGGTGGTGTTGCCCTCTACATTAAAGACAATATTGCATACCACACTAGATTAGACATTACTAAATTAAATGATTACATAGAATGTCAGTTTATAGAGATTCATAAAGATAGTAATTCATATGGTAAAGATATTATAGTTGGTGTCATATACAGACCGCCAAACAATGATATAAACAAATGTATTGATGAAATGTCTAATATACTTGATATTCTTAACAATGAAAACAAATTATGTTACATTATGGGTGACTTTAACATTAATCTGTTTAACCATGAAGTACATGCACCAACATGTAATTTTTTAAACTTGATGTTTTTACACTCTTATATTCCATTAATAAATAAACCAACAAGGGTAACTATTCAATCAGCAACATTAATTGATAACATTTTTACAAATAATCATAAAAACATGCTCCAGGGCATTATGTATACAGATATATCTGACCACTTCCCAATATTTCTCGTTGATAATAACTGCAAATTAACCAACATTCTTAAATACACAACAAACAGAAATTTTTCCCAGGCAAACATACGGCGGTAGATACATTTTATAATAACATGCAAAATCTTGACTGGGATATTATGACATACATAAATAATTGTCAAACAGCCTACTCAGTATTTTATATGTCATTACTGCGAGATTACAATGACTGCTTTCCCAACAAAAAATAAAAAAAAACAATCAATAGAATAGGAAACCATGGCTTACATGTGGGCTAAAAAACTCAATAAAAGAGAAGAATAGACTATTATGTTAAATATGTGAGACAAAACACAAGATATAATGAAACTAAATATAAAGTATACAAAAGTAAGTTGAATGGCTTACTAAGGAAATCTGAACGTGAAAATTACGCAACTCTCTTTGAAGAAAATAAGCATAACGTAAAACTTAACTGCATAAAAAGCATAACTGTAAAAATCATTCCACAGAACCAAACCGACCCTATGTCATACATGAAAAACAGCAATACTAAAACTATATATATTGAACCGGTAACTGAAAATGAGGTATCAGCAATAGTAAACTCTCTCAAAATATCTAGTCCTGGATGGGATGATATTTCCAGTAAAGTAATTAAAAAACATATAAAAGCTTTATTAAACCATTAACATATTTATATAATCTCTCTATAAATACTGGAATATTCCCAGATGAGTTAAAAATAGCTAAGGTAATACCTATCTACAAATCTAAGGAAAAAAATATTATTTTCTAACTACCGACCAATTTCAATATTAACAACTTTCTCTAAAATATTGGAAAGACTAATGTATAACAGGCTGGTAAATTTTATTAATAAATATAACATTCTGTACAAATATCAGTTTGGTTTTCGAAAAAAATCTCTCCACTAGCATGGCACTAATGACCATTGTAGACAAAATATCAGAAGAACTACAAAACAATCAATTTGTGCTAGGGGTGTTCTTAGATTGATCTAAAGCATTTGATACTGTTGACCATGAGATACTGTGTCAAAAACTCCAATGTTATGGTATATGTGGCTTAGGTTCAAGGTTCCATACTGGGGCCATTGCTGTTTCTATTATATATCAATGATATTGCTAATGTCTCAGATACTCTTCTCCTTATTATTTACCGATAACACTAGGGTGATCAATTGGATGATATAGCTAACAAAATGAATATTGAACTAAAAAAACTTGTAGCTTGGTTAAATGCTAACAAATTATCTCTAAACATTAATAAGACCCAATACATGATATTTAGTACTTCTAACAGAAAACTTATCAAACCGACAAAACTTGAAATTAATGATAATGCTATTAAACAAGTATCCTCTACAACATTTCTTGGCATTACTATTGATAACAAACTTAATTGGGCTGAATATATTAACAAAGTTAAATGTAAAATCTCTAAAGGGGTAGGCATTATCAACAAAGCCAAAAGATTTTTACCTAGACCATGCCTGGTCACCTTATATTACTCGTTTCTATTCCCTCATTTGACATATTGTATTGAAGTGTGGGGTGGTGCATTTGACTCATATTGTTCAAGTATTATAAAGGTTCAAAAGAAAGCAGTGAGAATGCTCGTATCAGCTAATATATCAACTCATACATAACCTATCTTTAAACTACTAAACATCTTAACGTTTAGACAATTATATGTCTACTCAATACAAATGTTTATGTATAAATACAACAATGGTCTTCTACCAATAGCAGTTGGTAATATGTTTAAACTTAATGAAGATGTTCATAGCTACAATACAAGACAATCTACACAAATACACATATCCTTGGCAACTTTAGAAATAAGACTTTGTTCTGTAAGAATTAAGGGTGCTATAATTTGGAATTATTTTAACACAAAACCCCACTTTACTTCTTATTCAATAATAAACTACAAATGTATACTTAAACAATTTATATTACACAATGATGTCAATATATAACATGTATCACAATCACAATTTGTTTGTTTTCTACACCTGCACGCTATTTCTGTGCTTAATACTATGATATATGTATTGAAATATATACTAGGAGTATGACATTGTATAATGTTCTTCCCCTATTGTTCTCTTTACGTTATCATATAGGGTTTACCTTGGTTTGATTTGTATATATTGTAGAGTTACAATAAATTTGATTTGATTTAAAAAAAAGAATGACCAAAGATCAACGACCAACTCTTGTGACCAGCGACCTTCGACCAATTTAACAAGATTTAACAAGATTGCCATCTCGAACCAGTTCCAGATGGCAAGTGGACAAGGAATCCATTGGCTTATCGAGAGTCCAACAATTTTATCATCTATGTGTAGCCCGCCCTTATCAGATATCTGTCAATTCTATTTTTAAACATATTCACACTACTAGCATTAACACAATCATTTGGCAGTTTGTTCCATTCATTTATCACCCTCTGTGAGAAAGAGTACTTTCTCATGTCCAACCTACACTGCTCCTTAACTAATGCTGCTTTGTGTCCTCTGGTTCTACTGCCTTCTTTAAGTTTGAAGAACATATTCCTATCAACATCCTCATAACCGTTCACTATTTTAAATACTTCTATTTGGTCTCCTCTTAGTCTCCTGGTCTCTAGTGTTGTCAAACCACATTGTAATAAGCGACTTTCGTAACTAAGGTCTCTTAATTCTGGAATCATTTTAGTTGCTCTTTGTTGTATTCTTTATAGCTTATCTATGTCTTTTTTTATGATATGGTTTCCATGCTTGAATACAATATTCCAAATGTGGTCTAACTATTGCTTTGTACAGGGGTACAATTAGATGTTTCTCCTTATATGTGATAGTTCTCCTAATTTGCCCTAGAATTTTATTTCCTTTCAAGCAGCAATCCCACATTGCTCTGAAACTTTCATGTCAGCATTAAATGTTACACCTAAATCCTTTTCTTGTGTGGTTCTACCTAGTACAGCATCCCCCATTTTATATTCCTCGTCCATATTTCCATGTCCTATGTGTATACTTTTACACTTCCCAAAATTGAATAACATTTGCCATTTTTCTGACCATTTAACAAATTTTTCTAGATCATCCTGTAAACTTTGTTTATCTGTATCATTAGTAACCTTTCTGAATACTTTTGTGTCATCTGCAAATTTGAGTACTTTGCTAGATATGTCATCCTCCAAATCATTTATATATATTAAAAACAGTATAGGGCCTAATACTGATCCCTGTGGTACCCCACTCAAAACAGATTTCCAGATTGAAATCTCACCATCTACTGGAGTTGGAAGAGCTGAGGCTGCTCATTGTGGCAATGGTGGGAAGGGAACAGGGGAGTTGTGCCAGTAGTTCCGGTGGGGGAACTGTAGACGATAAAGTGGGGAAAGACACAAGAGATGCTAGGGAGAGCTCACCTCAGCCTGGGAGGAAGCTGAGAGGAGGGAAGGTGACAGGTCATAGGGAGACAGGATGTAAGGAGACGGGAAGGAAAGGAACGGGAGGGAAGACAACCAGAGTGAAGGAGAGGGGAGTAGGGGAGACAGGAGAGAAGGAGAAGGGAGTGGGGGAGACGGGAGGGAAAACAACCGGAGTGAAGGAGAGGGGAGTAGGGGAGACAGGAGGGAAGGAGAAGGGAGTGGGGGAGACGGAAGGGAAAACAACCGGAGTGAAGGAGAGGGGAGTGGGAGAGACAAGAGCAAAGGAGTGGGAAGTGGGGGAGACAGGAGGGAAGGGGTCAGGACAGAATGTGATGGAGGGGATCGAAAGGAAGAGTTATTCTGCAGCAGTGATAGACGGGGTGAGGAAGAGAGCGAGGGTGTTTGTGGGGGATTCGATAGTTAGGAAGACCGACAGAGTCTTAAACAAGGGAGATGATGTGGTGGTCCGCTTGCCTGGAGCCAAAATAGAGGCGATAACTGAGAGGGTAAAAAAGATCGTAGGCTTGGGTAAGGGTGGATCTGTTTTAGTACACGTAGGGACAAATAACGTAGAGAGGGAGGGTACAACTGCCATAGTTAGGAAATATAGGCAGTTGGTCAGAACACTAAAACAGACGCGGGTAATACTGTCAGGGATTTTACCTGTAATGGGCAGGAGGGGTCACAAATATCGAAATTGTCGGGGATGGCAATTAACATGTTAGTCCAGAGGCTGTGTAAGGAAGAGGAAGTTGGATTTGTGGATGTATGGGGAAGTTTTGTTGGGAGGGCTGATATGTACATGAAGGATGGGCTTCATTTAAGTGGAAAGGGGGCGGCAGTATTCGCGGACAAACTTTCAGCAGCAGTAGATAGCAACTTGGGTACAATGACAAATATTTTTGGAAGTAAACATTCTTTAAACTAGAAGTGCAGGGGGGTTACCTAGAGGTGCCTCAAGCAAAACAAGAGGCCACTAGCACAGATAAACCAATATCAAATCATCCAAAAAACATCTCTGAAAAAGGTTATAGATGCGTATGTTTAAATGCAAGGAGCATAGTAAATAAGAAAAACGAATTAAACATTATGGTAGAAGATATTGACCCTCACATAATTGGTATAACTGAATCATGGGCCAACATAGATATAACAGATGCTGAATTAGGACTGACAGGATACATAATGTTTAGGAAAGATCGAATAGGAAGAAGGGGTGGGGAGTTATTTTATATGTTAAAGAATCTATTCAGGCTTATGAAATAAAACTAGAAAGGGAAGCAGATTGCGATGAAGCTGTTTGGTGCAAAATTGTTTCAGGAAATTAAAAATTAACTATTGGATTAGTTTACCAAGTCCAAACATAAACGAAGAGGACAACACAAAAATAAAAACGCTATAAAGGAAGTTAGTAAAGGGAATGTATCATAATGGGAGATTTTAACCATGGACACATACAATGGAATTCTCTAGAGAGCACAGGGATTGAGGATCAACAATTTCTATGTTTAATCCAGGATAGCTTTCTTACTCAGCGCGTACTAAAACCAACCGGGAGAAAATGTATTAGATATAGTTTTGTCATCACAAAAGAATTAGTGGACAATGTAAAAATATTTGAACCATTGGGTAATAGTGACCATAATCAAATACATTTTGACATCAATGTAAAATCAGAAAGTAAAAATAAGAAAACGTACAAGAGAAACTTCCACAAAGGTAACTACAAAGATATGAGAAAATACTTAGCACAGCTAGATTGGAATAACATGCTGATGAATAAGACCGCAATTGAATGTTGGAATATTCTAAAATATGAAATTGAGAGTATCATCGAAAATTTGTTCCCTTCCGAAAACAAGGAAAACGGTGTAGAAAGAAACACTTGTCAAAAGAGGCTATTAGAAAAATAATGCTAAAACAAACTATGTGGAGGGTTTATAGGCGTACCAGAAAGGAAGAAGACTATGCAAAATACAAAGAGGCACTTAATGCAGCTACAACTGAAATCAGACAATCTAAAAGAAGCTATGAGCAAAAACTGGCATGTAACATAAAAATGACAGCAAGAGTTTTTATGCATATGTCAGGAGTAAACAAAACGTACAAGACAAGGTTGGACCTCTAGAAGACAGTGCTGGAAATATAATATCACAGGGGTTTTTAATGGTGGAAGACCTAAATGGTTACTTCAGTTCAGTGTTTACCAAAGAAGATATTAGTTCATTACCAGTTGCTGATGCTAAATTTCAGGGGCTAAATCTGACTATTTAGGACCGTTAGTTGTAACTCCAGAATTGGTAGCTAAGAAAATAAAGGCAATGAAGGATAACAAATCACCGGGAGTGGATGGGATTCCTCCAAAATTACTAATGGAAACAGTAGATCAAATCAGTATACCACTTGCAAAAGTATTCAACTTGTCATTAAAAGAGGGAGTTGTTCCGTTTGAATGGAAAGAAGCAAACATCATACCATTATTTAAAAAGGGTTCGAGAAATAAGTCAGAGAATTACAGACCAGTGAGTTTAACGTCAGTGATTTGTAAATTATTAGAAAGGTTAATTAAAGACCATATGGTGGACTTCCTCGTTAAGCATAAATTATTAAATTCATCTCAACATGGATTCCTTAAAGCGAGGTCATGCTTAACAAATATGTTATGTTTTTTAGAAGAAATCACTAAGTGGATAGACGTGGGATCGCCAGTAGATATTATCTACTTAGATTTTCAGAAAGCTTTTGACAAAGTGCCACATCAAAGATTGCTACTTAAATTAAAAGCCCATGGTATTGGGGATAGCATAACTGACTGGATAGAACAATGGCTGACTGACAGAAGACAACGAGTTGTAGTAGATGGAGAAGTTTCAAATTGGAAATCGGTTTTGAGTGGGGTACCTCAAGGATCAGTATTAGGACCTATATTATTCTTAATTTATATCAATGACTTGGACGACAGTATAACAAGTAACGTACTGAAATTTGCGGATGACACAAAACTGTTTAGAAAGGTTAATACTGATGGTGATAAACAACATTTACAAAACGATCTAGACAGATTAGTGAAATGGTCTGAGAAATGGCAGATGCTGTTCAATTTTGGGAAATGTAAATGCCTACATACAGGACATGGGAACTTGAATGTAAACTATAAAATGGGAGATACTGTTCTGGGTACTACTGTAAAAGAAAAGGACTTAGGAGTTACAATAAGCGCTGATATGAAAGTTTCAGAGCAGTGTGGTATTGCAGCTTCAAAGGGTAATCAAATTCTTGGATTGATTAGAAGAAACATAACATACAAGGGAAAAAAGTTAATTATTAAGATTGGACATCAGGAAGCAATCGTTCTCACAGAGGACAATAAATGAATGGAACAAATTGTCTACAGATTGTGTAACTGCTAGCAGCATGAATATGTTTAAAAACAAGGTTGACACATATATCAGGAGGGCGGGTTATAAGTAGGTGAACATTGTTGGACTCTCGATAAGCCAATGGCTTCCTTGTCCACTTGCCATCTGGGCCTTTGGCTTGGATGGCAAATCTTGTTAAATCTTGTTAAATCTTGTTAATGATTCCCATTGTATATGATCATGGTTAAAATCAGCCATTATAACACTTTCTCCCTTGCTCACCTCCCTTATCACCTTTTGTAATTTTACATCTTCCTCTTGTCCTATGTTAGGACTACGATAAACTACTCCCATTGTTAATGTTGAGTTCCTGGTAACTATGTTACACCAAATTGCTTCCACACTATCTGCTTCACTTTTCAGTGTAATTTCATATGCTTGGATAAATTCTTTAATATACAAAATGACTCCACCTCCCCTTCTTTCTCGTCTATCCTTCCTAAACATTACATAGCCTGTTAGTGCTAACTCAGCATCTACTATATCTTCATTTGCCCATGATTCTGTGATGCCTATTACATGAGGATCAATATCTGCTACCATAATGTCTAACTCACTTTTTTTATTTACTATGCTCCTGGCATTTAAGCATACACATTTAAGTTCATTGTCTGAAATTATTGGTGAACATTTCTTTGGATGTGTATTTGTAGTAGTACTCAATCTGTAGACAATTTGTTCCATTCATTTATTGTCCTCTGTGAGAACGATTGCTTCCTGATGTCCAATCTTAATAATTAACTTTTTTCCCTTGTATGTTATGTTTCTTCTAATCAATCCAAGAATTTGATTACCCTTTGAAGCTGCAATACCACACTGCTCTGAAACTTTCATATCAGCGCTTATTGTAACTCCTAAGTCCTTTTCTTTTACAGTAGTACCCAGAACAGTATCTCCCATTTTATAGTTTACATTCAAGTTCCCATGTCCTGTATGTAGGCATTTACATTTCCCAAAATTGAACAGCATCTGCCATTTCTCAGACCATTTCACTAATCTGTCTAGATCGTTTTGTAAATGTTGTTTATCACCATCAGTATTAACCTTTCTAAACAGTTTTGTGTCATCCGCAAATTTCAGTACGTTACTTGTTATACTGTCGTCCAAGTCATTGATATCAATTAAGAATAATATAGGTCCTAATACTGATCCTTGAGGTACCCCACTCAAAACCGATTTCCAATTTGAAACTTCTCCATCTACTACAACTCGTTGTCTTCTGTCAGTCAGCCATTGTTCTATCCAGTCAGTTATGCTATCCCCAATACCATGGGCTTTTAATTTAAGTAGCAATCTTTGATGTGGCACTTTGTCAAAAGCTTTCTGAAAATCTAAGTAGATAATATCTACTGGCGATCCCACGTCTATCCACTTAGTGATTTCTTCTAAAAAACATAACATATTTGTTAAGCATGACCTCGCTTTAAGGAATCCATGTTGAGATGAATTTAATAATTTATGCTTAACGAGGAAGTCCACCATATGGTCTTTAATTAACCTTTCTAATAATTTACAAATCACTGACGTTAAACTCACTGGTCTGTAATTCTCTGACTTATTTCTCGAACCCTTTTTAAATAATGGTATGATGTTTGCTTCTTTCCATTCAAACGGAACAACTCCCTCTTTTAATGACAAGTTGAATACTTTTGCAAGTGGTATACTGATTTGATCTACTGTTTCCATTAGTAATTTTGGAGGAATCCCATCCACTCCCGGTGATTTGTTATCCTTCATTGCCTTTATTTTCTTAGCTACCAATTCTGGAGTTACAACTAACGGTCCTAAATAGTCAGATTTAGCCCCCTGAAATTTAGCATCAGCAACTGGTAATGAACTAATATCTTCTTTGGTAAACACTGAACTGAAGTAACCATTTAGGTCTTCCACCATTAAAAACCCCTGTGATATTATATTTCCAGCACTGTCTTCTAGAGGTCCAACCTTGTCTTGTACGTTTTGTTTACTCCTGACATATGCATAAAAACTCTTGCTGTCATTTTTTATGTTACATGCCAGTTTTTGCTCATAGCTTCTTTTAGATTGTCTGATTTCAGTTGTAGCTGCATTAAGTGCCTCTTTGTATTTTGCATAGTCTTCTTCCTTTCTGGTACGCCTATAAACCCTCCACATAGTTTGTTTTAGCATTATTTTTCTAATAGCCTCTTTTGACAAGTGTTTCTTTCTACACCGTTTTCCTTGTTTTCGGAAGGGAACAAATTTATCGATGATACTCTCAATTTCATATTTTAGAATATTCCAACATTCAATTGCGGTCTTATTCATCAGCATGTTATTCCAATCTAGCTGTGCTAAGTATTTTCTCATATCTTTGTAGTTACCTTTGTGGAAGTTTCTCTTGTACGTTTTCTTATTTTTACTTTCTGATTTTACATTGATGTCAAAATGTATTTGATTATGGTCACTATTACCCAATGGTTCAAATATTTTTACATTGTCCACTAATTCTTTTTGTGATGACAAAACTATATCTAATACATTTTCTCCCCGGTTGGTTTTAGTACGCGCTGAGTAAGAAAGCTATCCTGGATTAAACATAGAAATTGTTGATCCTCAATCCCTGTGCTCTCTAGAGAATTCCATTGTATGTGTCCATGGTTAAAATCTCCCATTATGATACATTCCCCTTTACTAACTTCCTTTATAGCGTTTTTATTTTTGTGTTGTCCTCTTCGTTTATGTTTGGACTTCGGTAAACTAATCCAATAGTTAATTTTTAATTTCCTGAAACAATTTTGCACCAAACAGCTTCATCGCAATCTGCTTCCCTTTCTAGTTTTATTTCATAAGCCTGAATAGATTCTTTAACATATAAAATAACTCCCCCACCCCTTCTTCCTATTCGATCTTTCCTAAACATTATGTATCCTGTCAGTCCTAATTCAGCATCTGTTATATCTATGTTGGCCCATGATTCAGTTATACCAATTATGTGAGGGTCAATATCTTCTACCATAATGTTTAATTCGTTTTTCTTATTTACTATGCTCCTTGCATTTAAACATACGCATCTATAACCTTTTTCAGAGATGTTTTTTGGATGATTTGATATTGGTTTATCTGTGCTAGTGGCCTCTTGTTTTGCTTGAGGCACCTCTAGGTAACCCCCCTGCACTTCTAGTTTAAAGAATGTTTACTTCCAAAAATATTTGTCATTGTACCCAAGTTGCTATCTACTGCTGCTGAAAGTTTGTCCGCGAATACTGCCGCCCCCTTTCCACTTAAATGAAGCCCATCCTTCATGTACATATCAGCCCTCCCAACAAAACTTCCCCATACATCCACAAATCCAACTTCCTCTTCCTTACACAGCCTCTGGACTAACATGTTAATTGCCATCCCCGACAATTTCGATATTTGTGACCCCTCCTGCCCATTACAGGTAAAATCCCTGACAGTATTACCCGCGTCTGTTTTAGTGTTCTGACCAACTGCCTATATTTCCTAACTATGGCAGTTGTACCCTCCTCTCTACGTTATTTGTCCCTACGTGTACTAAAACAGATCCACCCTTACCCAAGCCTACGATCTTTTTACCCTCTCAGTTATCGCCTCTATTTTGGCTCCAGGCAAGCGGACCACCACATCATCTCCCTTGTTTAAGACTCTGTCGGTCTTCCTAACTATCGAATCCCCCACAAACACCCTCGCTCTCTTCCTCACCCCGTCTATCACTGCTGCAGAATAACTCTTCCTTTCGATCCCCTCCATCACATTCTGTCCTGACCCCTTCCCTCCTGTCTCCCCCACTTCCCACTCCTTTGCTCTTGTCTCTCCCACTCCCTCTCCTTCACTCCGGTTGTTTTCCCTTCCGTCTCCCCCACTCCCTTCTCCTTCCCTCCTGTCTCCCCTACTCCCCTCTCCTTCACTCCGGTTGTTTTCCCTCCCGTCTCCCCCACTCCCTTCTCCTTCTCTCCTGTCTCCCCTACTCCCCTCTCCTTCACTCTGGTTGTCTTCCCTCCCGTTCCTTTCCTTCCCGTCTCCTTACATCCTGTCTCCCTATGACCTGTCACCTTCCCTCCTCTCAGCTTCCTCCCAGGCTGAGGTGAGCTCTCCCTAGCATCTCTTGTGTCTTTCCCCACTTTATCGTCTACTGTTCCCTCACCGGAACTACTGGCACAACTCCCCTGTTCCCTTCCCACCATTGCCACAACGAGTAGCCTCAGCTCTTCCAACTCCAGTAGATGGTGAGATTTCAATCTGGAAATCTGTTTTGAGTGGGGTACCACAGGGATCAGTATTAGGCCCTATACTGTTTTTAATATATATAAATGATTTGGAGGATGACATATCTAGCAAAGTACTCAAATTTGCAGATGACACAAAAGTATTCAGAAAGGTTACTAATGATACAGATAAACAAAGTTTACAGGATGATCTAGAAAAATTTGTTAAATGGTCAGAAAAATGGCAAATGTTATTCAATTTTGGGAAGTGTAAAAGTATACACATAGGACATGGAAATATGGACGAGGAATATAAAATGGGGGATGCTGTACTAGGTAGAACCACACAAGAAAAGGATTTAGGTGTAACATTTAATGCTGACATGAAAGTTTCAGAGCAATGTGGGATTGCTGCTTGAAAGGAAATAAAATTCTAGGGCAAATTAGGAGAACTATCACATATAAGGAGAAACATCTAATTGTACCCCTGTACAAAGCAATAGTTAGACCACATTTGGAATATTGTATTCAAGCATGGAAACCATATCATAAAAAAAGACATAGATAAGCTATAAAGAATACAACAAAGAGCAACTAAAATGATTCCAGAATTAAGAGACCTTAGTTACGAAAGTCGCTTATTACAATGTGGTTTGACAACACTAGAGACCAGGAGACTAAGAGGAGACCAAATAGAAGTATTTAAAATAGTGAACGGTTATGAGGATGTTGATAGGAATATGTTCTTCAAACTTAAAGAAGGCAGTAGAACCAGAGGACACAAAGCAGCATTAGTTAAGGAGCAGTGTAGGTTGGACATGAGAAAGTACTCTTTCTCACAGAGGGTGATAAATGAATGGAACAAACTGCCAAATGATTGTGTTAATGCTAGTAGTGTGAATATGTTTAAAAATAGAATTGACAGATATCTGATAAGGGCGGGCTACACATAGATGATAAAATTGTTGGACTCTCGATAAGCCAATGGATTCCTTGTCCACTTGCCATCTGGAACTTGTTCGAGATGGCAATCTTGTTAAATCTTGTTAAATTGGTCGAAGGTCGCTGGTCACAAGAGTTGGTCGTTGATCTTTGGTCATTCTTTTTTTTTTAAATCAAATCAAATTTATTGTAACTCTACAATATATACAAATCAAACCAAGGTAAACCCTATATGATAACGTAAAGAGAACAATAGGGGAAGAACATTATACAATGTCATACTCCCTAGTATATATTTCAATACATATATCATAGTATTAAGCACAGAAATAGCGTGCAGGTGTAGAAAACAAACAAATTGTGATTGTGATACATGTTATATATTGACATCATTGTGTAATATAAATTGTTTAAGTATACATTTGTAGTTTATTATTGAATAAGAAGTAAAGTGGGGTTTTGTGTTAAAATAATTCCAAATTATAGCACCCTTAATTCTTACAGAACAAAGTCTTATTTCTAAAGTTGCCAAGGATATGTGTATTTGTGTAGATTGTCTTGTATTGTAGCTATGAACATCTTCATTAAGTTTAAACATATTACCAACTGCTATTGGTAGAAGACCATTGTTGTATTTATACATAAACATTTGTATTGAGTAGACATATAATTGTCTAAACGTTAAGATGTTTAGTAGTTTAAAGATAGGTTATGTATGAGTTGATATATTAGCTGATACGAGCATTCTCACTGCTTTCTTTTGAACCTTTATAATACTTGAACAATATGAGTCAAATGCACCACCCCACACTTCAATACAATATGTCAAATGAGGGAATAGAAACGAGTAATATAAGGTGACCAGGCATGGTCTAGGTAAAAATCTTTTGGCTTTGTTGATAATGCCTACCCCTTTAGAGATTTTACATTTAACTTTGTTAATATGTTCAGCCCAATTAAGTTTGTTATCAATAGTAATGCCAAGAAATGTTGTAGAAGATACTTGTTTAATAGCATTATCATTAATTTCAAGTTTTGTCGGTTTGATAAGTTTTCTGTTAGAAGTACTAAATATCATGTATTGGGTCTTATTAATGTTTAGAGATAATTTGTTAGCATTTAACCAAGCTACAAGTTTTTTAGTTCAATATTCATTTTGTTAGCTATATCATCCAATTGATCACCCTAGTGTTATCGGTAAATAATAAGGAGAAGAGTATCTGAGACATTAGCAATATCATTGATATATAATAGAAACAGCAATGGCCCCAGTATGGAACCTTGAACCTAAGCCACATATACCATAACATTGGAGTTTTTGACACAGTATCTCATGGTCAACAGTATCAAATGCTTTAGATCAATCTAAGAACACCCCTAGCACAAATTGATTGTTTTGTAGTTCTTCTGATATTTTGTCTACAATGGTCATTAGTGCCATGCTAGTGGAGTGATTTTTTCGAAAACCAAACTGATATATGTACAGAATGTTATATTTATTAATAAAATTTACCAGCCTGTTATACATTAGTCTTTCCAATATTTTAGAGAAAGTTGTTAATATTGAAATTGGTCGGTAGTTAGAAAATAATATTTTTTTCCTTAGATTTGTAGATAGGTATTACCTTAGCTATTTTTAACTCATCTGGGAATATTCCAGTATTTATAGAGAGATTATATAAATATGTTAATGGTTTAATAAAGCTTTTATATGTTTTTTAATTACTTTACTGGAAATATCATCCCATCCAGGACTAGATATTTTGAGAGAGTTTACTATTGCTGATACCTCATTTTCAGTTACCGGTTCAATATATATAGTTTTAGTATTGCTGTTTTTCATGTATGACATAGGGTCGGTTTGGTTCTGTGGAATGATTTTTACAGTTATGCTTTTTATGCAGTTAAGTTTTACGTTATGCTTATTTTCTTCAAAGAGAGTTGCGTAATTTTCACGTTCAGATTTCCTTAGTAAGCCATTCAACTTACTTTTGTATACTTTATATTTAGTTTCATTATATCTTGTGTTTTGTCTCACATATTTAACATAATAGTCTATTCTTCTCTTTTATTGAGTTTTTTAGCCCACATGTAAGCCATGGTTTCCTATTCTATTGATTGTTTTTTTTTATTTTTTGTTGGGAAAGCAGTCATTGTAATCTCGCAGTAATGACATATAAAATACTGAGTAGGCTGTTTGACAATTATTTATGTATGTCATAATATCCCAGTCAAGATTTTGCATGTTATTATAAAATGTATCTACCGCCGTATGTTTGCCTGGGAAAAATTTCTGTTTGTTGTGTATTTAAGAATGTTGGTTAATTTGCAGTTATTATCAACGAGAAATATTGGGAAGTGGTCAGATATATCTGTATACATAATGCCCTGGAGCATGTTTTTATGACTATTTGTAAAAAATGTTATCAATTAATGTTGCCGATTGATTAGTTACCCTTGTTGGTTTATTTATTAATGGAATATAAGAGTGTAAAAACATCAAGTTTAAAAAATTACATGTTGGTGCATGTACTTCATGGTTAAACAGATTAATGTTAAAGTCACCCATAATGTAACATAATTTGTTTTCATTGTTAAGAATATCAAGTATATTAGACATTTCATCAATACATTTGTTTATATCATTGTTTGGCGGTCTGTATATGACACCAACTATGATATCTTTACCATATGAATTACTATCTTTATGAATCTCTATAAACTGACATTCTATGTAATCATTTAATTTAGTAATGTCTAATCTAGTGTGGTATGCAGTATTGTCTTTAATGTAGAGGGCAACACCACCACCAACTTTAGTGTGCCTATAAATATGTTCTGCTTTGTATTCTGGTAAATCACAACTGTTGACATTGTCGTCTTGACACCATGTTTCGCTTATACCAATAACCGAAAAATTATGATTTAGTACATGGAGATACTGATCTAATTCATGTAAATGTTTACTAATACTTCGAATATTAATGTGTAATAAAGAAAACATTTTGTTCATTGTTGACAGTTGAGAACATTTGTTAATAAAAGTGTCTTCAACAAAGTAGTCACAGTCATTTTGTACGGCTGAGTAAACGTTATTAAAATATTGCAAATCCGGATCATTATTGTACATAGGCAAATTGTCGTAAGCTGGTCGTTGGTCGCTGGTCGCTGGTCGCTAGAATTTAGTCGCTGGTCGCAAAATTATGTCGTTGATCTTTGGTCATTGTTGTTCAGTTTAGTTTAGTTTAGCTTAGTTTAATTTAGTTTAGTATAGTTTAGTTTAGTTTAGTTTAGTTTATATTAGTTTAGTTCAGTTTAGTATAGTTTAGTTTAGTTTAGTTGGTCGTTGGTCGTCGGTTGTTGGCCGTTGGTCTTTTGTTTCTGGTCGGTAGAGTAGGTCGTTGGTCGTTGGTCGTTGATTGCTAGATTTTAGTCGCTGTTCGCAAGAGTTGGTCGTTGGTCTTTGGTGATTGGTTGTTGGTCTTTGGTCGTTGGTTGTTGGTCTTTGGTCTTTTGTCGTTGGTCGTTGTTCTTTTGCTTCTGTTTCAAGAGTTGGTCTTTGTTCGTTAATATATGGTCGTTGTTCGTTAGTCGTTTGTCGCTGGTCGTTGACCGCTGGTCGTTGGTCGCTGGTCGTTGGTCGTTGGTCACAGGTCGCTAGAGTTTAGTCGCTGTTCGCAAGAGTAGGTCGTTGTCGTTTAGTTTAGTTTAGTTTAGTTTAGTACAGTTTAGTTTAATTTAGATTAGTTTAGTTTAGTTTAGTTTAGTTTAGTTTAGTTTAGTTTAGTTTAGTTTAGTTTAGTTTAGTTTAGTTTAGTTTAGTTTAGTTTAGTTTAGTTTAGTTTAGTTTGCCGTTGGTCTTTGGTCTTCGGTCGTTGGTCGCAAGACTTTAGTCGCTGGTTGCAAGAGTTGGTCGTTGGTCTTTGGTCGTTGGTCTTTTGACATTGGTCATTGGTCATTGGTCTTTGTTCTTTGGTCGTTGGCCTTTGGTCGTTGGTCGTTGGTCGTTGGTCGCTAGATTTTAATAGCTGATCGCAAAAGTTGGTCGTTGGTCGATGGTCATTGGTCGTTGGTTGTTGGTCGTTGGTCATTGGTCGTAGTTCCATGATCATTGGTCTTTGGTCTTTGGTCTTTTGTTTCTGATAGCAAGATTTGATCTTTGGTCGTTGGTCTGTAGAGTTGGTCGCTGGTCACTAGACTCTACTCGCTGTTCGCTAGAGTGGTCATTGGTTGTTGGTTGTTGGTCGCTGGTCATTGCTCGGTAGACGTTGATGTTTAATTTTGTTCAGTTTTTAGTTTAGCTTAGTTTAGTTTAGTTGTTCGTCAGTCGAAGGTCGCTAGTCGTAAGGGTTGGTCGTTGATCTTTGGTCATTGTTGTTTAGTTTAGTGTAGTTTAATTTAGTTTAGTTTAGTTGGTCGTTGGTCATTGGTCTTTTGTTTATGGTCGCAAGAGTAGGTCGTTGGTCGCTAGATTTTAATCGATGGTCGCAAGAGTTGGTCGTTGATCTTTGGTCATTATTGTTTAGTTTAGTTTTTACTTTAGTTTAGTTTAGTTTAGTTTTGGTCGCAAGACTTTAGTCGCTGGTCACAAGAGTTGGTCGTTGGTATTTTGTCATTGGTCATTGGTCATTGGTCTTTGGTCGTTGGTCGTTTCGCTTTGTTCGTTGGTCGTTGGTCTTTGGTCTTTGGTCGTTGGTCGTTGGTCGTTGGTCGCTAGATTTTAATAGCTGGTCGCAAGAGTTGGTCATTGGTCGTTGGTAGTTGGTCGTTGGTCATTGGTCGTTGTTCATAGTTCCATGATCGTTGGTCTTTGCTCGTTGGTATTTTGTTTCTGATAGCAAGATTTGATTGTTGGTCGTTGGTCTTTAGTCGTTGGTCTTTAGTCGTTGGTCTTTAGTCGTTGGTCTTTAGTCGTTGGTCGTTAGTCGTTAGTCGCTGGTCGTTGGTCGAATTTAATCACTGGTCGCAAGAATTGGTCGTTGGTCGCTGGTCGCAAGTCGTTGCTCACTAGACTTTAGTCACAGGTCGCAAGAGTTTGCAGTTGGTCGCTGGTCATTGGTCGCTAGAATTTAGTCGCTGGTCGCCAGAGTAGGTCTTTGATCTTTGGTCATTGTTGTTTAGTTTAGTTTAGTTAAGTTTAGTGTAGCTTAGTTTAATTTAGTTTAGTTTAGTTTAGTTTATATTAGATTATTTTAGTTTAGTTTAGTTTGGTCTATGGTCGCTAGAATTTAGTCGCTGGCCGCTATAGTTGATCGTTGGTCGCTGGTCGTTGGTCGTTAGTCGTTGTTTAGTTTAGTTTAGTTTAGTTTAGTTTAGTTTAGTTTAGTTTAGTTTAGTTTAGTTTAGTTTAGTTTAGTTTAGTTTAGTTTAGTTTAGTTGGTCGTTAGTCATTGGTCGTTTGTCGTTAAACTTTAGTCGCTGGTCGCAAGAGTTGGTGGTTGGTCTATGGTCTATGGTCGTTGGTCGTTGGTCGTTGGTCGTTGTTGTTTAATTTAGTGTAGTTTAGTTTAGTTTAGTCTAGTTTAGTTTATTTTAGTTTAGTTTAGTTTAGTTTAGTTTAGTTTAGTTTAGTTTAGTTTAGTTTAGTTTAGTTTAGTTTAGTTTGTCGTTAGTTGTTTGTCGCATGTCGTTGGTCCCTGGTCGCTAGAATTTATGCGCTATACGCAAGAGTTGATCGTTGATCTTTGGTCGTTGTTGTTTAGTTTAGTTTATTTTAGTTTAGTTGGTCGATGGTCGTTGGTCGTTGGTGGTTGGACGTCTGTCATTAGTTTTTGATCGCTAGATTTTATTCGCTGGTCGCAAGAGTTTGTCGTTGGTCTTTGGTCACTGGTCGTTGTTCCCTGGTGGTTGGTTGTCTGTCATTTTTCAATGTTTACTTGAGTTTAGTTGTTCGTTGGTCCTTTGTCCCTGGATGAAAGAATTGGTCTTTGGTCGTAGATCATTGGTCATTGGTCTTTGGTCGTTGGTTATTGGTCGTTAGTCGTCGGTAGTTGGACATTGCTCCATAGATTTTATTCGATGGTCTTTGTTCGTCGGTCGTAGGTTGTTCGTCGTTGGTCGTAGGTCGTTTGTCCCAGGTTGTAAGAGATGGTCATTGGTCGTAGGTCGTTGGTCCATGGTCGTAAGAGTTGGTCGTTGGTCGTTGGTCATTGGTCTTTGGTCGTCGATCGTTGGTCGCTAGACTTTAGTTGCTAGATGCTAGAGTTGGTCGTTGGTGTATGGTCGTTGGTGTATGGTCGTTTGTCGTTGGTCGTTGGTCTTTGGTCGTTGGTCGTTGGTCGTTGGTCGTTGTTGTTTAATTTACTTTAGTTTAGTTTAGTTTAGTTTAGATTAGTCTAGTCTAGTCTAGTCTAGTCTAGTCTAGTCTAGTCTAGTCTAGTCTAGTCTAGTTTAGTTTAGTTTAATTTAGTTTAGTTTAGTTTAGTTAAATTTTTTGGTCGTTAGACGTTTGTCGTATGTTATTGGTCCCTGGTCACTAGAATTTATTCGCTGGACGCAAGAGTTGATCGTTGATCTTTGGTCGTTGTTGTTTAGTTAAGTTTACTTTAGTTTCGTTGGTCGATGGTCGTTGGGCGTCGGTCGTTGGTTATAGATCGCTACATTTTATTCGCTGGTCACAAGAGTTGGTCGTTGGTCTTTGGTCACTGGTTTTGGTTTTGGTCATTGGTAGCTAGACTTTAATAGCTGGTCGCAAGAGTTGGTCGCTGGTCCCTGCTCTTTGTTCGTTGGTTGCTGCTCGTTGGTCACTGGTCATTGGTCGCTTGTCGATGGTCGCTAGAATTTAGTCGCTGGTCGCAAGAGTTGGTCGTTGATCTTTGGTCATTGTTGTTTAATTTAGTTTAGTTTAGTTTAGTTTAGTTGGTCGTTGCTTTGGTCCCTGATCGCAAGATTTGGTCTTTGGTCGTTGGTGTTTTGTAGCTTGTCGCAAGAATTGGTCGTTTGTCTATGGTCGTTGGTCGTTGGTCGTTGGTCGTTGGTCATTGGTCGTTGTTGTTTAATTTAGTTTAAAATTCAGTTTAGTTTTTGTTTAGGTTAGCTAATTTATTTTGTAGTTGGTCGTCAATCGTTGGTCGATGGTTGCTAGGCTTTAGTCGCTGGTCGCAAGAGGTGATCATTGGTCTTTGATCACTGGTCGTTGGTCCCTGGTCGTTGGTCGGTGGTCGTTGGTCGTTTCTCGTTGTTGTTTAGTTTAGTTTAGTTTATTTTTATGTTTTTAGTTTTTTAGTTTTTTAGTTTAGTTTTGTTGGTCTTTGGTCTTTGGTCATCGATCGTTGGTCAATTGTCTTTGGTTACTTGGCTTTTGTTGATGGTCGCTAGAGTTGTTAGTAGGTTGTTGATCGTAGGTCCCTGGTCGTTGGTCTTTGGTCGTTGGTCGTTGGTCGTCGGTAGCTAGACTTTAATAGTGGTCGTTGGTAGCTAGACTTTAATAGCTGGTCGCAAGTGTTGGTCGCTGGTCGCTGCTCTTTGTTCGTTGGTTGCTGCTCGTTGGTCGCTGGTCATTGGTCGCCGCTCGATGGTCGCTAGAATTTAGTCGCTGGTCTCAAGAGTTGGTCATTGATCTTTGGTCATTGTTGTTTAATTTAGTTTAGTTTAGTTTAGTTGGTCATTGCTTTGGTCCTTGATCGCAAGAGTTGATCTTTGGTCGTTGTTCTTTTGTAGCTTTTTGCAAGAATTGGTCGCTTGTCTATGGTCGTGGTCGTTTGTCATTGATCATTGGTCGTTGGTCGTTGGTCGTTGGTCCTTGGTCGTTGGTCGTTGTTGTTTAATTTAGTTTAATTTTGTTTATTTTATTTTATTTTAGTTTACTTTAGTTTAGATTTGTTTAGTTTAGTTTAGTTTAGTTTAGTTTAGTTTAGTTTAGTTTAGTTTAGCTTAGCTTAGCTTAGCTTAGCTTAGCTTAGCTTAGCTTAGCTTAGTTTAGTTTAGTTCGTCGTTGGTCAGTGGTCGTAGGCGTTGGTCCCTGGTCACCAGAATTGGTCGTTGGCCGCTAGAATTTAGTCGCTGGTCGAAATATTTGGTCGTTTATCTTTGGCCATTGTTGCTTAGTTTAGTTTAATTCAATTGGTATTTCTTCGTTGGTCGTCGGACGTTGGTCATTGGTAGCTAGATTTTATTCGCTGGTCGCAATAGTTTGTTGTTGGTCATTGGTCGTTGGTCTTTGTTCGTTGGTCTTTTGTTGCTGTTCGCAATAGTTGGTTGTTGGTTGTTGGCCGTTGGTCGCTGGTCGCTGGTCGCTAATCGTTGTACGTTGTTTGCTAGAATTTAATCGCTTGTCGCAACATTTGGTCGTTGATATTTGGTCATTGTTGTTTAGTTTAGTTAACGTATTTGGTCGTTGGTCGTCGGTCGTTGGTCGATGGTCGCTAGGCTTTAGTCGCTGGTTGCAAGTGTTGGTTGTTGGTCTTTGATCACTGGTCGTCGGTCGTTGGTCGGTGGTCGGTGGTCGTTTGTTGTTTGTCGTTGATGTTTAGTTTAGTTTAGTTTATTTTTTAGGTTTTTTTTTAGTTTTTTAGTTTAGTTTAGTTTAGTTTAGTTTAGTTTAGTTTAGTTTAGTTTAGTTTAGTTTAGTTTAGTTTAGTTTAGTTTAGTTTAGTTTACTTTACTTTAGTTTAGTCTTTGGTCTTTGGTCTATGGTCTTTGATCTTTGATCGTTGGTCTTTGGTCGTTGGTCGCTGGTCGTTGGTCGTTGGTCGCTAGACTTTAGTCGCTGGCCGAGTTTGTCGTTGGTTGCTGGTCGTTGGTCGTTGGACGTTGGTCGTTGTCGCTGGTCGTTGGTCGCTGGACACTAGAATTTAGTTGCTGGTCGCAAGAGTAGGTCGATTATTTTTGGTCATTGATGTTTAGTTTAGTTTAGTTTAGTTTAGTTTAGTGTAGTGTAGTTTAGTTTAGTTTAGTTTAGTTTAGTTTAGTTTAGTTTAGTTTAGTTTAGTTTAGTTTAGTTTAGTTTAGTTTAGTTTAGTTTAGTTTAGTTTAGTTTAGTTTAGTTTAGTTTACTTTAGTTTAGTTGGTCATTAGTCATTGGTCGTTTGTCGTTAGATTTTAGTCGCTGGTCGCAAGAGTTTGTCGACGATCTTTAGTTTAGTTTAGTTTAGTTTAGCTTAGTTTAGTTTAGTATGGTGTTTGGTTGTTGGTCGGTAGACTTTAATCGTTGGTCCCATGTCGAAATAATTGGTCTTTGGTAGGTAGATTTTAGTCGCTGGTCGCAAGAGTTAGTCAACAGTCGTAGGTCCCTCGTCGCAAGAGTTGGTCGTTGGTTGGTCGTTGGTCGCTAGTCTTTTGTTGCTGGGCTTTTGTTGCTTTATCGCTGGAGTTGTTCGTTGGTTGTTGGTCGTTTTTTATCGGTCGTCGGTCGTTGATTGTAGATCTTTGTTGTTTAATTTAGTTTAGCTTGTTATTGGTTGTCGGTCGCCGGTCTTTTGTCATTGGTCAAAATTTACTTTAGTTTAATTGGTCGTTGGTCGTTGTTATATAGTTTAGTTTACTTTAGTTTAGTTGGTCGTTGGTAGTTGCTCGTTGTTCGTTGGTCGGCAGTCTTTTGTTGTTGGTCGCAAGTGTTGGTCTTTGGACGTTGGTCGCTAGAATTTAATCGCTGGTCGGAAGAGTTGGTCGCTGGTCTTTGTTCGTTAATCGCTGGAGTTGTTCTTTGATCATTGGACGTTGGTCGTTATTGTTTTTCATTTTAGTTTACTTTAGTTTGCCATTGTTCCCTGGTCATTATTCGTCCATCGTTGGTCGTTGGTCGGTTTTCTGTAGTCGCTGGTCGGAAGAGATGGTTGTTGGTCGTTGGTCGTCGGGCATTGGTCGTTGATCGTAAGTCGTTGGTCCTTGGTGGCAAAAGTTGGTATTTGGTCGGTAGAAGTTAATCGCTGGTCGCAAGTGTTGGTCACTGATATTTGGTCATTGTTTTTTAGTTTAGTATAGTTTAGTTTAGTTTAGTTTTTGTATTTTAATTTAGTTTAGTTTAGTTAAGATTAGTTTAGTTTAGATTAGATTAGTTTAGTTTAGTTGTTCGTTGGTCGTAGATCTTTGTTTGATGGTCGCCAGAATTTTATCGCTGGCCGCAAGAGTTTGTCATTGGTCGCTGGTCGCTGGCCGCTGGTAGTTGGTCTTTGGTCGCTAGATTTATCGTTGGTCGTTGGTCTTTGGTCGTTGGTCGCTGGTCGATGGACGCCGGTCGTTGGTCGCTTGTCTCTGGTCGTTGGTCGTACTCTACTGTACTCTACTCAACTCTACTCTACTCTACTCTACTCTACTCTATTCTTCTCTACTCTACGCTACTCTATTGTTCTATACTCTATTGTACTATACTCTACTCTAATCTACTCTACTGTAGTCTACTGTACTCTACTCTACTTTACTCTATACTACTATACTCTACTGTACCCTACTCTACTCTACTGTACTCTACTGTATTGTACTGTTCCCGTACTATACTCTATTCTACTCTGCGCTACTCTACTCTACTCTACTCTACTGTACTGTACTGTACTGTACTGTACTGTACAGTACTGCACACTTATCTACTCTACTGTACTGTACTGAACCGTACTCTTCTCTACGCTACTTTAGTCTTATGCACTGTTCTGTACTGTACTCTACTGTACTGTATTCTACTGTTCTCTACTCTACTCTATTCTATTCTACTCTACCCTAATCTCTACTCTACTCTACTCTACTCTTCTCTACGCTACTCTACTCTAATCTTCTCTACACTACTGTACTCTACCCTTCTCAACTATACTCTACTCTACTCTACTGTACTTTACTCTACTCTTCTCTACTATACTGTACTCTAATCAACTGTACTCTTCTATTCTCTACTCTACTGTACTCAACTGTACTGTGCTGTACTATACTCTACTCTACTCTAAACTAATGTACTCTTCTCTACGCTACTGTACTCTACTCTAATGTTCTGTTCTCTACGCAACTGTACTCTATTCTACTGTACTGTACTGTACTGTACTGTACTCTACTCTACTCTACTCTACTCTACTTTATTCTACTCTACTCTAATCTACTCTACTCTACTCTTCTCTATGATACTGTACTCTACTGTACTCTACTCTACTGTTCTCTACTCTACTCTAATCTACTTTACTGTATTCCACTGTGCTCTACTTTACCCTACTCTATTCTACAGTACACTACTCTACTTTACTCTACTGTACTGTAATGTACTGTTCTGTACTGCACTTTATTGTACTGTACTGTAAGGTACTGTGCTGTACTGTACTTTATTGTACTGTAATGTAATGTACTGTACTGTATTGTACAGTTCTCTACTATACTGTATTGTACTGTACTGTACTGTACTGAACTGTACTATACTGTACTCTACTCTGCTTTACTCTACTCTTCTGTACTCTACTCTATTTTACTCTATAAAACTCTACTCTACTCTACTCTACTCTACTCTACTCTACTGCTGTACTCGTCTGTACTCTACTCTACTGTACTATACTGGACTGTACTCTACTGTACTGTACTGTACTGTACTGTACTCTACTCTACTCTACTCTACTCTAATGTATTCTTCTCTACGCTACATTACCCTACACTAGTGTACTCTTCTCTACGCTGCTCTACTCTATTCTACTCTACCGTACTCTACTGTAATGTATTGTACTGAACTGTACTGTATTCTACTCTACTATATTTTACTCTACTACACACTACACTACTCTACTCTACTGCACTATTCTCTACGCTACTCTACTCTACTCTACCATCCTGTACTCTTCTCTACGATACTGTACTCTACTGTACTCTACTCTACTTTACTCTACTCTTCTTTACTCTACACTACTCTATTGAAATGAACTCTGCTGAACTCTACTCTACTCTAGTCTATTTTACTGTATTCTACTGTACTCTACTATCCTCTACTCTACCCTACTCTACTCTACTGTACTCTACTGTACTCAACACTACTCTACTGGACTCTACTCTACTCTACTTTACTCTATTCTACTCTACTCTACTCTAGCCTCATCTGCTCTACTCTACGCGTCGCTACTCTACACTACTCTACTGTACTGTACTGTACTGTACTGTATTGCACTGTACTGTACTGTACTGTATTGAACTGAACTGAACTGTACTGTACTGTACTCTACTCTACTCTACTCTACCCTACCCTATTCTACTCTAATCTATTGCACTCTACTCTACTATCTACTCTACTGTACTGTTCTTTTATATACGCTACACTACTGTACGCTGCTTTATTCTTATGTACTCTACCCTTCTCAACTCTATTCTGCTGTACTCTTCTCTACTGTACACTATATTCTACTAAACTCTACTCTACTCAACTCTATCTACTCTACTCTACTATACTCTCCTCTACTGTACTCTACTGTACTCTATTCTACTCTAATCTACTCTACTCTACTCTACTCTAATGTACTCTTCTCTACGCTATTCTACTCTACTCTACTCTATTGTACTGGACTGTATAGTACTATATTCTACTCTGCTATACTCTACTCTACTCTATTCTACTCTAGTCTACTGTACTCTTCTCTACGCTACTCCTCTCTACTCTACTGTAGACATCTCTATACTGTACTCTACTCTACTCTACACTACTATACTCTACTCTACTCTATATTCTACTCTACTCTACTCTACTGTACTCCTCTCTACTGTACACTACTCTACGCTACTGTATTGTACTCTACTCTACTTTACTCTACTCTACTCAACTCTACTCTACTTTACTCTACTGTACTCTGTGTGCTGTAATCTACTCTACTCTAATCTACTCTACTCAACTCTACTATACTGTACTCAACTTTACTCTACTGTAATCTACTCTACTCTACTTTACTCTGCTGTACCATACTCTACTGTAATCTACTCTACTCTACTTTACTCTGCTGTACCATACTCTACTCTAATGTACTCTTCTCTACGCTACTCTACTCTACTCTACTGTACTGTACTATACTGTAATGTAATATACTATAATCTACTCTACTATACCCTACTATACTCTACTATACCCTACTCTACTCTACTGTACTCATATCTACGCTACTCATCTCTACTCTACTGTACACATCTCTACGATACTCTACTCTACTCTACTCTACATTACTATACTCTACTCTACTCTACTTTATTCTACTCTAATCTACTCTACTGAACTATATTCTACTGTACACTACTCTACGCTACTGTGTTGTACTCTACTCTACTTTACTCTACCCTACTGTACTATATTGTACTCTACTTCAATCTACTCTACTCTACTCCATTCCACTCCAATGTATTCTACTTTACTCTACTTTACTCTACTGTACTGATCTGTACTGTATTCTACTGTAATGTACTCTAATGTATTATAATTTACTCTACTGTACTCTACTGTGCTATACTCTGTTCTACTCTACTCAACTCTATTCTATTCTACTCTACTATACTCTATGCTACTCTACTCTACTCTACTCTACTCTACACTACTCTACTCTACCCTACACTACTCCACACTACTGTATTCTACTCTTCTCTACTCTATTATACTGTACTCTACTCTACTCCTACTCTACTGTAGTCTGCTCTACCCCACTCTACTCTTCTCTACTGTAATCTATTCTTCATTTCTCTATTGTACTCTACTGCACTCTATTCTACTATACTCTACTCTTCTGTACGGCACTCTACTGTTCTCTACTCTACTCTTCTCTACTCTACTCTACTCTATTCTACTGTACTCTACTGTATTCTACTGTACTCTACTTTACTCTACTCAACTCTCCTGTACTCTACACTACTCTACTGGACTCTACTCTACTCTACATTACTCTACTCTACTCTACTGTACTCTACTGTTCTCTACTTTACTCTCCTGTACTAAACTCCACTCTACTTTACTCTACTCTAATGCACTGTACTATACAATACTCTACATTACTCTACTCTACTCTACTGTACTTTACTGTTCTCTACTTTAATCTCCTGTACTACACTCCACTCTACTGTACTCTACTCTAATGCACTGTAATGTACTCTACTGTACTCTACTGAACTCTACAGTACTCTTCTCTAATATAATGTACTCTACTGTACCCTACTGTACTCTACTCTACTCTACTCGAGTATTGTGCTGTACTGTACTGTATTGTACTCTACTCTACTCTACTTTAATCTTCTCTACACTACTCTACTCTATTGTATTCTACTGTACACTGCTGTACTCTACTGTACTCTACTGTGCTCTAAACTACGCTACACTACTGCACTGTACTCTACGGTACTGTACTCTAATCTACTCTACTGCACTATAATGTACTCTACTGTATTCTACTCTACTCTACTGTACTCTACTGGATTCTACTGTACTCTACACTACTCTACTGGATTCTACTCTACTCTGCTATACTCTACTCTTCTCTACTCTACTCTACTCTACTCTACTGTATTCTACTCCACTTTACTCTACTCTACTCTACTCTAATCTACAGTACTGTACTGTATTGTACTCTATTCTAGTGTACTGTACTCTATTCTACTCTACTCTTCTCGACTCTACTATACTCAACTGTACTAAACTCTACTATACTGTACTGTACTCTACTCTACTCTACTGTATTGTACTCTAGTCTACTCTACTGTAATCTTCTCTACACTACTCTACTCTATTGTATTCTACTTTACTTTACTGTACTGTACTGTACTGTATTGTACCCTACTCTACTCTACTCGACTCTACTCTACTCTACGCTACGCTACTCACTCTACTCTACTCTTCTCTATTGTACTCTACTGTACTGTACTGTATTGTACTGTACTGTACTGTACTCTACTCTATTCTATACTACTCTACTCTACTCTACTCTACTCTACGCTACGCTACGCTACTCTACTCTACTCTACTCTACTCTACTCTACTCAACTCTACTCAACTCTTCTCTACTCTACTCTTCTCTACTCTACTTTTCTCTACTCTACTGTATTGAATTCTACTTTACTCTACACTACTCTATTGTACTGTACTCTTCTTTACGCTACTCTACTCTACTCTAGTCAACTGTACGGTACAGATCTTTACTGTATTCTACTCTTCTGTACTCTACTGTACACTGCTGTACTGTACTATAATCTACCCTTCTCTACTCTACTCTACTCTACTCTCTACTATACTGTACTGTACTCTTCTCTACGCTATTCTACTCTACTCTACTTTTCTGTAATCTACTGTACTCTACACTTCTCTACTGTACTATGCTCTACTCGACTTTACTATACCCTACTCTATTCTACTCTACTCTACTGTACTCTACTCTACTGAACTCTACTTTACTGTACTTTTCTGTACTGTACTCTACTGTGCTCTACTGTATTGTACTCTACTGTACTCTACTCTAGTGTACTGTATTCTACTTAACTCTACTCTACTCTAATCTACTTTACTGTATTCTACTGTACATTACTCTAATCTACCCTACTCAATTCTACTCTACTCTACTTTACTCTACACTACTCTACTGTAATCTACACTATTCTTCTGCATTCTACTTTACTCTACTTTACTCTACTCTTCTGTACTCTACACTACTCTACTGGGCTCTACTCTACTCTACCTTACTCTACTCTACTCTACTGTACTCTACTGTTCTCTACTTTACTCTCCTGTACTACACTCCTCTCTACTTTACTCTAATGCACTGTACTATACTCTACTCTACATTACTCTACTCTACTCTACTGTACTCTACTGTTCTCTACTTTAATCTCCTGTACTACACTCCACTCTACTCTACTCTACTCTAATGCACTGTAATGTACTCTACTGTACTCTACTGAACTCTACTGTACTCTTCTCTAATATAATGTACTCTACTGTACCATACTGTACTCTACTCTACTCTACTCGAGTATTGTGCTGTACAGTACTGTATTGTACTCTACTCTACTCTACTTTAATCTTCTCTACACTACTCTACTCTATTGTATTCTACTGTACACTGCTGTACTCTACTGTACTCTACTGTGCTCTAATCTACGCTACACTACTGTACTGTAATCTACGGTACTGTACTCTAATCTACTCTACTGCACTCTACTGTACTCTACTGTACTCTACTCTACTCTACTGTACTTTACTGGATTCTACTGTACTCTACACTACTCTACTGAATTCTACTCAACTCTGCTATACTCTACTCTTCTCTACTCTACTCTACTCTACTCTACTCTACTGTATTCTACTCCACTTTACTCTACTCTACTCTACTCGAATCTACTGTACTGGACTGTACTGTACTCTACTCTAGTGTACTGTACTCTATTCTACTCTACTCTTCTCGAATCTACTCTACTCAACTGTACTAAACTCTACTATACTGTACTGTACTCTACTCTACTCTACTGTATTGTACTCTACTCTACTGTAATCTTCTCTACACTACTCTAATCTATTGTATTCTACTGTACTGTACTGTACTGTACTGAACTGTACTGTACTGTACTGTATTGTACTGTACTCTACTCTACTCTACTCTACTCTACTCTACTCTACTCTACTCTTCTCTACTGTACTCTACTGTACTGTACTGTATTGTACTGTACTCTACTCTACTCTACTCTACTCTACTCTACTCTACTCTACTCTACTCTACTCTACTCTACTCTTCTCTACTCTACTCTACTCTTCTCTATTCTACTTTTCTCTACTCTACTGTATTGAATTCTACTTTACTTTACACTACTCTATTGTACTGTACTCTTCTTTACGCTACTCTACTCTAGTCAACTGTACTGTACAATCCTTTACTGTATTCTACTCTTCTGTACTCTACTGTACACTGCTGTACTCTACTATAATCTACCCTTCTCTACTCTACTCTACTCTCTACTATACAGTACTGTAATCTTCTCTACGCTACTCTACTCTACTCTACTCTACTTTTCTGCAATCTACTGTACTCTACCCTTCTCTACTGTACTATACTCTACTCGACTCTACTATACTCTACTCTATTCTACTCTACTCTACTGTACTCTACTCTATTCTACTGTACTCTACTATACTGTACTCTTCTGTACTGTACCCTATTGTACTCTACTGTATTGTACTCTACTGTACTCTACTCTAGTGTACTGTACTGTCTACTCTAATCTACTTTACTGTATTCTACTGTACTTTACTCTACTCTACTCAATTCTACTCTACTCTACTGTACTCTACTGAACTCTACACTACTCTACTGTAATCTACACTATTCTTCTGCATTCTACTCTACTCTACTTTACTCTACTCTACTCTAATCTACTCTACTCAACTCTACTGTACTGTACTCAACTGTACTCTACTCTACTCTACTGTACTCTATTGCACAATACTCTACTCTACTGTACTCTACAGTACTCTACTAAACTCTACTCTACTTTACTCTACTGTACTCTACTGTACTACTGTACTCTACTGTACTCTACTCTAATCTACTCTACTCTATTCCAATCCACTCCACTGTACTCTACTTTACTCTTCTCTACTCTACTGTACTGAACTGTACTGTATTCTACTGTACTGTACTCTACTGTGCTCTACTCTACTCTACTCTACTCTACTCTACTCTACACTACTCTACACTACTGTATTCTACTCTCCTCTACTCCACTATACTGTAATCTACTCTACTATTCTCTACTGTACTCTATTCTACTCTATTCTACTGTACTCTACTCTACCCTACTCTAATCAGCTATATTCTACTCTACTCTACTGTACACTACTGTATTCTACTGTACTCTACTGTACTCTACTGTAATCTACTCTACTCTGCTCTACTTTACTGTACTATACTCTACTCTACCCTACTCTGTTCTACTCTACTGTACACTACTGTACTCTACTGAAATCTAATCTACTCGACAGTGCTCTTCCGTACTCTACTCTACTCTACTCAACTGAATTCAACTGTAATCACCTCTAATCTACCCTACTATTCTATACTGTACTGTACTCTACTCCAATGTACTCTACACTACTATACTCTACTGTACTATATTCTACTCTACTCTACTCTACTCTACTGTACTCTTCTCTACGCTACTCCTCTCTACTCTACTGTACTCATTTCTACGATAATGTACTGTACTCTACTCTACTCTACTATACTCTACTCTACTCTACTGTATCGTACTCTACACTACTTTACTCTACTCTACTCAACTCTACTCTACTTTACTGTACTTTACTCAGCTGTAATCTACTCTACTCTAATCTACTCTACTGTACTATACTGTACTGTACTCTACTCCAATGTACTCTACTATACTCTACTGTACTCAACTGTAATCTACTCTACTCTACAGTACCCTACTGTTGTCTGCTCTACTCTACTGTATTCTTCTATACTGTACTCTACTCTTCTTTTCTCTACTGTACTCTGCTGTACTCTTCTCTACGCTACTCTACTCTACTCTGTTCTACTGCTGTACACTACTGTACTCTACTGAACTCTAATCTACTCTACGGTACTCTACTCTACTCTACTATACCGAGTTCAACTGTAATCTACTCTAATCTACCCTACTGTACTCTACTGTACTGTACACTACTCCAATATATTCTACACTACTATACTCTACTCTACTGAACTGTATTCTATTCTAATCTAATCTACACTACTGTAGCCTGCTCTACCCTAATGTACTCTTCTATACTGTACTCTACTCTACATTCCTCTACTGTACCCTACTGCACTCTACTCTACTCTACTCTACTCTACTCTACTCTACTCTCTACTCTACTGTACTGTACTTTGACATATGATAATC